>PYAF01003868.1:98494-157564 GCA_007407185.1 Glycine tomentella
GGACAATTACATTTTCTAGTGCTAGTGACACTAGGTACCATACCTTTATTGAATGCTTGGTACTTTCCACTTCTTTCACAACCCATTAAAACAAATGATGTTCTTCCCTTCTTTCCATTTGACATGTCCGACCTCATTATGACAGCTACAAAACCATTCTGATATGCAACAGTTCGAGCCCATTTTAATACATCCTCACAGGAAGGAAACACCTACAAAAACCAACAACAAATGTTTAACATCCATAAAATTATGCATTTCACAACTTTTACCAAAGCAAAATTACTATACATACCTCAGAAGTCATAAATGCTGCAGAACAATCTACTAAACATTCATTATTTTCAAGCGTGTTTGGTTCATCTCCGATATCTTCGTTGATATTAATTTCTTCAGACAAAATAGCGTCATACATCCACTCATCGTTGTCCATCTTAACAAATTATAATAGATTTAAATCAGTAGCAAATTAAACACATTATAATAATATTTAACCACATTACATGCATATTATAAACAAATCCTATATACTACAAATTAAATCAATAAAATAAAATGTTCAATACAAAAATTTAAATACCCTACAAATGCTTTTCAATATACAACTAATTTAAATTTTAACAATAAAACAAAAACTTTTTAAATACACATTTCATCATTTTAGTTAATTTTTTTATGCAAATCAACACACAAATTGTATATGAAACCAAACCAACACAATACTGCATTCATAAACTACAACTAAAAACCTATTTTAACCACCTTACTTTGTTAATAATTAAATTAATTTTTTAATATTTATTTAATATTTATTTTATTTTTATTCATTCAGTACGGATTGGTTAATCCGTATGTATTTCACGGATTACTGAATCCGTAATAAACATACGGATTAACCACTTCGTATTGGTTATTTGGATTATACAATACGGATTGCATAGTCAGTATGATCAATACGGATTGGTTAATCCGTATGTTTATTACGGATTCAGTAATCCGTGAAATACATACAGATTAACCAATCTGTATTGATCATACGGACTATGCAATCCATATTTTCTTTACGGATCATGTGAATTGTGCGGATTGTGTAATCCGTATAATCTATACGGATTACCTAATTCGTAATTGCTATGAAACTTACCTCTGCCACACAGCTCCACCACCAAACTACCTTCCGACGCACCCAACGACGATACCAACTTCCACGACCAGCCAAAACTACCCACCACCATGCACGACCAACGCACACAACACCACCAACAATCCTTCTTCAAAAAACCAACAAAAGCTTACGTCTCATCACCGGTGTATTGGCTTGCAGCAGTTTATAACAATGAGGTTAATTTTTTCATTTACAATTTTAGAATGGTGTATAAGACTTTCCGCTGGTGTATAAAGACCATCCCTATGATCCAGAGGGGAGTTGCTGGTTGTCACCATGAATCTTTTTTGCAAATTCTTTGAATCACATTTAGAAAATGCTCCATACACAAAACCCACATTCAAATTTCTTTAAATACTTTACATATTGTTACAAGAATATGAAGCAATCAAGAGGATCATCTAATTTAACAAAATACAATGTGTTTTTGTGCTCACATGGGAAGCATTCAGTAATTATTCAACATGGAGCAATTTGTGAAGGCTTTAAAGTCATCATATTATTTAATTTTAAAAACACAATTTTTGGTAGTTTTCAACCGTCTGAAAACATAATAAAAAAATATTAATAAAAATAGTGTCACATCATCACTAAATGGCCAAAATGGACAAAAAATACTAAAACAATGGACCAAAAAAAGTTTGAAGACATTGACCAATCATCGAAAAGTTTAGGGAACAAAACCATAAATAACAATAAGTTTTGGGACTAAAACATAGTTTATCCTTTATTATCAAGGAATATAAGTACGTTCCATTTGTGGCAAGTCCAAAGAGCATGCAAGAAGGTGCTAATAAATTCTCTCTGCTGTAGATACAGGACGTAAGAAAACAACGATAACTGTGATGTTATCTTTGCTGCCTCGTTCCACTGCTTCAGTAGCCAACCTCTTGGAGCACATTCCAGGCTCTTTAACAGTATCTTTTATTATATTTATGACCTCCATACTGCTTATGGCATCCCACAGGCCATCGCTAGCCATGACCTAAATCAACAACTTCATTATTAGTTTAATGAAGGGCAGAAAATGTTTCAAAAAATCATAAGCCCCCGGGTAATATGAGGGTGATACATGTAACAAACGTATAAAAAGCTTTCAAGCCTTGGTCTTAAGGGCACTTCAATAAATTAGAATTATTCAGGTACACCTCGTGAGTTAGGTTTAACGAAAAGAATGTTACTTAGCAATGCCCTTCAACCTTAGCCTTGGTCTTAAGGGTACTTCAATAAATTAGAATTATTCAGGTACACCTAGTCAGTTAGGTTTAACTAAAACAATGTTACTTAACAATGCCCTTCAACCTTTGCTGTAAGTGCATCTTATTTTTCAAGATACTTCAAACTCTTGAAGCCTTTCAATACATATAATCGATAAGATTACAAATGCAATTATCATCTGTTAATTATCTGCAAACTTATTTTGTCAAGATACTTCTAACTGAACTTATCTAAAGACCCAATGTACATAATGAATTTCATGCAAAATAACAGAATCTAGCATAAAGTTCCTTACCAGAAATTCATCCTCTGGGCACAAGGTAATCTCAGTTATCTCTGGTTCTGCAGTTACAGCAGGCTTCAGATCATCATCACCAATAGAACGAGTAACCTGTGTAAAATGAGTCGGTTTTACTTGCATCAATATATAGTAAAACCTCAAATTTCCATTAATATCATTGTTAGTGCCTGATCATATTATTTTGTGAACAAAAGATTATTTGTGTGCCAGAAGTTAAAACAAAGGGAACAAGAAAGAAAAAGGACAGACAGTACTGAACCAATTGGGGATCGTTATGTATCAGATTATCAGACCCGTAATGGCTAGACATAGCTCCCCTCTATAAGTAATACCAGAATGCGTGACTCGAGCATTAGATGCAAAACCTAAAAGCAATTAATTGTACAACCTATTTTCAGAAGGCACTCCTGACACTGTTCCAACTACCATCAGGAAACTAGTTGTTGATAATCAGGAATAAATATCAGTCATTATAAATTGATTCGATAGGATCTGATTTAGGGGACTTAATCTCCTCTAATTATGTGTAACTATTACTATCCCTCTATATAAACTCGCATCCTGCCGTGTACTCTGACACACAATTTTCACTCAACTTCCCTCTGTTTCTCTTATTTTACACTAGTCAAATGTAACAGTGCCCACTTTCAAGACCATTTAGTTACACTCCATGCTCAGATGTGCACTTAATGAAGCCTATTTGGCTGAGAAAGCTGTCAATAGTTTTGTTCCAAGCCCTTGGAGCTTGCTTAAGACCATATATGGTCTTTCTCAATCGTATACCAACAATCTCACTGTTTTCTTTCCACAGGTGCATAGACCTCACCATAGTCAACTCCAAGTTTTCGTAAAAACCCTTTTGCCACAAGCCTGGCCTTATCTTTGATTACATCACCATTTCGATTCATCTTCACTTTATAAACCCACTGCAGTGCTATGGGTTTCTTGTCAAGAGGCAGATTAACAAGTTCCCATGTTGAATTCTTCTCAATAGAATTCAACTCGTCTTCCATTGCATTGATCAATTTGGGGTCATGCATTGCTTCCTTAAAGCTTATTAATTCAGATTTAAAAAACAGTGCATAATGCACCAATTCCCCTTCTGAATCAACTGCAGAATCTAGCACCACATCAAAATCATGTAAAATTGATGGAATTTGCCTGGTCCTGTTTGATGTCCTTAGACCAGTAGCAACACTTGTATTGGTTTCATGCTTATCAGTACTGTTGAGATCTATTAGCATTCTGGTTGATCCATTCTCAGCTTCTGTAGTCCCAGCTTGTAGATTCATCAATCACAACATCTCTACTGATCACAGTTTGCTTATTTATTAGATCATACAACTTGTAACCACCAGTAGAGTGATATCCTATAAGAATCATCAGCTCTCCCTTGTCATCCAACTTTCTTCTCAATTGATCAAGCACATGTCTAAAGCATACAGAATCAAAAACTCTAAAGTGAGTCACATCTGGCTTGATACCTGTCCATGCCTCTTCTGGTGTCTTACCACTTAACCTTTTAGTTGCACTTCTGTTTAGTACGTAAACAGCAGTGAAAGTTGCCTCACCCCACAAATAATTAGGAACCATTTTGCTCGAGCATGCTCCTCACCATATTCATAATGGTTATGTTCTTCCTCTTAGGAGTGTCATTATGCTGTGGAGTGTAAGGTGGTGTTACTTCATGCACAATCCCTTCTGCTTCACAAAGGTTTTGAAACTCATTTGACGCATACTCACCACCTCCATCAATTCTTAACACCTTTATATGCTTGCCACTTTGTTTTTCAACTAAGCTTTTGAACTTCTTGAAAAGTTCAAATACATCACTCTTCCTCTTAAACAAGTAAATCCAAGCTTTTCTATTTAAATCATCAATGAAGGAAACAAAATTCCTATTTCCACCAAGAGATTCAGTTTGAATAGGTCCACACACATCTGAGTAGATAACCTCAAGCTTGTCACTTGACCTAGTTGAAACCTATTGCTTAAAAAGGTGTTTCTAGTTTGCTTGCACTCCAAGCATTCCTCACATACTTCACCTGGGACTTTAATGTGTGGCAAGCCATGCACCATATTATGCTTGTTTAGAAGATTTAGATCTCTGAAATTCAAATGTCCAAACCTATAGTGCCAAAGCCACTCACTTTGCTAACAGCAATGGCTAGACATTCATGATCCACGACACAAAAGCTAGCTATTGTAGTTGGAGAGTCCAAGGCCTTATAAACCCCACACTAGAATCCCATACTTCCAATGTGGGACTCCAAGTCCCATACCTTACAATTGGATCCTAACATCCCACCACACTCCGCAACTTCGGCGCCCACGCGGGCTGGCTGTGCACTAGCCCTTTGACTAGTCTCGGATGAACACTGCAATGCCGACGTCACCACCCGCGCCGCTCGTTTGTAGCTGAGAGCTGGTGGAAGGCTCTGATACCAGTGATAGGTACTGGACCAGATTAAGAGAAGAAAGAATTAATCTTTATTGAATATTGGAGAATATCTCCTGCAGTACAATAGTGAATTCGAGGTTGATCACCCTCCTAATACTTTCTGGATTCCCTTTCCTCAGCCACCGGCCTCCTATTTATCTATTTCTGACTCTCTCACAGTTAGTATAACTAACAAATTGTACAGTTAGTATAACTAACTAACTAACTGTATTTTACTAATTGACCCTCCTTTTATACATTTTGCCCCACCTCTTAATCCTATCAATACCCTCCCCTTCAAGATGGACTTTGTCCACAAGGTCCAGGTGAGGAAAAACAACCTGTATTTTTCAGCAAGGGTCTCCTTCATCTTTTTCTTCCATAATCATCAACCTCAACTGCTTGTTCTTGCACACAAGTATTGGATGATACTTCTCAGCACATGTAAAACATTCTCCTTTCCTCATTTTCTCATCCACTTCTGCAGGTGACAAATAATGGAAGGTTCTTCTACCTTGCCATCCATTATTCTCTGCACTAACAGGTTGGACAGATTCTTCTACCTGCTGCCACTCTCTCCCATTTCTTGGACCCAAGAAACTGGGTTTCTGAAAAGATTGAATCCCCTTGCTAATTCTTGGCAGACTTCCTAGCACTCTATTTTTTTTCCTCCACTTGCCTTGCCTTTAACATGGTTTCCAACAAACTTCTTGGCTCATGCAACCTTACTTCAGACCCAATCTCCTCCCTCAACCCTTTAAAGAAAACTTGCATCAAGAAGGTTTCCCCCAACCTTTTTGGCTCATGCAACCTTTTTGAGCTATGATCGTCTTTCTATTCCTCATTTTACCTTTGTTTCTAGCCTTTCTTTTGTTTCTGTTCCTAAGACCACAGGTGAAGCTCTTTCCCATCCAGGGTGACGCCAGGCGATTCTTGATGAGATGACCGCTCTTCATTCCAATGGCACTTGGGATCTTGTTTCTGCTCCTCCAGGGAAGTCCATAGTAGGTTGTTGGTGGATCTTTACTATCAAGGTTGGACTTGATGGCCATATTGACCGTCTCAAGGAACGCTTAGTCGCCAAGGGTTTTACTCAAATATTTGGCCTTAACTATCGTAACACATTCTCTCATGTCGCTAAGATGGCGTTTGTCCGCATGTTTCTTGCCTTCGCGACATTAAAAATGCTTATCTTCATGGTGATTTACAGGAAGAGGTTACATGGAGCAACCGCCTGGCTTTGTTGCTCAGGGGGAGTCTGGGATGGTGTGTAGACTTCACAAGTCCTTATATGGGCCTCAAGCAGTCTCCTCGGGCATGGTTCAGCCGATTCAATTCTGCTGTTAAGGCTTTTGGCTTAATCCGTAGTGAGGTTGATCATTCTGTGTTTTATAGGCACACATCTCCTGATAGGTGCATCTATTTGTTAGTCTATGTTGATGACATCATTATCACTGGAAGTGATCAAGCTGAGATTGACCAATTAAAACAATATCTGTTCAGTCAATTTCAGACAAAGGATCTTGGTAAGCTTCGTTACTTCTTAGGAATTGAGGTGGCACAGTCTAGACAGGTCATTTCCATTTGCCAGAGGAAATATGCCTTAGATATCTTAGAGGAGACTGGTATGTTGGGGTGTAAGCCAGTTGATTCACCCATGGATCCTAATATCAAATTATTGCCCGGACAGGGGGAGCCATTATCTGATCCTGGACATTATTGGAGGTTGATTGGGAAGCTCAATTACCTTACTGTGACTAGGCCAGACATCTCTTTTGTTGTTAGTGCTGTTAGTCAGTTCCTTAACTCCTCTTGTGATTCTCATTGGGATGTTGCTGTTAGGATTCTCCGGTATATCAAAAGAGCACTAGGGAAAGGCTTATTATATTCAGATCAGAGACATACAAAAATTTGTGGTTACTCAGATGCCGATTGGGCAAGTTCACTCCCGGACAGGCGCGCTCTACTTCAAGTTATTGTATCTTCTTTGGAGGAAACCTGATTTCTTGGAAGAGTAAGAAACAAACTGTTGTCGCACGATCTAGTGCAGAGGTTGAGTATTGTGCAATGGGAATTGCAGAAACAGCCCATGACACTCATTTGTGACAATCAAGCTGCACTGCATATATCATCTAATTCAGTGTATCATGAGAGAACCAAGTATATAGAGATCGATTGTCACTTCATCCGAGAAAAGATTTCAGTCAGGAGAAATCAAAACGGCATTTGTCAACTCCAATGATCAACTCCAATGATCAACTCACAGATGTCTTCACTAAAGCTCTTAGAGGTCCTCGGATTGAATATATTTGTAACAAGCTGTGTGCTCACAATATATATGCACCAGCTTGAGGAGGAGTCTTAGAGTAGTACAATGCATATAGTAAAATAGTCACACATAATCTATATGATAGATTAGTTTATGTACTTATTGATATAAATATATTCTCTGTGTGCTCATATTAGACACACAATATTCAATCTCAAGTCCTTTTCTCAGCCATTAACCCACTATTTATATCTAATTATCTATCTCTAACCCCACAATTAGTTATAACTAACTAACAATCAGTTATAACTAACTGAACTAACTATTATTTGCTAATTGAACCCCCAATTATACACTTGTCCCCACCTTCCACTTCTATCAGTATTCAAGAGCATCTACCACAGATCTGTACAGAGTAGGTTAAGAAAACAGATCTAAGCCAATGTTTGAGAGTTTGCAACTTGAAGCCATAGGGGATGAGATAGATTGAGCTTCTGTCATACTAGTTTTCTGCAACAAATCTCAGATATATTTTGCTCTGAGTAGGTAATAGTGACTTGTCAGAAAGAGTTTTGACTTCAATTCCCAGAAAATAATCCAGTGAACCAAGCTGTTTGAGGGAAAACTTGGAATTTAGCTGAGAAGTGAGATGCTGAATCAGAGGGATAGAACTGCCAATACTGATAATATCATCCACACAAACAAGTAAACTGTGCGAGAGTTAGTCTTGTAGATGAAGAGTGAAGGGTCACATTTGCTTGCAACAAACCCAAATAGAAGTAATGTAGACTGTAGTCTTTCAAACCACTGTCTAGGAGCCTGTTTAAGTCCACAGAGAGCTCTATTCAGTTTACATACCAAGTTAGAGTTGGAGTTCTGAAAACCTGGTGGTTGAGACATATAGACAGTGTCATGAAGAAAACAATTAAGGAATGCATTATTGACATCTAAATGAGCAAGAGACCACTGATTAGTGATACCCAAAGTTAAAATGAGTCTGATGGTAACAGGTTTTACCACACGGGAGAAAGTCTCAAAAAGGTCAAAGCTAGAAACTTGATTGAAACCTTTTGCCACAAGTCTGGCTGTGTAACTGTTGATGGAACCATCTGCATTTTCTTTCACTCTAAACACCCACTTACAGCCAATTGGTTTTCTGTCTGGAGCAGAGGAACTAGATCCCAAGTATGATTTTTCATTAAAGCTTCATACTCCTGCTGCATGGCTGAAAGTCAATTAGGATCTGTCAAAGCTTGTTTGACAGATTTTGGTTCACAATGAGCTAGCATAAGTGTAGGATTGATTCTAGGTAAATGAATACCAGAGGACTGATAGCTGGAATAGAAGTAACAGTAACAGTAACAGGAAGAGATGGATCTGTGGGTTCAGTATTAGGGGACTGAACAGGACTGGATGATAAACTAGAAGCAGGAATAGGTATGTCACTGTCAGACTGAACTGGCTGATGATTAGAAGAGGACTGTGCAGAAACAGAAGCAGATTGGCCAACAGAACTTGATCCTGTTGCTCCCACGTTTCATACTCAGGATTTTCAATCCCTGCTTCACGATCTAATTCAGAGAGAATCGTAACAGAGTTTGCAGATTAATGACAAATCACTGAAAACAATGGGATTTAATAACTGGCTCAACTTGTTGACCCTAGAGAAGAAAGGTTGAATCATCAACTTTGTGAGAAATGGAGTTAGGAAAAGAAGAAGCGAGGAACGTGTTCTGTTGTGACACCATGGAAGATCTCACCAAGCTCTTGATACCATATTAGAGTTCTAACAGAATCATAAAGAAGATAAGAGAGGTATTTGAGATAAAGAGAGAAATGAAAATGATATTAAGCCACTGAACAGTGTAGTACAGTCTGGTATTTATAGACCAGTTATAACAACTAACAAACTCCTAACTAACTTCTAACTAACTCACTTTAGCTGAGAGTGCAGTTGAATACTGCAACTCTCTGCATATTACTCTAATATTGACCAATGGTTGATTCACTGCTCATTCCCCCTTTCCACTTGCCTTTTCCTTTCTTGTTCCATCCACTTGCTCCTCTATTCTTGAAGTTGTTATGAGACTGCAAAGCCTGTTCTTGAGCCTTCTCACCATTTTTCCTCTCATTGATTCTCTTTTTGTGTGCTTCAAGAGAGTTCTGCAGCTCCTCCACCTTCATTGAGTCAAGATCCTTTGATTCCTCAATTGCCACTGCAACATGATCAAACCGAGGTGTCAAGGTTCTCAACACCTTGTCAGCAACTTATTGATCGGTTAACTCTTCTTTGCAGGCCTTCATTGCATTGACAAGCACTTGAATTCAGTTGAAATAATCAGCAATGGATTCTTGAATCCGTCATACACAATAATTCATATTGCCTTCAAAGAGTTTGAAGCTTCACCTTCTATATTGCCAACCCCTCCATATGCTTTGTTCAGAATATCCCAGGCTTGATTTGCAGTTGTTGCTTTAGGGATTTTCCCAAAGATTCCAGCATCAACACACTGATGAATCAAAAGCTGAGCTTTAGAATCAAGCCACTTGAGTTCTTTGTGAGCTGCCTTTGTTTCATCTGATGCATTTCTTCCCAATTCTTGAAACCCAATCTTGACAACTTCCACTTCTTGGAAGCCGAAGATTGCGTTCATCTTCACACACCAATCATCGAAGTTCTTAACATTAAACATAGGTAGGTTTCCTGGAAAAACCCCACTTGAACCAGTAATTGTTCACTGCTAGGATTCTGCAGAATTCCACAAAAGTGGAATCCAAACGACTCCAATAAACTCACACTGGATAGAGTTATGCAGCAGAAAGCCTCACAATTTAGTGGGTGTTGCATGCACACAGGTCCATGTTCGAATTAGCTCTGAATACCAATTTGTTGGGGAAGAAACCACTAACACGCTCAGAGAAAGAAAGATAGATGACAAAAGGAAATGCAGTTTGTTATTTAAAACTCAGGTAGACACACACACACACTGATTTACACTTGTACATGTGTCCTTTTATACTGCACACACAATGACAGCAACTGGTTTACCTAACTAACTGACTAATAACAGTATTAACTGTCATTTGGATCAATTAACAACAAAAATGATGATAATTTAGAAGAAAAAATGAGCTCAAATTCCAATTTCATAAAATGCACATGGAAGAAACAAATAAAACCAAGCATTTCCAAATATATGATATGCACCATCGCAATCAATTTGAACAAACCTGAAGTGCAGGAAGACCAACCCTCCAAGTATCAACTTGCCAATGTACATGGCCCCCCTGCCGAAGAACACGCTCTCTCTCTTGAAGACAGCTTGCAACATGATCCTAATAATGTTAAGCTTTGATTAGTCTAAATGGAAATACATAAAGGAATATAATTAAAGAAGCTTTTACAGAAATATGCACATGAGAGCTTAAGCTATAAATTTGACCATGAAATTTATTCGAATAAGCACAATAGAGCTTGTTTTGATAAGCTTTACAGAGAAACTTATTGAAATGAGTAAAAAAGAGATTATAAGAGTCATAATTTAATTTTTAGGCTAAAATATGTTTTTGATCCCTAATAAATACCCAAATTTTGTGTTTGTTCCCTGATAAATTTTTTCTTTGCATCGAGTCCCTAATAAAACAACAATTTTGTTTTTTGTCCTTGGCACTTTTTTTAGTCCATGATAAATTAGCGATTTCGTGCTTACTCCCTTATAAATTTTTTCATTTGTTATTAGTCTTTTTAGGGGCTAATAACAAATAAAAAAAACTATTCGGGAGCAAACACAAAATTCGTTAATTTATCAGGGACTAAAAAAAGTATCAAGGACCAAAAATAATTTTTGTTTTATCAAGGAGCAAAAACGAAGAAAAAATTTATTAGGGAGCAAACACAAAATCCGGGTATCTATTAGGGATCACAGACTTTTTAGCCTAATTTTTATAAGTGTAAACAAGCTCTCTATAAGCTCTTCCTCTAAGCACTAGCTAACAACAGTAATTTTTTGCTCACCTTACTTAGAGCAATTGGATTACCAGCACGACATAAGATTACCCTGCAATCACCAATGTTAGCAACAAATAGCTTGTTTCTGACTATAAGAATAGCAATTGCTGTACACCCAGGATTCCAATCCTTCTGGATACATCTGTTGGATTTGCGATAGGAATCAAGCTCTTTTCTGAAGGCAGCATCTGTCTTAATGAATGCTTCCACAAGTGCATTAGCAGGACTGATTTAAGATATTAAAAGAATTAAAATTTCAAAATGATAGGAAAAATGGGGATGGGAAAGGGTCTAGAATGAAATATACCTGCCCATGAAATCTGAAGTCTGCAAAACTGCTGGTACAGCTCTAGAAGAAAAGTCAGCAGCTGCTGCACCTGCATTAGTAACAATAATACTTATTAAACTATAATATTAACATGAATTGTCATTAATCAAAATCATCTTCATGTGCAATCATATTTATCAAAATACATTACCAAAAATTATTCATCAGGATCCATTACCAAAGAAAGTTAATTAGCGTGTAGCTAAGAGTAGCAATTCTCATTGCCCAGCTGGCAGATGTTAATACACGTAGCAAACAACTATTAGATAGATTCATTTTGATAAGTGATGTTCAGTTAGTTATAACTAATGCAGAGTTATGCTATTGTAACCGTAACAGACTTGTGATAAGATAACTCTTTTTATAAATACCTTTTGTACAATCAGTCTCAGTGTGTGCTTGGTTCAACTTATTTTGGAAAATCTCATTTATTTTTTCTATGAGAATTATTTTTTATTTCTATAAAAAAAAAAAATTATTTCTCCTAAAAAAATGTTTTACCAACACACATGTTCAAGATCTGTAACAGATTCAGAATTCAGTTTTGTCATATCATTTATAAGGGAGTATTCATTACTTGCAGTATTCTCTTTTTTACTATTTGTTAGTTATCTGATGTTCTAACCACTATACTTGGTAGTTAGTCAGTTATCAGTTGTCAGTTTAGTTAGTTAGAGCCAAACAGCTTTGTAACAGATGTCAACTAACTCGGTTAGTTGACAGTTAGATTAGTTGGCAGTTATCAAACTATATATTCATCCTTGTAATCTGTTTACATTTTGGTTGAATAATATCACTTTTCTCAATCTCAATTTTGTCTCTCTCTCTCTCTATTTTCCTCAAATTCTCTCAATCCTTTTATCATTTAACAATAAGATTTTTAGTTTTGCTACCTTCATGAGATTTTTTTTTATTTATAAAAAGCAATTATTTCACCTAAAAAATGTTTTACCAAACACATGTTAGTTTCGGTAACAGATTCAGACTTCAATTTTAGGGTTGAAATAGGCCTGAATCCAAATTCTAAGAATAGTTTCTCATGTCTTATGGTATAAGATTTTTAGAAATGATCACAACGCTACCTCCTTTCACGCCATATTTGAACACACACCTTCAAAAATTGCCCCTGATATTACCCCAAAAGAAGGCAAAACGGGTTCTTATAATGTATCCTACTTAGAAAAATGTCCTTATGTATTAGTATACTAAACTCAAAAACTACTAATATAACAACACCGAAGCCTTTTCCACCTCCCACTAAGTGGGATAAGCTCACATAAAATTATACTGGATTGGGAAACAAATAGAGGAGAAAAAAAGGGCTATCAACAATGTTAATACAAGAAAAGCAGGAACTTCAATTTCCATCGTTAAGTTGCTTATTTTATTCGATAAACCAACTTATTATGCTCCGAAGTTTGATCAAGGTGCATGTAACTAGAATCGGAAAGAGATTCATGTACTGATTAGAATACTATTTAAATTCTTCTTGATTTCCTACAACTTCTCAACATATTAAGCACTGCATTTTTCTTCTACAATGGTGCCCAAGCATAGCATAAAGAATTCCTCATCATAAACAAGATAAATAGTAAAATGTTTTCAAGCTATAGTATAATTACAATCTATTTTTTCTTAAATTAGGATCATAAAAAATGAAGATATTTGATATATAACTAATATATTATACATACCCCTATGGCCATCAAAGATACCAAAAGCATAGGCATCCTTTTCATCGCAAATATGGGGAAGAATGAAATTTGTATCCTCCATAGTCTCCCTTCTCCCGCATGTGGCATAAGATCCCCAAGACAGTATTGGGTGGTATGCTGAAGGCTCGTTAGAAGACTCGCACCTAGGTATCAAACCAGAATCCTTTGCACTAGAGGCACTCCTGGCCAAAAATTCGCCACGACTGGACCAGCTAAAACTCTCTTGATAAGCCCAAAAGTGATCAGTCTTGTCCGCAGGTTGAACAACATGCAAGTTATCAGGTCTGATAAGAATATCTTCTGCCTTCTTTAACTTACCATGCTCCATAACTAAATCAAGTTCCTCGACAATGTCATCAAAAGAAGGTCTGTTATTAGGATTTGCATCCCAGCATTTTTTAATCATTGATAATAATCTTGACGGTATACCCAAGTCCTCAGCAGCAAGGACAGGCCGTAATCCATCAGAAACGACAGCTGCTGTTAATTGCTGCTCAGTATAGTTCATCTCAAGCACTGTGTGAGCCTGTCATCCATAAACATTGATTAATATTATCATCATACATTTAAAAGAGAAAAGTTAATATAGCCAAGTAAAACAAGCAAACCTCCAACAAAATAATTACTAAGGGCCTGCTTGGATAAACTTCTCTAGAACTTCTAGGAGAAAAAGAAAAAAAAACTACGTACCCCATTGCCCGGAGGCTCCACGTTATGTGCAGGTAAGAGGGAGGGATATTGTGTCAATAGAATTGATAGGCAGATTATTTGGCATTATTTGTGCAGATTTGTTGGCCCTCTAAATCAGCATATCTTGCATGATTCTATAGCTATAATTGTGTAATGATATCCTTAATTAGTTGGCCCAGCTGTAATTACCATTTATAGTTTTTTAGCAAACTTCAAGGCTAGAAATCAGATTGTATCATATGATTTAAAGTAGAATTCTGCAAAGGCGAATAGACACTTTTGATCCCAATTTCTCTGAGTTTAACATGGTATCAGTCTAGGTTTCGATCCCAACCTAGTTGTTTTTTTCTTCTTAGTTGTGCTCCCAGTCTCTGAGTTTGTGGTACTGTTCACGTCATACTGTTCGCGATTTCTCCAATTTCTTGTTTTTTCTCAGCATCATGACTACTGAAAAATATGATGTCCTCTTTGTTCGTCTTAATGGAAAGAACTACTCCACCTGGGCATTCCAGTTCCAAATCTTTGTCAAAGGCAAAGAGCTTTGGGGTTGACGGAACTGATTCTGCTCCTAACAAAACTACACACAAGGAGGCACATGCCAAATGGGAGGTCAAAGATGCACAGGTCATGACTTAGATCATAGGCTCTGTTGAGCCTAATATCGTCCTCAATCTCAGACCCTTCACCACGGCAGCAAAGATGTGGGACTACCTGAAAAAAATTTATAACCAGAACAATACTGCTCGCAGGTTCCAACTTGAACATGAAATTGCCATTTTTCAACAAGATAGTCTCAATTTCTGAATTCTATTCTCATTTCATGAATCTTTGGTCTGAATATACTGACATTGCCTATAAAGATTTGTCAACTGAAGCACAAATTGCAGTCCAAATCGTTCATGACACCACAAAACGAGATCAATTTCTTATGAAATTGAGATAAGATTTTGAGGGCATTCGGACCAACCTAATGAACAAGGCTACTGTCCCCTCCTTGGATGAATGCCTAAATGAACTGCTTTGTGAAGAACGTCTCCTCACTCAGACAAACATGGAACAACAGAAATCTGCCTCCCTTCCTGTAGCGTATGCAGTACGAAGTAGACCTCGAGGTCGAGACATGAGTACTGTCCAATGTTTTTGCTGCAAAGGCCATGGACATTTTGCTTCCCACTATCCTAAAAAGTTTTGTAATTACTGCAAAAAAGGTCAAATCATAAAAGAATGTCAAAACAGACCACCACGGAGAAATGCAACAACCTTCACTACCACTGTTGGCTCTTCTACTACTCATGTTCCTGTGGATCAGAATACGTTTGTTTCTGTGCCAACTTTAACCCCTGAAATGGTTCAACAAATGATCGTTTCAGCATTTTCTGCTTTGGGACTTTCAGGTAAAGCTTCTTTACCCAACTCTCCTTGGTATTTTGACTCTGGCGCATCCAATCATATGACCAACAATGTTGCTGCCCTTACCAATGTTACAAATTACTTTGGCAATTTGCAAATACACACTGCAGATGGAAACAATTTACCTATCACAGCAATTGGTGATATTTCCTCATCTCTTACAAATGTTTATGTTCCCCCTTATCTCACCAGTAACCTTATTTCAATTGGTCAATTAGTTGACAATGATTGCAGAGTTGAATTCTCAAAATTTGGTTGTCTTGTGCAGGATCAACACTCAAGGAAGATGATCGCGAAGGGGCCTAATGTTGGACGTCTTTTTCCTCTTTATTCATCGTTGTTACCATGTTCTTTTCTACCTTTTATTTCTTGTAATTCTGCAACTGTTAATTTCCAATTATGGCATAAGCGTCTTGGTCACCCAAATTCCAATGTACTTCATGACTTGATGAAATCTGGAGTTCTTGGCAATAAACATTCTCCATCTTTTAGTGTTGTTCAATTTGATTGCAATTCTTGTAAACTTGGTAAAAGTAAAATTCTACCATTTCCAGTTCATCAATCAAATGTAAATCAGCCTTTTGATATAATTCACAGTGATTTATGGGGAATCGCACCTGTAATATCTCATGCACATTATAAGTATTTTATCACTTTTATTGACGATCATAGTCATTTCACATGGGTCTATTTTTTGCGATCTAAAGCTGAAGCTTTCTTTGCATTCAAATTTTTTCATGCCTGTGTTCAAACTCAGTTTTCATAAAAAAAATTAGAACTTTGCATTCTGACAATGGGGGGGAATACACATCTCATTTGTTCAAGAATTATTGCAGGAAAATGGTATATTATCTCAAAGGTCATGTCCTTCCACACCCCAACAAAATGGGGTAGCTGAAAGAAAAAACCGCAATCTTCTTGATGTTGTCCGTACCTTAATGTTGGACTCCTTTGTGCCCTCTCGTTTTTGGTGTGAAGCACTTTCAACTGCTGTCCACCTTATTAATCGGCTTCCTTCTCAAGCCTTAAACAATGATTCCCCTTTCTTAAGGTTATTTGGTAAGCCACCAAATTATTCCACTCTTCGCACCTTTGGTTGTGTTTGTTATGTTCATCTTCCGCCACCAGAACGCACCAAACTCACAGCTCAATCTGTTAAATGTGCTTTCCTTGGTTACTCAGTCCATCAAAAAGGTTTTATATGCTATGATCTTCATTTACATAGGATTCGGATTTCTAGAAATGTCATCTTTCAAGAAGAAACATATTTTTTTGCTACTAACCAAGACACTCACTCTTCTACATCCAAATCTGTTTTGCCATTGTTTCCTAACAGTTCTGCAGAAGAACAAGCTCATCCTCCTTTCATGGTCTACCAAAGATGCCCGACTGTTCCACCAATTCAGCCTTCAATCCCTCCAAGGCCCCTCTTGATCATTCCTGGCTGTTGATCCAGCGCTTCAACTAGAACCAGCCATTTTACGTCGCAGTACTCGCATTCGTAAACCACCGGAGAAGTATGGTTTTTCTAAACCTTTATCTTTGACAGAAACTTTAGCATCTGTTCCTATTCCTTCTTCATATAAACAGGCAATGCAGCATAAATGTTGGCAGGATGCTATAGAAACTTGCACTAGAGGAAAATCAGACATGGGACATTGTTCCATGTCCTCCATCGGTTAAACCTCTTGGTAGTAAATTTGTACTCACCATAAAGTTGCGTTCAGATGGATCAATAGATCAATACAAGGCTAGATTGGTTGTTCTTGGAAATAAGCAAGAATTTGGCCTAGACTATGAAGAGCCTTTGCACCGGTGGCCAAGATGACTACTGTGAGGACTATTATTGCCATTGCTGCATCTGAATCTTGGCAAATTCACCAGCTAGATGTCAAAAATGCCTTCCTTCATGGTGACCTCAAAGAAGAAGTTTACATCAAACTTCCTATTGGTATGCCCTCACCATTACCTAATTTTGTGTGCAAGCTAAACGCTCTTTGTATGGATTAAAACAGGCACCAAGAGTGTGGTTTGAAAAGTTTAGCACAACTCTACTTGGCTTTTCCTTCATCCAAAGTAGCTATGATGCATCTCTCTTTTTACAAAGGACTTCAAAAGGAATTGTGATCCTCCTTGTTTATGTGGATGACATTATCGCCACCAGCTCTGATCAACAAGCTATCACCACAATCAAACAATTGTTGCATACAACCTTCCACATGAAAGATCTTGGACAACTCACTTATTTCTTGGGATTAGAAATATAATTCCAACAAAAAGACATCTTTGTCACTCAGCACAAATATACTCAGGATCTAATTCAGCTAGTTGGTCTCACCACTGCAACTATGGTTGACACTCCCATGGAAGTTAATGTCAAGTTAAGAAGGGATGAAGGTGAACTCCAACAAGACCCATCTTTATATAGAAAGTTGGTAGGAAGTCTCATCTACCTAACCATCACAAGACCTGATATATCTTTTGCTGTCCACACAGTCAGCAAATTCATGCAAAATCCTAGACACTTGCATCTTACAGGAGTACACAGAATCATTAAATATTTGTTGGCCACTCCCAGCTGTGGTCTCTTCTTTCCTACAGGTGCAACAATACAACTTCAAGCATACAACAATGTTCATTGGGCTGGATGTCCCGATACAAGGAGGTCTACTACTGGCTGGTGTATGTTTTTAGGAGATGCCCCTATCTCCTGGAAATGCAAGAAACAAGAACCTGTCTCTAAATCCTCCACTGAAGCAGAATATCGATCCATGTCTGCAGCATGCTCTGAGATTATTTGGTTACGAGGCCTTCTTTCAAAACTTGGTTATCCACAAGCAACACCAACTCCGCTGTATGCTGATAATACAAGTGCTATACAGATTGCAGCAAATCCTGTATACCATGAAAGAACAAAGCACATAGAGGTCGATTGTCATTCCATCAGGGAAGCCTATGACCACAGAGTTATCACTCTGACTCATGTCTCAACATCTGTTTAACTAGCCGATGTCCTTACCAAATCTTTGACACGTCAACAACATAATTTCCTAGTCAGCAAATTGATGCTTGTAGATTCACCAGCATCAATTTGAGGGGGGATGTCAATAGAATTGATAGGCAGATTATTTGGCATTATTTGTGCAGATTTGTTGGCCCTTTAAATCGGCATATCTCGCATTTTTTTTTATCAGCAAAGGTATATATATATATATATATATATATATATATATATATATGAAAAGAGGAAAGTTACAAGGAAAGAAAAAAACATAACAGTCCAACCAAAACAAAACACACCTATGCCATCCTAATACATGAGAATGACATGAATTAGAAAGCCATAGGCGGGTTGGACTTCAAACCCCCAAACAAGACAGTAGGGGGTACAAGTTAAATCCTCCCCTGTATACAAAAAATATCCCTGATATTACAGGACCAATAGTGGAAAGGAATGTCAAAACCCTTCTCCAGGTTTTTGGTCCACATCCAACAGAAAAAAAGAGCATCATCCATAAGCTTTTGGCTGTTAAAACTCCCATTTTGGAAGATGATTCTGTTTCTATGTCTCCAAGTAGTCCATGTCAAGGCCAACCACCATAGCTGCCATCTCAACGAGCTGATTCCAATATGATAGAAGTAAGAGTGTTGTCTGAAGTGTTCTTTTGGATTTAGGGGTGGTGCATAAGCCAAGACAAAGTTTCCCACCACAAAGGTCTAATCTTGTCACAGCTAAAAAACAGATGTCCCACATCCTCAACAGAAGACCTGCAGAAAGGGCAATGCAGGTCATTGAGCTCCACATTCCTTCTTCTTAGATTCATCTTAGTAGGTAGTTTGTCCCCAAATAATCGCCATGCAAAGCAAGAGACTTTACTAGGGATTTTAAGCTTCCAAAGATCCTTAAAAGCTTCACAGATGTCCAAAGGTGACCAGGCCCTAAGAAGGAAATTGTAGGCACTCGCCACTGTGTAATTACCATGTAAATCATCCTCCCATTGCCAAGAGTCCTGGTGCTGTGGCTGAACATCAGAAATCTGAATATCTTCTATGAAGTTACTAGCAGATTCAACCTCCCCCTCCATAAGACATCTTCTCCAGCTAAGGTTCCACTCCCAACCCTAAGGCAATAGTGTGGGTTTGGCAGATGTACAGGTGTTGTTGGTGTGACAGCTGGTATAGCCTTGGGTATTTATCTTTCAGGCTTATAACTTCATTCTTCCAATCATCCTCCCAAAACAGCGTCTTTGACCCACAACCCAGCTTCCATTTCAAACCTCTAGTAAGCCCAATACCATCCTCATTTAAAGAGCAAATGGATCTGAGGTCTCTCCACCAAATCGACTCAGACCCCGACCTACTAGACGCCACCAGATTTCTCCAGCTGCCATATTTGGAGTCCAAGCCTTAGGCCCAAAGGTCATTTGACTGATGGAACAGGTTCCACCACCACTTCCCCAAAAGAGCAATATTAAACTTGCCGATGTCCTTAATTCCCAATCCCCCACATTCTTTAGGTTGACAGATTAACTTCCAGCTGACCCAAGCAATTTTCTTTTGTTCATCACAACCGCCCCATAAGAAATTTCTTTGGATTCTAGCCAATCTATCGATCACCTTCTTCGGAGTCCTGAAAAAAGAAAGAAGGAAAATTGGAATCGAGTTAAGGACAAACTTAATCAAGGTGACCCGAGTTAAGGACAAACTTAATCAAGGTGACCCTCCCCCCAAAGGATAAGTGTTTGTGTTTCCATCTAGCCAATTTACTCTCACATCTCTTAACTAAAGGAGCCCAGGTCTCAAAGTGTCTAGGGCTTGCCCCAATGGGAACACCCAAGTAAGAACAAGGTAAGTCCAGCTGCCTGCAATTTAAGTACGACATAGCATGATTAGCCCACTGCTCATCTCTGCCAAACACCCCAAACCTACTTTTAGCAAAATTTATTTTGAGGTCTGATACTAGTTCAAAACTCCTAAGCATGACCTTGATGGAAATCACATTTTGGGCTGATGCTGATCCAAAAAATATGGTATCATCAGCATATTGTAGAATGCTGATATCAACCAAATTCTTCCCCACCTTATAACCCTCAAACAAATTCTTACGTTGTGCTTCTCGCATCAAGCCAGTGAGACCCTCAGCAACAATATTAAACAAGAGAGGAGCTAAAGGATCGCCTTGTTTGAGGCTGCGCTGTGGAACAAACTCCTCAGAAGGACTCCCGTTAATTGGGACAGATATAGAGGCTGATTTAAGACAACCTTCTATCCATGTAATCCATTTGGGATCAAAACCCAGATGTCTCAACATGTATAACAAAAACTCCCAGCTAACTGAGTCATATGCCTTTTCGTAGTCCACTTTAAACACAAGACAGCTTCCATTATACCTTTTAGCCTCATCCACCACCTCATTTGCTATGAGTACACTATGTAATAAGTGCCTCCCTTCAATAAAAACAGATTGTCGAGGGTCAATGATGGATGGCATAACCTTTTTCAATCTAGTGGATAAGACTTTAGCCACGATCTTGTACACGCAACCGATAAGAGAAATAGGCCTATAGTCATTTAGACCCTGTGGAGCATGGCCTTTAGGGATCAAGGCTATAAATGCATTTCCACCCTTAGGGAACACTCCATTAACATGAAATTCATCCAGAAAGCGTAGGAATTCAGCTTTTAGAACATCCCAGAATTCTTTAATAAATTTGAAGTTAACACCATCTGGTCCAGGACTTTTCTCACTACGACAGGCCCACACAGCTTCCTTCACCTCCACTTCATCAAATCTAGCTAACAGCAGATTGTTGTGTTGATGTTCAATAGTTCTAAAGGCAACCCCATCCAGAGTAGGTCTTGTCCAATCTGATTCTTCAAACCTCTTCTTGAAGAAGGATCGAATTTCAGCTTTGACTCTAGATGGTTCCTCTATCCAGCAACCATCCACCAGCACCCCATTGATAAGATTAGCTCTGCGTCTCCAGTTCACTAACATGTGAAAGAACCTGGAATTACAGTCCCCTTCCTTAACCCATTTGGTCCTAGCCTTTTGTCTTAACAGTGAGGCATTTGAGTGTGCTGCAGCCCAAAGATCTACCTGAACTTGTTTTCTCCTATTCGTCTCCTCAGCATTTAGTTGTCTATCATCACTGAGGATGTCAAGCTTGTTAAGCTCCTCCTCTAAAAGTTTCATCTTCTGCTGGATATTCCCAAATTGGGATTTGTTCCAAGCTTTCAGTTTCAACTTCAGACCTTTAATCTTCTCCTTTAATACATAACCCCCCCACCCAGCAACCTGATGTGAGTTCCAGCTTTCACGAACAACCTCCCTGAGTGATTTATCTTGTAGCCAGCAATCCAAGAACCTGAAAGGCTTTGGGCCCCAATCTACAACAGTAGACCTCAGCAAGATAGGGCAATGGTCAGAATAATTTCTGTCCAAAATGAGCTGAGAAGTGCCTGGCCATTTATCAATCCATTCAGCAGAGACTAACGCTCTATCCAGCCTACTCTTGGTTGTGCCATTAGGTCTGTACCATGTGAACTTGCGCCCAGAACAAGTTACATCCTCAATCTCCAAATGGGCAATCCATTCATTAAATTCTCGCACACTGCTACCATCTTGGGGTCTTTGACATATTCCCATACGTTCCAAAGGACTTCTGATATTATTGAAGTCACCAATAACACACCATAACCCCTCCATGCTAGCAAATCTTAGTTGTTTGATTGCCTCCAATAAGATCCTTTTAAGGGACATATCACATGGTGAGTATATATTCACAATTGAGATCTTCATACCATCAGCTACCCATTTCCCTTCCAAAAACACAAAGCCTTCACCTAACACCTTGCTTGTGAGGCTAAAAGCCTTTTCGGACCAGATACATAATAATCCACCAGCTCTATTAGTTGCTGGTACAAATTCCCATTGGATCATAGGATCACCCCACACATTCTGGCACATCTTTTTATCAACAACTTCTTGTTTGGTCTCCTGAAGGCATAACATGTCCACCCTCTCAGCAGCTATCACTTTTCTGATTGCTGTCCATTTAATCCCCCCTCCCAACCCTCTAATGTTGTAGGACATGATCTTCATGGATCACCTACTCTGCTTCCTAGCTTCTGCGCTTCAGCCATATCCCTAACCTCCATAGCTACAATAGAGTTTACCAAATCCTTTGGGTCACAGCAACTAAGACCCAGCGTTTGTGCTAATTCCAAATCTCTATCTGCATCTTTCAACCATTCATTCAGAATAGGAGTTGAAGTAGATGCGTCACTATCTGCACCTTTCCCCCAAGCATTCCTAGAAGGGCTTGGCACTAACATAGGATTGTCAGAATGATAGCTCTCTGAAGGATTTGCCTCCTGCTCTACAGCATGTCTTGTACCAACAGGGCTCAAGGATGAGTTAGCCCTCTCTTTTCCTTTGCCAATATTCTGCTCAGGTTGGTTATCAGTAATTATATTGGGCCCCAAATCCTTTTTGCACCCCTTTGACCTGGAATATACCTTCCATTGAGAATTTGGGCCGGTGCAAATGTGGCCCAACTTGCAAGTGTTGACTACAGAGGGGCTGTTATTTTCTAAGTCCCCAAGCTGCTGCCACTTGTCCTTGCCCACATGCAAGGATTTGCTGCTATCAGGTAACATGTGTGGGTCCCCCCCTTATTTCCTTCTACCCAGGTTCTTACCATCTGCTCAACGTCCCTGTCCACAACCTCCCTTCCCCCTTCCGATGCGACACATGCGACCTGATACAGGCAGGAATCTGCCATGACAGAGGTCTTAGGCGCATGTAGTAGGTGTGGGCCCCCATCTGTTTTCTCAGTACCCAAACCCTGCACGTAATTGTCCTTCTCACCCAGCCCCTCTGTCATGGCCATCTGAAGCACGCAACCCCCCTGGTTAAAAGCATGGTCATCGTTGACCTTTGCCTTTTCAGTGAGCATAGGCGGACAACTATTGTGTAAAGCAAGCCTAGCATCATGCTCGTGCTGTTTAGCTCTGTCACATTGGTTATTACCCAGCGGTATATGCAATGAGCATTGACCCGCGGATAATATCTTGTCATCCCTGCATCTCACCTCCCTGACTTCTACCTGCCCTACCATCCTCGCCGTCGAGCTCTCAGCCACCAGGCTAACTCCCGGAGAGTCGTCGATGCCCAAGGAACTTGTATCGGACAGTATCACGTCCGATGAGGATGCATAATTCCCCCTTAGACACTTACAGGATTGGAAACAAGTTTCCTCAACAAAAGTAATACGATATTCTACTCCATTAATGGAAGCCAGAATCCTATGGTTAATATTAGGCTGCCAAGGTGTTTTGATAAGAATTCGAGCCCTGTCCAAGCGATGAAGGTCAGCAGTATCATCGTCTAAGTCCACCATCTCCCCCATAGCAGCTACAATCTTTTTAAAGCACTCCCTGTCCCACACGTGAAGAGGGATGCCCCATCCTAAGACCCAAACCAGTCTGAAGCCGATCCTCATGCCTGGATTCCATTTTTCTAAGGAGTAGAATCTAGACGAGCCATACTCTGTTGCTTTTCGACTCATTTCAGCCGCTTTGGAATCAGAGAAACCAGAGAGTAGCACCAAATCATCACCCAAGTATTTGGGTTTGATTTCCTCTCCTGCCTCCCACAAAAAGTCTTCTTCAAGTCTGTCGAAATCCTTCACATTCGTGATCCTTCCAACCCAGGCATCGTGACACCATATTCGGTTATCCATAGGAATAGATAGTTGAATAGACGACATTGACGCCTTCTCCGCCGCCCGGCCATAAGTCATGGCCCTCCTCCTGTGCCTCGTGATGTTTCTCGCCGATACCGCTTGAGCGTAGGATAACGGATGGTGCTTGTAGTAAGGCATATGTTTTTGATCAGCCCCCATCTCCTCATGTTCTACACTGATCTTGGCTTTAACTTTATCCTTGACCGGCTCAGTAACCTCCTTAGTCTCCTTCATGGATGCCTCATTGATATGTGGTCTCACTCCCACCTTCCTCTCCCTATCATGTTTAGGAAGGTTTACATGAAGCTTAAGTCCTCCCGCTATCATGTTATCCAGCTGCCTCTCTAATCTGGATACGTTATCGACACCCTTGAAACGAACAAAGCCATATCTACGCCCGTTCCTGTTTCTATTTCTAGCAATAAAAACCTCCCGGACATCACCCCATTTCTTGAATTCAACCCATAAATCCCTTTCGTTCATGTCTTCGGGGAAACGAGTAGAGTAAAAGGACGACACATTAGTAGCATCTCTCCAGTTTTTCAAGTTTCCAGCACGTCGATGTGCCTCCCCAGCCCACAGGTGACGCTGATTGTACTCGTGCCCATCGTAGTTACCATTTAGATTAACCCTGAACCTACCCCTACCCCTCTCATGGAAATGAGGTCTGCTATTCACTCTAACCCACCCACTGTTTCTCTCACTAAAGTTTCTCTCTCTAACTCTCATGTCTCTCTTTAAAAGTTAGTTCTTTATAACATGATTCTATAGTTGTAATTGTGTAATTATATCCTTAATTAGTTGGCCCAACTGTAGTTACCATTTATAACTTTTTAACAAACTTCAAGGCTAGAAATCAGATTGTATCATATGATTTAAAGGAGAATTCTGCAAAGGAGTATAGACACTTTTGATCCAATTTCTCTGAGTTTAACATATTGTACACAACCTTACCCTTGCATATGCAAAGAGGCTGTTTCCGGATTCGAACCCATGACCAACAAGTCGTCAAGACACAACTTTACTGTTGTGCCAGGACCCGCCCTCAGCTTCTAGGAGAAGAAAATAAGATTAAAATGAAATAAGTTTCTCCAAAAGCTAAATTAGCTAGGGTACCCCGTAAGGGCAATAACTATCTGAGGAAAGCACAACTAAGACCCTCTTTAAGAGATAGAGAAAGCTAACCCTTAGATTCGAGAATAGGAAACTAGCAGTAAGGGTATTGCACTTTAAGAGAAATGGAACTCACTCAAATAGTGTCTAGCCTCATGTGTCAAGGGCTAGTATAGCATAGAGGCTTTCAATTCCCCAAAGCAAGTGGGAAAGAAAACTCATTTTCGTGAGCATTAAACTCATGTATGGTCTTCACCGCTTGGGAACCACAAAGCTGCTCGATCACACTCTCAACTCATTTTGCTGTCTTAGGATCAAACGATGGAGCAATCCCAATTGTGGGATCAGACGATTCTTCTATCCAATTCAAACCAATATCTTTTGAAAAACCAAACAAACCTGACTCATTTTGTAACACCCCGTGTGCACCCGATGTGTTATCATTAATTAGTATCAGATTTACGTATAAAACATCAGTAAAAACATGCGGAAGCAGTTTGGATCGGTTCTCTTGATACATTATGTATGATCAATAACACCAAACAAGCAACACATAACACAAAATATGAACACATGCAACATTTCCATAATTTCACATGCCCCTGTTGATCCAGTTTACCATATAATATAAACATACAATCTTTTGCAGGTACTAGCCAGAATAACAGAGTCAGGAGGAAAATGATAACACATCGGGTGCACACGGGGTGTTACATTTTATGGTATCAGAGCGGTCTCTTGATTGGACATTATGTATGGGACTTGTTTGTTGCATATAAGTTGTTGTTTGATTCTAACATGAGCATTGCATGTGGGTACATTAACTGTGGGCCTGATCAACTCACTGTTTGATGTACATGTGTAGTGCTATGGAGAGAACCGGAAACAGCAGCACTGCCCCCTCTGATCCAGTTGTAGCTGCATTGGCAGCTTTGCAGCAAGAGTTAGCTGCAAGTAGGCAGGTACAGGAGGAAGTACGATGTATGTTAGCTGTACATAGGACCGTGCTTGACTTGGAGCAATCTTGGGATGGGTGACCTCCTGGGAAATTTCTCAGGAAGTGTGTGAGTGAGGACAAAGCACACTGAAAAGTCTTGTGTTGGTATGTAGGGACAGTCGTTGATCCTGCAAGTGGCCGGGCGTTACACATTTTCAGTTGATCTGTCAAAATAAATCCCTAAACTCATTCATTTCGGCACTCTTAATCTTCTTTCTGCTCCTCTGCTAACAAAAGTTCCAAACCCCTCCTTGGTTCTTCTGCTTTTGGGTTCAGCACTCCACACTTCTCCGCACCTCATCTTGGTTTTATTTTGCTGCTGGGTTCGACACTTGGTTTATTTGCTTGTGGGTTCAACTATTTGTTTTGGTTTGGTTGCAGCTCAGGACCTAGGGTTGAAGTTTCTAATTTCTGTTGGGTTCCACTGCTTCTCTAATGTGTTCTTCATTTCATGATGTCTTTAAGTGATAAAAGAAGCTAGGGAAGGTGTTAGGATATAAGGAGAAGGGAAAGTTAGTTAGCAAAGTTAGACTCCTAATAAGTTAGTTAGTTAGTTAGAGGGGTTTATTCGATATAAATAGGGGAAGAAGGATATGGGAGATTCAGATTTTGGATCATTTCATTTATAATTGAGAATTAGCTCTTTATGAAAGAAGAAATCCTTTGTGAAGGGGAAACCCTCGGAGGAGAGTGATCTCTCCTATTTTCTTTTCTTTTACAATCAAGATATTCCACCTTTCTTTTGCTTTCTTCTACTTTCTAATTTGGGTTCCTAATAGAGGGTAATGAGGTCCAGGTTTTGCAAGAGTTGGAAGCAGCTCTGTTGATGCTGTTGATGGTGGTTCAAAATTTGGAATTGTTGTTACTTAGTTTGTGGCTGTTAGTATACTAAGGTTATTTTTCCTTATTTCTCTTATTTTTTATGCATATATATGAGTTCAAATATGATAGGAACTAGACCAGACAGAGTGAAGAAGTTTTATTGCTGAATTGGAGAATAATCTCATGTAGAACAGTTGTGATTTCGAGGTCACACCCTCCAATTCCTTTTCCAGTCCCTCTAACTCTGCTATGATCCCCTATTTATACATTTTGTTCCCTCCTAGTTTGTTATAACTAACTAATAGTTAGTTAGTTATAACTAACTGAACTACCCTTAACTGCTAACTCACTGTTATTCCTATCAATACCCTCCCTTCAAGATGGACCTTGTCCCCAAGGTCCAGGTGAGGAAAAACAGCCTGTATTTTTCAGCAAGGATCTCCTTCATCTTCGTCTTCCATAATCAGCAACCTGAACTGTTTGTTTATACACACGAGTAGGATGATATTTCTCAGCACATATAAAACATTCTCCCTTCCTCATTCACTTCTGCGGGTGACAAATTATGGAAGGTTCTTCTACCTTGCCATCCATTATCCTCTGCACTAACAGTTTGGACAAATTCACTGACATTACTATTAGCTCCCCCTACTATCTCCCCTCCTTTACTACTGGCCTGCTGCCACTCTCTCCCATTTCTTGGACCCAAGAAACTGGGTCTCTGAAACGATTGAGTCCCCTTGGTAAATATTGGCAGATTTCCCAGCACCCTATTGTTTTCCTCCACTTGTCTTGCCTTTAACATGGTTTCCATCAAACTTCTTGGCTCATGCAACCTTACTTCAAACCCAATCTCCTCCCTCAACCCTTTAATGAAAACTTCCATCAAGAAAGTTTCCCCCAACTCTTTTCCAGCTCTCACATGTTTTTCAAACTGTCCTATATAACCCTGTATTGTTTCTTCTTGCTTGAGTGTGAGTAATACCTGAAAAGGACTCCCCAAATTCGCCCCCTGAAATCTCTGGGTGACAGCCAGCTTGAAACCTTCCCAAGATTGATTGGAATTCCAAGATTCCCACCATTGGAACCAAGCTAAAGCTTCCCCTTTCATGGCTACCATAATTGCTTCCAGTTTTTCTGCCTCCAAGAAAGACTGTAATCTGCAATACCTCTCAATTTTGGACAGTCACCCTAGAAGATCTTCTCCCATAAAAATGGGAATTTCAATATTCCTCCAACGGTTGGCTCCCCCACCTTCTCTCTCCCTTTTTCCCCGAGTCGCAGCACCCCTCGCCTCTGCTTCCACCGCGCTCGGTTTCTCCCAAGAGGCAGCAAGCTTCTAAAGCACAGCTTCAATCGCTCCCAGCCGCGATTCCATCGCCTCACGGTTCAACGCCATCACCTCTCTGTTTTCCTCCACCATGCATTCCAGCGCCTTCATCCTTGCCTCCATTTTGTTGCTAGCTTTTGACCCCATCAACCTCCTCACAGCCCCAAGATCTAGAGCTCTGATACCAGTTGATAGGAACTGGACCAAAAACAGTGAAGAAGAAGTTTTATTGCTGAATTGGAGAATAATCTCGTGTAGAACAGTTGTGATTTTGAGGTCACACCCTCCAATTCCTTTTCCAGTCCCTCTAACTCAGCTATGATCCCCTATTTATACATTATGTTCCCTCCTAGTTAGTTACAACTAACTAACAATTAGTTATAACTTACTGAACTACCCCTAACTGCTAACTAACTGTTATTCCTATCAAAATATAATTTTGCATTTTAGGTAGGATTTGTGTTACAATTACACCATTTTCATGTTTCTCTAACCTTTCTAGACCTGTAGGTAGGATCTCAATTTTGACTACATTGGCAAAAAAAATAAAAATAAAAAAAATCCTATTTGATTCTTGCTAATTATAATATCTATACTCCTCATTGATAAGCCAGAGTTCCATTGTGGATGGTCACATAGATTAAACAACTTTCAAAACAGTATAGGAAAAGTTTTTCAGTTTTCATAAAAAAAATGTTTGGAAACTAATACTTCATCTCATTTATAGAACCAGTAATACTCCATATACAGGTAAATTCAAACTACACATAAGATAGCTAGACTGACCTGCGCTTCTGTACGAAGATCGGTATATGGCACAACACCAGTTAGGAGTTCACTGCAGCAGGTCCAATAGAAGTTTTTAAATTCACAAAGCAAAAATTAAATTGAAGAATTTTATTTACACATGCTTTGTTAAAACCTATGAGAAAAAAGGCAAATGAGACGAAAGAGAGAGAATGGTTGATTGAATGACAGACTCCAAAGGAGAGAATTTTCCTGCCAATGGCTTCCCCTTCAGTAAATAGCCACTGCTCAGTTATAAAATTTGAAACTTTGAATGAAAACCTCTTCTACCCATCTACTATTTACCGAGGTCCCTGCTACTGAACTCTTCAACCATCTAACCAACTTAACTAATTCTTTAATTATTCCAATTTGTCTCACTTTTCTTGTCCTTTTCTTCCTGCAATTGTACATGAGTTTACTTTTCATTCTTCTGGATCTCATCACGCTCATATTATAACAGCACTGAACCACCAGCTTATATGATAAATTAATGACCAGTATATATGGTAAGTGTTAAGTGTTAAGAGGGCGAGCCCTGGCACAGCGGTAAAGTTGTGTCTTGGTGACCTGTTGGTCATGGGTTCGAATCCGGAAACAGCCTCTTTGCATATGCAAGGGTAAGGCTGCGTACAATATCCCTCCCCCTTACCTGCGCATAGCGTAGAGCCTCCGGGCAATGGGGTTACGTGGCTTTATATATGGTAAGTGTTAGTCGAAACAAATAGTTAGTAAATCCAGCTGCCTCCCTTCTACAAAATTAAGGATGACAAGCAAAAAACAATTTCCTAAAGAAGATATGTATGGTGTATGTTACTGTTTACAAGAATATCTCTATTTGAGAAAGGAAGAAACAAAAGAAATGGATAATAGTCCATCTGCAGATTAGCTTGACTGTCCATTGCTTTACAAACGAAAGACAAATAAAAGATATGTTGGTAGATTCCATGTTGCAACTCTAAAATGTATTTTCAAATGTAAAACTTGAAACCAATCTAATCAACTCAGAAACCAAAAATAGCACACCGCATCAAGGTAACATTGTTGCAACTTGTTCCTCATATGGTATAAGGTATATAATTAACAGCATCAGATATATGATGACAATACATTCATTAAAGGTCGACTTTTCTTACAAACCAAAAACAAACATGAATTGAAGAAAACAAATATTATATTCTTACTTGATGGATATCCCAAAACTGTATACATCTGACTTTTCTGAATGTAAATCTTTTCTTAATATTTCAGGTGCCATGTAAATGAGTGTTCCAACCATATGCTTTTTGTGGAAACCACCAGTAGGCTTTCCAGAAGACTTCCAATTCTCAGTAGAAACTCCCTTAAGATCATTCTTGTATTCTGCTAAACCAAAATCTGTGAGGTGTGGACAAAGGTTTTTGTCAAGCTGCATCACAGATTCACAAGATTACTAAGGTGATACATACATGGAGTATAATATATCAAATATAAATTAAGGTTCTAAACAACCATAAAACCAAAAGATTTGGGAGAATTTACAAGAATATTTGCCGGTTTCACATCTCTATGCACAATCCCGAGGTTATGCAGATATTGCAAAGCCTTTGCTGGAGAAACGAAGTTGAAGGAAAGGGGGGAAATTTGTCAAACACTTTATTTTCTTTTCCTTTTGGATAAAACTGTCAATCACTTAATATAACTTCCAAAATTTCCCTACATAAATGGAGTTGGTAAAATGAAATGGTTAAAAAAATTGAAGGAAAAGAATTCCTAGTTGATTTTTGGAATACTTCTAAATTTCACAACAGCTTATTTGGAGTTCTTTTTGCCATCTTCATTTTAACTGAATAATTTCAACTTGAAATTAATGCTTTAATACCTAAATAACTATTCAAAATTGCTAAAATAACATTATAAATTATTTTACTAATGTAATCATAATCTAACTCTGCCCATGGTCTCATAGCCAGGCCCAAATCCAATTAAAGGAAAAGGGTTGTGATAAGCCCTCAATTATTAACATAAAACTTGTTATTATTTTATTATGAGAGAGACTTCTAGAGAGAGAAACAGAGGGTGGGGAAGGGAAAACACCAGAGTGACTTTTCTTGAGAGTACTAGGGGTAACCCACACTTCACACCTGACGGGGTCAGGTATGGCCAACATCATACCGACGTTGGCAGGGAGGAGCCGAGTGATGGTTTGCGGAAGAGTTGGAGAACGGCTTCTGACATATCGACGTTCTACTTCACTCGATTCCCCGACGACATGACCGCTAAGGACTTGTGGTTCGTTTTCAAACGTTGGGGCGATGTGAGAGAGGTATTCATCCCTAATTATAGGAACAAGCTAGGACGGAGATTTGGTTTTGTGCGTTTTAAGGGGGTGGAAAACGTTGAAAAGCTCGAAGGGCAGCTCGATAATATGGTTGTGGGAGGGCTTAAGATGTACGTGAACCTCCCAAAACATGACAGGGAGAGGCGTACGTACCCACCATTGAATGCTCAGACGATTAGGGCGGAGTCGATGGAGCTTAGGAATGCAAACGGAAAAGGTAAAGCCAAGTTATTGGTGGAACCGAAGGCTCAGAAGGACGACAATCGATATCAACACGCGCAATACCAGAACAGGAACGTCTCGTACGCTCAGATTGTCAAATCCGGAACTCAGCACAGATACAGACGACGACCCTCATTCCGTGAATGGGCAACGTTCAGACCATCGACATCAAGCGTTCTACTATCTATTCCCACAGATAATAACAAGTGGTACGGGAATGTCTGGGTTGGTAGGCTCACAGACTTGAAGTTATTCGATAGGCTTGAAGATGAATTTATATGGAATGGTGGAGAGGAGATCAGGCCTAAATATTTGGGCGACGATATGGTGTTGCTTTCCGGACTCACTGACGATAAGGCAGAAGAAATGCGCAGGGAAGCAGAGATATCGGGAGGATCTATGTTCTACTCCTTGGAAAAGTGGCACCCGGGCCTGAAGCTTGGTTTTAGACTGGTATGGATACTTTGTTGGGGGATTCCCTTACACGCTTGGGATCGGAAGTACATCAATAGTATAGTTGCCGGTGTAGGAGAGGTGGTTGATTTGGATGATGCCACCATGGATTTACAGCGTCTGGACAGGGCAAGGATCCTCATTAAAACTCCTTGGCAGGCCACAATCAATCATACGGTGACGGCTACCATCAACTCTGAGGAGTATCGCATAAACATTGCGGAAGAGACATGCTTCCAGTCGTGTAAATGTCAACTTGGGGGATACAATACATCGTCGGGGAGCTTACCGTCTGTTGAAGACTTGGAAGGGGCAGATGAGAGTTTTTTCGAAACAATAGTTGCAGAAACGCCGATGTCGGGGTCGGCGGTGGCCCAAGGGAGGGAGGTAGTCGACGGACATGAGGGGATAGGGGTAATACCCAGTGGACAAAACAATAGCCCGAAAACCGAGCCTAATTTCAAAAAGGGTAGCGTCGGTCAACATACTTCTGCCATCAACAGCGCAGGAAAAGCCAAGTTTTCAGACGAAAAAGGTACGGATGTTGGAGTGGCATCGACTGACACAGAAAGACCAGTCTTGATCGGGCCGGATCTCGCACTTGACCACTGGATGTCGGAAAAGCTCCTGGACGATCATCACACAAACAGAGTGGGGAAAGATACTGAAGCATGCAGTTCACGAGACCCAACGCACACACTCGAGGAAAGAGAAGATATCGGGGTTAGCGGCGAGAACACCTCGGGTAAGACATGCACGAAAAAAATATCTCAACACATGGAAAAAGTTGCGGTGGAGGTTGACAGGACATCTGAGGATGTACCGGACGGGGACCCACAACCGAACGGTGCTGAGGCTTCTCACAAATTATCCTCTGACGAAAGCGATGAGGGAGGGAATATATTAGCCGTGGAATTACTAAAGGATGATGCGGTTTATAAAGCCCAAAAACTACCGGGATGTAGTCATATGGGCCCGAATATAAATGGCCCACAATCATATCTAAAGGTGTATTCTAGGTGTAAAGGGCAAAAGAAGGCATCTGGGCCTGGGGATAAATTAAACATGACTTCCCCCACCAATCTGCAACCTCACTATAAAGATAAACAGGCCATCGCATCTCTATCCCCTGATCGTGCTTCTCTAATTTCGGATCAGAGGAATGGGCTTCTGGAAGTGGCAGATTGGGGGTGTCAAACTTCCCACAATGTGAATCACATGACTACAATGGAGGCAAATAACCTTGTTAGTTCTGAATGGAAGAAAGATGCTCATGAGGAATGGGAATTAGCAAAAATGATGGGGCTATGCTGTGCAAACCAAGAAGCTATGATCGATATAATTTCATCTCTGGAGGTAAGGGACATGGAAGAGTTCCAAAGGATGGGAAGTGGGAATGGTGTTCCATGAAGATCCTGACCTATAACATTAGAGGTCTGGGAGGGGGGATTAAATGGTCGGCCATTAGGGGACTGGTATCAAAAGAGAAGGCTGACATGTTGTGCTTGCAAGAAACCAAAAAAGAAACAATAGACCTGAAGATGTGTCAGGCGCTGTGGGGTACTAATGATGTACAATGGGAATATATCCCGGCTATTAACAGAGGGGGTGGCTTATTATGTATCTGGAGTGAACAATTCTTCAAACTGGAATATAAGGTGGGAGGGGCTGGTTTTCTATTTCTAGTAGGAAAGTGGGCTGTTGATGGTACTAAAGTATCTATAGTGAATGTTTATTCTCCCTGTGAGATATCTCAAAAAAGGCTACTATGGGACAGCATCAGCTGAGAAGCTCGAACATGGATGACATATGGTGTATAACAGGAGATTTCAACAATATTAGAAATCCTAGCGAGCATGTGGGGGTCAACTCGAATTCTGCAGATGGTGGTATTATAAAGGAGTTTAATGACTGGATTGATGACCTAGAGATGGATGATGCACCCTGCATTGGGAGAAAATTCTCATGGTATAGACCCAACGGATCAGCTAAGAGTAGATTGGATCATTTCCTCATTTCTGCTGAATGGTTGAGTAAATGGCCTGGAACAATTCAGACCATCCTGGAGAGGAATTTTTCTGACCATTGTCCCGTCTTTCTTAGATCTTCGTCCGTTGATTGGGGCCCGAAACCCTTCAGGGTCTTGGACTGTTGGCTACAGAATAAGTCTCTTAATCAGGTTGTCAAAGAATGCTGGAATCTGAATGATATACATGGATGGGGGGGATTCGTTTTAAAAGAAAAGTTAAAGAGACTAAAACAGAAGCTGCGGGTCTGGAATAAAGAGCATTTTGGAGATTCCCAGCACAAGTGGAAGTCAATTCAATCAGAACTCAACAAGATTGAAACTGACGCTGATGGTAGACAGCTATCCGCAGATGAGATTACGAAAAGAAACCAGCTTCAAGAGGACCTCTGGTCTGCAGCCATAACAAATGCTTCAATACTTAGACAAAAGGCTAGAACTAAGTGGATCAGAGAAGGGGACTGTAACACCAGATTTTTCCATTTATCGGTGAATCGGAGACGGAGATCAAACCTGCTAAACGGAGTCCAGAGTAATGGGTGCTGGACTGAGGAGCCAAACAGAGTGAAAGTGGAAATTCTTTCGTTTTTCAGGAGAAGATTTGAGGCTACTGATCGAGTAAATCCAAATCTGGATGGAGTTTCATTCCAGACCACTGATTCGCAGCAATTACAAGTCTTGACAGACCGTTTTGACACTTCCGAGATAAAGGCAGCTGTGTGGGCTTGTGGAAGTGAAAAAAGCCCCGGACCGGATGGTTTCAACTTTAAATTCATCAAGGAGTTTTGGGATGTACTTCAGCCTGATTTCAATCGGTTCATGGATGAATTCTACGTGAATGGGAAATTTCCCAAAGGTGGGAATGCCTCTTTTATTGCTATGATCCCCAAGTGCAGTGATCCAACGGACTTGAATGATTATAGACCCATTTCCCTTGTTGGCTGTGTATATAAAATAGTGGCCAAGGTACTAGCTAACAGGTTAAAGAAAGTGCTGCCTTCTATCATTGACCACCGACAGTCAGCCTTCATTGATGGACGACAAATGCTGCATAGTGTTTTAATCGCTAATGAAGTAGTGGACGAGGCTAAGAGATCAAATGGCAGCTGTTTAATGTTTAAAGTGGATTATGAAAAGGCATACGATTCAGTCAGCTGGAATTTCCTATTTTACATGATGAAAAGGTTGGGCTTTGGAGCAAAATGGATCTCTTGGATTGAAGGGTGTTTGGAATCTGCTTCTATCTCTGTGTTAGTCAATGGCAGTCCTACATCTGAATTCAAACCCCAACATGGCCTCCGACAAGGCGATCCCTTAGCTCCACTATTATTTAACATAGTGGCTGAAGGTCTTTCGGGATTGATGAGAGAGGCATTACATAAGGATTTATATGAGGGGTATAAGGTTGGTAAAAATTTGATTGATATCAGCATACTACAGTATGCGGATGACACCATATTTTTCGGGAAAGCATCCCCCAAAAACATTAGAACTTTAAAGATAATGTTGAGGGGTTTTGAAATGGTATCTGGGTTGAAAATCAACTTCTCTAAAAGCAGTTTTGGTGCATTTGGGGTAGATGAACAGTGGATTACTCAGGCTGCCAGATTTTTAAACTGCAGAAAGTTGGTCGTACCTTTTATATATCTTGGCATCCCCATTGGGGCAAACTCAAGAAGGTATGAGGTGTGGGAACCCCTAATCAAGAGATGTGAGAGAAAGTTGGCCATATGGAAGCAAAAATACTTATCATTCGGGGGGAGGGTCACCTTGATCAAATCCGTTCTTAACTCTATTCCTATATTCTTATTTTCTTTTTTCAGGGTTCCTAAGAAGGTGCTTCGCAGGCTGGTTAAAATTCAAAGATCTTTCTTGTGGGGAGGAGGAGCAGGGCATGGTAAAATAGCATGGATTAGTTGGGATAAGGTCTGCCAACCCAAACAGTGTGGGGGGTTGGGTATTAAAGACCTGTCTACTTTCAATCAGGCATTGCTTGGAAGGTGGCTGTGGAATATCCAACATCAGCAAGATGATTTATGGGTGAAATTATTGGAATCAAAATACAGGGGCTGGAGGAACTTGATGGGCATTTCTGGAAACAACAAGACATCGATATGGTGGAGGGACCTTGGTTTAACATGCTGTCCTGCTGATGGCAGCGGTGGTATTATGGGCGGTCTTAGTTGGAAGGTGGGCAATGGCTCAAGTATTCTGTTTTGGGTTGATGATTGGAGGAATGAAGGAATATCTTTAAAGGATAAATACCCCCACCTATTCCGTCTATCCCTACAACAGCATCATACTTTTCAGCAGCTGGGTGTTCTATCGGAGGAGGGGTGGGCGTGGCAGCTACAATGGAGGAGGTTATTTAGGGAAGGGGAGATAGAGCCTGCTATCAGATTTATTGAAGACATAAGCACTCCAAGCATCATTCCACTGCAACCTGATACTTGGAAATGGGTGGGAGACCCGAGCGGTTCATACACTGTAAGTAGTGCTTACTCTTTCCTATGCTCCGACGCAGTATTACAGCATCAAAGCGATATATATAAGATCCTTTGGAAGATAATAGCTCCTCACAAAGCTCTATGCTTCGCCTGGAGACTCATTGAAGACAGATTACCTACTAAAATGAAGTTAAGGAGGAGAAACGTGACTATTGATGATTATATGTGCCCACTTTGCAGGACCACGAATGAAGAGGCTTCACACTTATTCTTCACCTGTTACAAAATCAGGCTCATATGGTTGGAATCTATACAATGGACAAAGTTTTTAGGGCCTTTCTCTGAATCCCCGATGCATCATTTCAGTCAAAATATTTTCCTTTTCAGAGATGGGATAACTTCACATAGATGGCTCGTTTGGTGGATAGCCCTGACATGGACGATTTGGCGGCATAGAAACAATATTATATTTCATAATGACAGATTTGATCACGGCAAATTGATGGACGACGCACTTTTCACCTGCTGGTCTTGGCTGAAGAACTTGGATAAAAGCTTTGATAAATCCTACCACTTCTGGACTAGTAACTTAAGGGAGGCTTTTGTTAGTAGGGGTGGGGCTACTGGTTAGATCCTTTTTGTTTTTTGGTATAGACATCATTACAGTCCTTTGGCCCTGTAATTCACGTATTTTATGTATTACGGTGCCACGGGTTTGTTCTGAACACTACACTCTTTTGTAATAGTACTACTTGTACTATACTTTTTCTATCAATATATATATCTATCTTTGCTGATCAAAAAAAAAAAAAATTAACATAAAACTTGTTGAAACCCCAAACAATCAATTAATCTATCCTGTTATCACTATCATGTGCAGCAGTTTAAGATGGTTGAAACATCAAAAGATATGCAGATACATACAGATAGTTTGTGACAATATTCCTTATCATTCTATATGTAAATGAACTTTGGTTTATAGTCCAAGAAAGTCAATTTCTTGCTTTATAGTAAAAGATATACTCATTTAAGCAGACCATAATGTTTATACTCAGCAATTCTGTCCGACGTTCTAAATCTATACAACTTGATTTGACCAAACAAGTGAAACAATAGTAACAGTTCATTTGCACAATATGTTAGAAAAAGTACACCTAAGCCAAGTAATTGTAATCACAATTATACCTAACTGCATTGCTATCATAAGCGCATCATTGAGAGTTGGGATCCACTCTTCCACATGTAACTTTTGTGCAAGATTTGGAGATTCATATAACTTGAAGAAAAACATGTAATTGGGTGGTTTTGCATGGGCAGCAATCGGTGTTGCTATTCCTGGATGATCTAACTTGCTACATAATTAAAACAACAACCAAAAAACAGCAAACCTTAAAACTCACAAGACTCCACATAATTAGCCTTCAGCATATCAAAACATTAATGAAAACACTAATTTCATTAGAAAATGTGCAAATAAACATGTTCAGAACTACATTAAAAGAGAGGCAGTAGAGAGAGAGAGAGACCACAACAATTGCAATTCTTTATGAAACTTATTAATGTCTTCTGAAGTTGACAAGATGGGTTTCTTCACAGCCACCGTCATGCCATCCAAAGTCCCTTCATAAACAACACTCTCAGACCCTATACCATTACCACCACCAACCAAAGTTTCAATATTAATAACCCTCTTCCATAGAAACATAACCTCAAATATTAACTACCAACAAATACAATATATAAAATTAAAAAATAACGGTTGAAGTAAGAAGGGGGAGAAGAGGCCGTGAGTTCGAATCTCCTACTAACATTCTAACAAAATTAATAACTAGCATTCACCGATAAAAAAAAAGTATAAAATAAAATAAAAACTAAGAATTGGGAAGCAGAAAAAATAAATACAAATTGAAAATCGGAGAAGGGTTTGGGTTTGTTTACCTCGGGCAATAGGAGAGAGAAGGGTATAACAAGAGGGAGGGAGATGAAGGGGAATAGAGGGGCTGGTGCAGCAACCCCTAATGCACGCGTTAGGCTCCAGAATCTCTATTCCCATTGCTCTTGTGTGGATGCAGAAGAAGAATATGAAAATGGAGTTAGACACAACACAACACGGGAATTATAGTGCAGCAGAAGAGTGCGTATGGTACTAGTATATCATGTGTTCAATTTTTAGCGATGGAAATTTCGTGACGCTGGATGTTATGTTACTCGAGTTTTGGCCGTTTCATGCGGACGTTCCTGGCAGCTACACAAAAGAAAAGGAGTTTAACTTCCTACACCACTACTTTTTCTTATACACCCATCAAAAAAATTTAATTCCAAGAAATGCCCTTCATTTCTTTTTTGCTTAAAACTAATACACCCAGCAACGTCTAAGCTTTTGTGCTTTTGTGATTTTCTTCTGCGTTTTTGGATCTTCAATTGGTGATGTTGTTTTTGTGATAGTGGAGGTGGTCGTGACTCGCGGTGGTTGCCTGGTTTTGGCTCGTCGGACATCCGTCGAAGGTATGTTCCTGAAACTAGTCTAGTATCATCTGTATCAGTCATATGGATTGGCAATTCATATCAATTTTATTTTTTAAAAAAAAAAATTTACCCAAATATAAATAATTTATTTTTATCAAAACTAACATTTTTACATTTAGACTGTGATTTAAAAAAAAAATTGAAATCCTAGTTAAGAATATAAATAAGGAAAAATGAATTATAAGTAGAATTTAAAAACATTTACTTGCACATAAAAATAATTACAATAATCATGAATAATGGTTATTGTGAGAGACAGGGAGACAAACACGGTAAACACCACTTAATAAAATGAAAATAACAAAACGTTCTAATAATAATAACAATTGAAATATGAAAATAACCAAACTAATCATAATTCCAAATATGTTGTACAGCGAATATGTTGTCTTCCATTTGAATCATTCTAGTGAGCATCATGCCCAACATCTGTATCGATTATTGCAACATGTTGATCGATTATTGGGGCTTGTTGGGTAACTGGTTTGTTAAAAATAGCTAAAATTTCTATTGGACAAAAACGTTTCGAGTAGTTGGATTTTGCTAAGACCTTTAAGACGTCTTCATCAGTTATCAACTCTATTATGTGATAGTCAATACATTTTTTTGAATATTTTGCATGGGCTGGCTGTCGGAAAAACAATTTTTTGACCACCTGAGTTGTGAATTCCATAAGGGGGAACCCTTACAGGCACAACTTGCTTGATGATATCCTTGAGTGTTTCAATGTTGCATCCTGAAGGAATTTGAAATCTTATTGGATTTGTTCCAGTGAAGGAGTAACCGACAAAATCCCCTTGTCGTGGTATGCTCCACTAACCGTTGTAATATAGCATTGCATCATGTGTAGGAACGATGGTGGATCGAAGTAGGTTGAGTATACCATCGAGTGTTCTATTGATGGTACATAATAATTCTATAGGGCCAACACACAAGTATTGCTCATTTCACATTAACATTGTGCAAACATCATCATCATTTGTGAGTTGCAAAGAATGAAAAAAAAATATTGTTGATCTACATCTAGGAATGGCTGTCGGTAGTAGATTTCATCCACAAATTGGTCATTGCTTAGCAGAAGGGTGTTGTGCATTCTACTCTTGAGTGACTGAAAAGAACACTCATTAGGAACTCGCATTGGCATTGGAGTATGACATTCAAAAGAAACCCTGTTTGGTTGTGTTTGATTGATCCATTTGGAAAAATGAATGCTAATTTGGAGTTAGCAATGGTCTGGGTGCTTGTTTCTCCTAAGAATGCCATAGTATTGAGAATGAATTTTGATTGCAGAGGTATGTTGTGTGCGAGTGTGTGGTTGTGTTAGCGATGTCTTGTTTTATTTATAGTTGTGTGGTTGTCTTTCTGATAGAGGCTTGTTTGGAATCCAATGTTGATTGAGACATGTCAAACAGAGTGTTGTCAATTTCGATCGTGATGTTGTGCTTCCACATGCCAATTTTGACTGCATAGTGTTCTCCATAGTTTTGTCTCTCTGTATATTGCATAGTGTTGTCAATTCGACAGTGATTTTGCTTGTCGACATAGTGTAGCGGGCATGCATTCTGTCAACATTATTGAACATCTAAAAGGACCTCAAAGTGTTTTTTTCGATATACTACAATGTGTTGTCAATTTTGACAGTGATGTTACCCTTCCACATGGTGTAGCAGACATGCATCATCATGATTTGTACCTTTAAAAAATCATGGTTTTAAAATAATTTTGAATTTTTGTATTTGTAAAGTGTGTATAATTTGTTGTATTCAAATAAATGTATTTGTGATTTAAATTGTTTGTTTAGATGGACAACGATGATTGGATGTATGATAGTATTATGTCTGAAGAAATTAATATGCCGAAAGAAAATAACATGTGTTCAGTTGATTGTTCTGATGCCTTCAATACTTCAAAGGTATTTTTATGACGTTGTCTTTTACTAAATGGTGTGATGATTAAATATTTGAGAAGATTTAACTTGTATTATGATGTTTTTGTAGGTGTTTAATTCTCGTGAAGAGGTATTGCGATGGACGCGTAGAGTTTTGTATGAGATGGGCTTCGTAGCCGTGATTATGAGATCTGACACAACAATTGGAAAAAGGAGAAGGACCTCATTTATTTTAATTGGTTGTGAAAGGAGTGAAAAATTTAGAGCATTCAACAAAGATTTAGTTCGTACGACAACTAGCACTAGAAAGTGTGATTGTCCTTTTAAGTTGCAAGTGAAACCAGTTTTGGGTGGTAAAGACTGGATGGTGAAGTTAATATGTGGGACTCATAACCATCGTTTGGCTAAGTCATTCACCGGACATCCATATGTTGGTCATTTGATTGAGGATGAGAAGCTTATTGTTGCTGATATGACAAAGTCAAGAGTGAAACCTAAGAATATTCTTCTAACTTTGAAGGATCACAATCCGAACAACTATACAACATTGAAGCAAGTTGACAATGCCATAAACGCGTACCGTACTTCTATAAGAGGCAGTAATACTAAAATGCAACACTTGATGAAGCTTCTTGAACGCGATATGTATATCCACTGGCATAGACTAAAGGACGAAAATGTTGTATGTGACATTTTTTTGTCACATCTAGATGCAGTGAAGTTGATAAATGCATGTCATTTGGTATTCTTGATAAACAGTATTTACAAAACAAACAGGTACAGACTCCTTCTGCTGAACATTGTTGGTGTGACACCTACTGGAATGACATCTTACCTCATTTGATCCTACTATCCTAAAGTGATTTCAAACTACAATTGCCAAAAAATCAACATATTTCAAGTCTCAGAGGACAACTTTTTAATGCAAGTCAATCAACATAATTCTACAATTGTTTCAATTCAATAAACTTGACATAAACAGTGGTAGCAATTGCCTTGGCAGCAAACATTTCAATTCAATATACAATTGTTAGCACAAACAGTATTTATAATTTCCTTGGCAGGAGACATTTCATCTCATTTTACATTGATTTGTAGTCAAATTTAAAAGTTCAAATACTTAACTTGTTTATTTCCTTTGTATACAAGCCTACGTCAATATAAACTACAATTGGCTCAGAGGACAGATTTCAAACTATCCTAAAGTGATTTCAAATTACAATTGTTTCAAACTACAATTGATCATACTATCCTAAAGTGATTTCAAAGTACAACTGTTTCAAAATCAACAGATTTCAAGGCTTAGAGGATAGATTTCATAATCCTACTATCCTAAAAATTAAATTTCTTTTTTAAAAAAACCTCAAAATACACATACAGATTGACAATCCGTACGACCCATACAGATTGACAATCTGTATGGACCTTACGAATTGGCAATCCGTATGGCTCGTACGAAATGGCAATCCCTATGGCCGATCCGGATTCCAATTCCTTCTTACGAATTTGCAATCTATACGGCCCAAGGCAATTTCAAACGAAGAAGACGATGCGACTTACCTCTATCGTTGAATGACTGACGGCGGCGGAACCAGTGATGGCTGCAGACAATCACCAACTGACGGAACCACCGTGTCCGACGACGCCAAGGAGAATCTCAGATACTGATGGAGGCGAACGAAGAGGCGCGTGAAATGAGAAATGAATGATGTATTGGAAAAATTTAAAAGCTTGTTTTATACGATTTTTTTAAGGGTTATTTTGGAAATTCTACTATTCCTTGCTGGGTGTATTAGAATAATTGGTGGTTTAGGAAGCAGAACTTAAAGAAAAGGACCCCATCCCATTACATATGGTTTGGAACATAGATTTTACGTTTTAAAAGTGGAGTGAACCCGATTCTTTTTCTTGGAGCATAAATTATTTGGTCCCTGACTATGCGATGAGTTTGACTTCCTACACTAGCGTTTCTTCTATTACACCCAACAAAGAATAGTGAAATTCCCGAAATAACCTTTGTAAAAAACGTTTTAATGAACCATTTCAATTTTTTTCCAATACACCATTCATTCACGCATTTCGTTCATTCTGCCGCCATCATTTGTTGTCGTTCTCCTTCGCATCGTCGGGCATGATGGTTCTACGTTTTTTGTTGGTGGTTGTTGGCCGTAGGTGGTCGCTGTCATCGTTGTTGTTGTTTTCAACGAGAGAGGTAAGTCGTTTCGTCTGGTTTCTTATTTTTTCTTCCATATGGATTTTCAATCTGTAAGAAGGAATGGGAATCCGTAAGGACCATACGGATTGGCAATCCGTATGGGTATTTTGAGTTTTTAATTTTTTTAAATTAAAATTTATTTTTAAAATGATGTTGATTGAGTTGCATGTGTAATATGGAAATTGACGATAATTATGGACACTAAATATGGATCCAAACTCAAAATTGACTGAATATGGAGTACCAATTTCAAGCTTACCAATTTCTTCTATTAAACTCAATTTTGATGGGTACTAATTAAGCTGATCACAGTTAATCCGATAAAATTAAGCTAATGGGTAGTAGTTAACCTAATGCTTGTTGTCTAATTAAATACAATTTATTGTTGTCATCCTTAGTTTGTAAACTTAATATTGATTGTGATCCATATAGGTATGCTTTGTAGTTGTTATGTAACATTTTCTCAAAATGTCAAGTTATGGCTAGAACGTTAGGATTACATCGGGTTTTGGCCAGAGAGGCAAGTGGTAACGAAGAAGAACCCCCTGCACGTCGAAGGCCGACAACATTGGCACGAAGACAACGCACAGGGATTGGTGTAGATAAGGATGTGCATGTGCCTGCTGACCAAGGTGTAGACGTTGGTGATAGGGTTGCACCTAAGGAGGGAAAACATTGATGCTGAGGCTGAGGGATTTCCTGGGGCCCCCATGCACTTCAGTGTTGTCACTTTATGTTGATCATGTCGTAGCAAAAGTTTGGACAGGAGAGGTACGATTGTATTTAAATATAATTCTATTTTACAATTATATTTGGCATTTTATGTAGCTAGCTAACTAACAAATATTGCAGGAACGCCCTGAGCTGAAGTTGGCGTCTCATGGGAGAAATATCCATAAATTTGGTAGGCCTGCACCTCAGATTGAAGGGTTGGTGGCCGATACATGGTTAAGCCCATTTATTTCCTGTTTGCTGGAAATAGGTGATAGGGGTTTAATATCATCCTTTGTAGAGAGATGGCATAAGGAAACTAGTAGTTTCCATTTGCCGATCGAAGAGATGACGATCATGCTAGATGACATTGTATCATTGTTGCAATTACCGGTCATGGGTGCCTTCTAGACATATGATGTATTGGATGTAGAGGAGGCCGTTGAATTACTAGTGGAGTTGCTTGAGGTGACTGTCGAGGAAGCTGAAGCAAAGATGAAACAATGCCATTGGGCATATGTTCGTCTGTCTTTGCTGCAAGACTTGTATGCTATGAAGTGCAAGCGCATGGAGTGGACGGTGGCAGCCAGAGCATATTTGCTCCATTTGGTAGGTTGCATGATCTTCGCTAACAAGAGTGCCACACATATTAGTGTGGTATTCTTGTAGGCATTTCGGGATCTGCATGAGCTTGGTGGATTTAGTTGGGGAGAGGCTGCCCTCCAACACATGTACGATAACTGAAATTATGCTTGTAAACACCACGGTAAACATCTTGTTGGGTACATTAGTCTGCTTCAGGTACTTTTGATTGCATGAACTAGTTTATTTCTGCTTATTGATTTAGTTGGGTTGTACATAATAGACTTATCTGTGTTAACTATTTTGGTCAATACAGTGTTGGATATATGAGCATTTTCCTACAGTTGCCAACATGATTGCAGATGAGGACTAAGAAGAGAGGCAACCACGGGCATGTCGGTGGAGGCCAGGGAAGGCGTTACTCGTCGCAACCTATCGGAGGCGATTAAATAGGTTAACGATCGACAGTGTTTGTTGGACACCATACACTGATCACCGTCCATTCCAGGACTTTGAAGCCATTTCACTTTTCTCTGGTCATATCAGATGGGGCCCATACATTGTCAGATACCAACCGAAGAGGGTACTTAGACAGTTTGGATTCGTACAATCTATACCTTGCTTTGTAAGCTGCCCCCCCCCCCCCCATCGACAAAGAAACTGATGATAGGTGGCTTCACTTTCGGAGCATCTTGCAGTCACTGGAAAACACTGTTAGTTTCCCTGGTTAGTGTGATACAGACTACATGGAATGGTTCTACTAGATTTTGCACCCATTCATGACCCCGCCACAGCTTAGGGATTCTGTCAGACGTCATCCTACCGTTCATCATCATGTACCTGATCCACCACAGGTTCCACTTGCAGATATAGCATTACCTATGTCAGACGTCATCCTACCGTTCATCATCATGTACCTGATCCACCACAGGTTCCACTTGCAGATATAACATTACCTACAGATGTTGCTGATGACATCCCTTGACATGCAGTGGTAAAATAAATATATATTCAATTTAATGTCATTTTTAACCCACAACTGTAGGTACTTATTATTTTAAAATGTTTTGGATAATTGTATCAAGGCTTGTTTGAAAGGATTGCAGAGAGGTTGTAAAAAATGATAGACCTTTGCATGGTGACCGAAGGCATTGAAGCCTATGACATAATAGATGAGTGTATCAGATATGCACGAGCTAGATGTCTTCATGATGATAGAATTGTATACGTGTGATCTTGATGATCGAGGCATGGACATTGTGGAGATGGTGTTAGTGATTGATTTGGATTTTTGTATGAAAAGTGAATTGATCTTAGCTGGAAAAACGTCATAGTTTGTTGCAAAGAAAGACAAACAAGAACAAGGTTATACCATGACGCAATAGCATAACCCATTTTAGTAATATCCATCCATTTATCCTGGGTTACCTGCATTCGAAGAATGTATAAGTATAATTAAACACAAAAATATCGTATACATATGAAAACAACACATGAAACATTTACCTTTGACAATCCATCAACAAAGAGTGACCTCTTTAACTCCTCAAATCTTTGTAACCCACCAAACAAGACAATATACTCATCAGATCATTGTGCAAGTTCCTTGAGCAAATGATTGTGTACCACATCCTAAGCATCTTCACCATAACCAAGTAAACCTGCAATTACACGATATCCACAGTTAGCATCGGCTTTAACATCACATACACCACAAATGTAATTCCTCATGCATGGCAGAAATTGATCCAACATTGGAATATTACCTATAAATATAGGTCCTAAGGATGTTGATGCAGAACGGAGTTAATATGAGCAATTATCACCCTGAGAATATAACGCATCCATGTACTCAAAGTACGATGGATCCCGCTTGGTTGATCATTGGTGTTTGGTAACATTTTTCTTTTGAGCACCTTTTGTCTTTACCTTTTCAGGAAGAGGACATATGGAAGTTTTATCAGGATATGCTATTTCTTTGAGTTTAGTCTTTAGAGTAATTGCCACACATGTCAAGACTTTCAAATCGTTTTGATATTGCTTCCATCTCTTTAATTATGGTAACTTCGCTCTCATCGACACCTTGGTCTAAGAAATGTAACCTCCGCTAAAACATGTGTATGGCACCTAGTGTTATGCTGCCAACATTATATTTGGCTAGCTCACATGCACAAGGCAAACCATGCGTGCTTCTTAATACACATCCACAATGAGAACTACCAACGTCTGCATAATGAACTCACTCAAACTCCGCAGCAATTTCATTTAACGCATACCTTGAAACCATGCCAATGAGTCTTTTGTACAAGGTAACTTTAAACACATTTCCAACGACATGCGTGCTTGTCTCAAAAGAAGCCTTTATTTCATTGTGTTGCAACGTCATCATGTTGTTCATCGCATCCCAAACATTACACAGATCTCCAAGGCTATCCTGCAGTAGCCGCTTTAATGTCTAATGAGCAGACTCAACCCTGCAGTTAAAGATTAAAACAATTAATTTGAATAACGTAAAAATTATTGAAATCATTATGTCATCAATGTATTGCAAAGGATTTACCTGTTTGTAGTAGTGTTTCCAAAATGCATGACTTTATTAGTCCATGCTGTCACAAATCTTTCTTTGGGGGGGAATCAACCACATGTCTTTCACATATCAAACAAATATTGGCCACGGTGTGCAAGCACATTCAAACTTCATAATACAGTCATCACATGTAGTTTCAGAAGCACAATCTACAAGACTTCCCTATTATTCCTTCACGTATTTCCATGCATTGTTTTGCCCACAAGCGTTTTACATTTTGCCTTCACATTATTGTCAATGTGGAACCGACACAACAAGTTGGTTGTGTCAGGGAAAACATTTTTGATGGCATTCATCAGTGATGTATCTTTGTTTGTCACAATGACTTTAGGGGAAAGATCACTCAAAAAAAGCTCTCTAAATTGTTCAAGAGCCCAAACAAGATTGTTCATACATTCAACCTCCAAATACGCAAAAGCAACTGAAAATGTCATCCTAATAGGTGTAACACCAACAATGTCAACCGAAGGGAGTCTATACCTATTCGCTTTGTATGTACTGTCAATGAGGAAGACCAAATTACATGAATTTATCAACTCCACTGCATCTGGATGTGCCAAAAAGATCTCGTACAACATTATCATCCTTCACTCTATACCAATGGATATACGTATCGCGTTGAAGAAGCTTCAATAATTGTTGCATTTCAGTATTGTTGCCTCTTATAGAAGTACGGTACACATATCTTGCATTGTACACTTGTTTCATTGTTGTATAGTTTTCGGATTACGATCTTTTAAAGCCAAAAGAATATTCTTTGGTTTAACCCTTGACTTTGTCATATTACCAACAATAACCTTCTCTTCCTCAGTTAAACGACCAGCATATGGATGTCTAGTCATTGACTTAGCCAAATAATGGTTATGTAACCCGCGTATTAACTTCACCATCCAACCTTCACCTTCTACAACGGGTTTCCCTCGCAACTTAAAAGGACAACCACACTTTGTAGTGCTAGTGGTCGTCCGTACTAAATCTTTGTTGAATGTTCTATAATTTTCACTCATTTCACAACCTATCAAAATAAATGAGGTTCTTTCCCTCTTTCAAGTTGTTGTGTCAGACCTCATTATCATAGCTACAAATTCAATCTCATAAGCAACACTACGAACCCATTGCAATACCTCCTCACAAGAATTAAACACCTACAAAAACTTATAACACATCTTTAATCTTCTAAAAGAATTCATGTACTAGTTTTTATGAAATACCACATCATATAAAACCTTCGGAGTATTGAAGGCATCGAAACAATCAATTGAAGAGTTGTTATTTTCAAACGCAAATGGTTCGTCTCCGTTGTCTTCGGTCATATTAATTTCTTCAGACATAATACTATCATACATCCAATAATCGTTTTCCATCTTAACAAAAAAATTCAAAATAAATCATCATTAACAAACTATACGCATAATAATCATATTCACAAAAATGACACTGTTATTTTAACTCAAATTCAATGCATCACTTTAAATGGACAAATACTAATTCAATACCAACAAATACAGGTGTCTCCCTAAACCTTAAATACTAATTAAAAATATCCTAAAAAATGAATTAAAAAAATATTAGAAAACCTTAAAAGAACCATACGGATTGCCAATCCGTATGGCCATGCGTGTTGCTACAATGACCATGGTTCATAAACTACCGACGACGATGCTCTCTGACGAACCAAACCACCCCGACTGCAAACCACCACCTCCACCACTAAAACAACACTGCCAAATCCGCTTCAAACGAGACCCACAACGCCGAAAGAAAAGAAGAAGCAAGAAGCACCCAACGGAAAAGAGCCAAGCTGGGTGTATGTTTTGAAGAAAGAGAAAAGCAATAAGGGCACTATTGGAATAAAATAAAATTGCTGGGTATATTAGAACTTTGCTTATGTAGGAAGCAGAACCCCTATGCGATTGGGAAACGTGATTAGTGATCCACCCATCATTTGGTTAATTATGTAATATTATCTATATTACTAACTTAATATCTCCTCAGTAATAGTGTATTTAATTAAATTTTAAAAGATTTTTTATAGTAAAATTTTATGATATTTAATTAAAATTATTAAGATGTGTTTTAATAAATAATAAAATTCAATTATATTAAATTGAGATTTTTTACCACTTAAAAAAATCATTTGATATTTATAATCATACATTTTAATAAATTATCTTATTGATTGAATTTTATTTGATTTTTAGTTGTATATCAATTAGACAACCTCACCCAAATTCTCAACATTCTTCTATTCTCTCATACAAGACTTTTCTGCTTTTCATCTCTTCCTTGAAGGCGGTTACATCGATGCTTTCTTTCAATCCCACATGTTTTTTCTGCCGTTTGAATCCTTTTACTTTTTCTTCTGGGTTATTATATGATTGTTTAATGGTAATGATTGTTTTACAGGTTTTTGATTTTTTTTATGGGTTATTCACGAAAAATACACTCCCTTGAATGCTATCGATTATTATATGATTTTCAATGGTGCATTTGAGGTTGAATATGACAATTTTGATCTCAGAGAAAGAAACTGTTTTGAATGAATGTTTGCTTCGTAATTGTTTGTCCCAGATTTGTCATGGATATCATTATATTGACAATTTAAAAAATGGCAAGTAATGCTTTTGCTTTTGTGAATTGATACTGTGCGTAATTAAGGATTCCAAATCAAGCATTTGAGCTAATTCTACAGTATGAGACGTGAGTTATATGAGAAATCTAAAAAGTTATTGTTTTATTTCAAATTACTTTGAATTCTCATGAACCTATATATGACTATGAAAGAAAAGTTGCAAGATGGCTTAGTTGTTTTCAATTTTAATATTTATTGCTTGAACGTGATCAAATGCATAAAGCAAATAATATGAATTGTATGTGACATATTAATTTTCCAAGTTTTTTTAAAAATTTATAGATTCTTTTAAAATCTTATAAATCCATAAACTCTTCTTATATTATAATTTTATTAAAATTCAAACTACCAAATTTTAATCATATTTTTTTTTCCAAAAAATTAAAAAGTCATTAAATTTCAACAAAGTCTTTTAAAAATTACAGAAATATTTTATATCAAAATAATCTTTTAAATCTCAATCTAATATACCCCTAAATTCACCATTTATAATTTTTTGGGAGTCATTTTTTTTATATTATTGCATTTTTTGGGAATGAAGTTCATTCCTAGAATTAAAAATGCATTTTTATATGATTATATATGATTGCATTTCTTTTTACTTTTGTAGTTTTTCTTCCCGAGGTTTTAAGAAAAATACTAAAGACCTCCATATCAGTGTATTAAAGAAATGCTTTACAAACTTCTTAATTTAAGCCTTTTAAATAAAACTAATATTTTTCCATTATAAACAAATAAATTCAAAAACTCCTTTTAAAAGTGGCTAGGATATATTCAAAGTAGTCATCATATTTACTTTTTTAGGCATATCACCACAAATTATTTTGTCCAAAAAAAAATCAAATAATATCACCAGATATATTTGTTTGTCAATCACCATTATTAAAAAAAATTCTACATCAATTATTTTGACACTTTTCACAATGATTTTCAATTGTCTTCGAAATCATTTTTGTGGAAAGTGTTGACTTTTCACAATTGTTTTATATCGTCTTAGAAACTCGGTTTCTACATCGGTCTATGTAAAAATCATCTTAGAATTTTTTTTTAAAATTTTAAAAAAATTGAGAATTTTCAAACGATTTTAGTTTTTTCAAAAACTGTCTTAAAAGTATATTTTCTAAGACAATTTTTCAAAAAATTGTCTTAGAAAATAAATTTTTTAAGATGATTTTTAAATAACCGTCTTAGAATGTACATTTTGTAAGATGATTTTTAGAAAACTAATGTTGTTTTGTTTTTCTTTTTTTTTTAATGTTTATTTGCCACAAAATTAAAAGTTATTAATTTTTATATTTTTTAATTTGTATACACTTATAATTAATTAAATAAATATTAGGAAACAATTTTAATTTGTTTAAAAGCATGACTTAAAAAATTATAACTTACCCGTGGAGTGCCATTTTCATCTGTTTAAAAATTGACTTTAGGTTTATCTATGAATTATTGCAGAAATAATATGTACCTCTGCTTCATTTCTTCACCTGTAATCCAATACTTATTCCACCAAGTGATAAAATGGATGACACTCACAAGTTGTAAAAGAAGAAATATTTTGTGTAAAATATGAACCACAACATGTATCTAAGTTACAATCTGCCAAAGAGAAAAATAAAACAGATACCATGTTTTGATGTCTCTCGAAGGGCACTTGTCTTAGATCCATCGTATGAAAGTACACAATCCAATACTTGATACCAAGTATAAAAGATATTTACCATAATCCAAAAAAAAAAAGAGCGAAGGATGTGAAGCTTACCCTGCACCAATATGAGCAATCTCACCTGCAAGATCAAAGGTGTATTATTGTTCTTATTCAATGATATTCAAGAAATTGCAAAGAAAGAATGGATTTTTATTTTCAATGAATGAAAAATAAGAGTAGCACTACTTAGAAAATAGAACAATTTCCTGATAAAATGGTTGGAAGATTGACTTTTTTCATATTAATGATTTTCACAAGAACTTCTTATTTGTAACCCAAATTGTTATATAAGATCCATTTGCAATATTTGAATGCATTGTGCTTAGAAGTACTTGTTTCATCAATATGACTATATTAGTATTGTGTGGTTGTCAAAATTATGAAGAAAAAAAAACAAACAAACTTACCATATATTTGAAAAAGTTCTAAAGGGAAGAAATTTGGGAGTGTCATTGATACAAGCATTAAAACATACTTCACTTCCCACTGGCCAGAATGCCACACATTTTGATGTTCACATAATTTTCTTGTTTTGATTGTAGTGAGATACAAAAACTACGAAAAACATTTGACTTCATCATCAAGGAAGATAGTTCTTCTTATTAATCTATAATTCTATTGGTTATATAAGAATATGAATATATTTTTATCAAATGCAACTCCTCACAACTTACAATAACAAAGAGGATCAGTTGCCAAGAGTTGCAATAAGTAAGATTTGGAGGAATGTGGTCCATGTTCAGTTCAAATAACACTAATGGTGTACTTAACACTATTTTTTCCTAAAAAAAATGTCATAACCAATATGTATTTATGTATGCATGTATACATACACAATTGTGTGTGTATGCGCGTGCGTGCGGGGGAGGGGGGTGTAATTTTTTCATCATGAAGCATAATTTTTTATAACTAAAAGATAAATAGCATCCCAAACTCATAGGAAGACTCCAATGAATGAAAACAATTATCTCCTTCATTTCCACAAACTTTGATATTTGTAGAAATTAGAACAATATCAATAACTAGAATAAGTAACAAATTTCCAGTTTATCATTAACTAGAAAAACATCTAGCTTCTTGTGGTTAAGTAGATATAGGCATTAATCATTTTAATGAAGATCTATATTTGTGCGCCATGGAATGGCATATGGGATTATTCTTAAATGAAGCATATAAGCAAACCAAAGAATATGTGTCAAATGGTCTAAACCACTTGCTGACCTAAAAGTCTGTAAACATGCAAAATTGGTTTATTTTTTGAGAAAATGTTTCAACATAAATATATAATCCAAACCACCAGTTATTTTGTTTTGTATAGTCTCATATCTAATTGTCTAGTCTCTCTAAATATACTATTCATTACTGAACTATAAATTGAAAATGTTTGTTGTTGGGTACAAAGAAAAATAATGTGATTTGTACATGATCTCATGATGAGAAATTGATATCATCATAAGAATTAATTTATTTTGTTTAAAAAAAATTATGTACCTCATTGTTCAGAGACTTATTTTGTTTAACACTTAATATTTAAGTAAGACAACATGAAAATGAGTATAAGACCAAACTCATACGCAATTCCAATTTTCTTTTTATAATAAAAAGAATGAAGCTAGATTATGTTGTGACACCTGAGTTTGAAATTCACACTAAAAAACTTGAAAAATTAGAGTGTGCCATACAATAGTTCTGGTGGCCTCTGAGATTGGAAAATGGAAATGGATAGAAAATTGACTTACAATGAATAAATGGTAGTAGAACACTTTGGCCATAGTCACGGAAAAACGAGGCAACAAGATTCATTATCAAGAATATAATGCCAAAGTAATGGAAGAATTGAGTGATTTGTTTATTTCCATTACATAATCAACTTTGTTTAACTCCAAAGAAGCAATCACTCCTTCCTTAAGCATACTCTGTGTCCTTTAGATTAACATGTACCACTGTTGCTTCAGTCGTTACCTCAGATACACTCATTCTACAATAAAAAAAACAACTTGATTAACTACTATCAACATCTCTTATCAAACAATGGTATTAGTGTCACACACCAACAGTGTTTCAAAGATTATCAAGTATCAAAATGTGTAGCAATACAACATTAGCCTAATGTTGCATTAGAAACCTCAAATTTAGGTTCAAAGATAATAAAGTATGCTTAAAAGCAAAAAACATCCAACAAAGATGCCCATCTTACAAACCACAGAAAGGAGACCAAATTCAACTAACAAAACTGATGTTCTCAACAATTAACTTAAGGAAAAGAAACCTATGATTATAGTAGAGCATGGTGTAGAAGTTATGAACACAAAGCAGGAAAATCCTGTTAATGCATGAACAAACTATAATGTTCTCACCTTTTTCTCTGATTATAGAAAAAAATGTTCTCACCTTATTTTGGTTAAGACTTAAAAGTGCACTCTCTAAAGATAGGGGCAAAGTCCAAGACAGAATCATAGCAAAAATACAACATTAGTAAAAGTGTAACAACAACGAATATAAGGTAAAAAGTTTTGTTTGAAAGTTTTCCCTTTCTAAAACATGGACCAAGAAAACACTTTGAAAAAAGTGCTTTTATAATATAGCATTTTGCTCATAAGCTACTTTTGCTAGCTTTCAAGAAAAAAACAAAGTTTTCTTCTGAGATTTTTTTTTCAAACATTCATATCAAGTTTGCAGTAATTGATCAAGCATATGGAATTGTGTGTGTGTATATGTGTGTGCCAACAAATTGAATGTAAGGATGTGGTGCCTGAGTTAGTAGGTGGCAAATCATCAATTTTATAAGAATGTGCTAGTAAGAGGACACATTAGATAACATAAACTTTGGGCCATCATGTACAATTGTATAAGAACTCAATTCTTATGGTCATTCATAGACCAAATCTGTATTAGTTTGTTTTCTTTATTGTTTAAAATATATTAAAAAAGTCAGGATTCTAAGACAGATTTTTTCTTAGAAACTATAGATTCTAACATGGTTTTTCCTAAAAACCATCGTAGGAAAAATTGTCTTAGGCTACACATTCTGACATGGTTTTTCCTTAAAACCATCGTAGAAACACAAGATTCTAGGACGACTTTTAGGAAAACCATCTTAGAATGTGTAGTTTCTAAGACGATTTTTCTAAAAATCATCTTATAATCCTAATGTTTTTAATATTTTTTAAACAATAAAGAAAAAATCTAAAAGAGTTTTGGATAACCGATGTAGAAATCTACATTCTAAGACGGTTAAAAAACCATTATGGAAACTGTTCAATTTTCATGACGATGTCTTCAAAGACTTTATAACCGTCATTAAATGTGCTAAAAAAACTGTCTTTGAAAGTTTTTTTCTAGTAGTAACAAGTGTATTGAACAACCAAGTCTTGAAACAAAAAGATCATGTAGAGAGCATCAAGCATCTGAATAAAGCTACCAAAAAGTCTACATCAGAATGATCAAGAACATGACTCTGAAGACTGAACTACAAAATGAAATTTAGAATTATCACCTCAATTTTTCTTTTCAAGGAACAACATCAAGTCTTCCAAATGATGCAACACATAAAAGGGCTTCAGAAGACTAAAGTTGACAACACTTCACTTTCAACATGCTACCACACACATTGAGGGCACATCAGGAAGTGAAGGCTAATTGCATGAGAAGATGCAAACTTGTTGAAAGCTAAATCTGTCCATGAGAAGCACTGCTGAGAAGTATCAAAATAGAAGACTGAAGGTATTACACAGCCTGACCATGGATAGAACACTAACACATCAGTAACTGAACCTTCACTTAATGTTTATCAAGAAATCTACTTCAAAATGCTTTGAGCTATGAAGAAGTGTTAAGTTTGATGAAGCTATGCTACTTTAGAAAGGAATATCAGTTTGAATTTCATCAACATAATCTATCATATATGGATTCTTTCTCAGCAAACATCATAATGACTATTCTGATTATGCTTTAGAATGCTCATCATAAAGGTTCCTTAGAATGAGGACGTCATAATGACTACTTCAGAACGGTTCTGCAAGCTGTCACTTCATGACAATTGTCAAGTATGCCTACTTGCTCCAGAAGCCCTTCAATTGAGTGGAGCCCACCTCAACAGTCTTCTTGTGAGCTTTATAATGCTTTTTCGAAGAGCACCTTGAACAAGTTAAAGCATACTAAACAAGAACAAATCGAGCAGATCTCTGAGTGAGAAATTTGAAATTTCTACTTCAACCCTCTTTGTGAGAGTGAGTCACTTTTGTATTAAGGTTATAAAATTCATTCTGCATACTGGCTGCAAATTCTTTACACAAGAAGTGATTAGTAGAACCAAAAATAATATCAACGACATAGATTTGTACCATAAGTATATCTTTGTTTCTTCTTTTGATGAACAAATTTTTATCCACTTCTCCTCTCGTGAATGATTGATCAAGGAAAAACTTGCTTAACCTCTCATACCAAGATCTTGGAGCTTGTTACAATCCATATAATGTTTTTCTTAATCTATACACATGGTTAGGATATTGATGATCTACAAAACCAGTAGGTTGGTCAACATATATTTCTTCATCAATATAGCCATTAAGAAATGCACTTTTCACATCTATTTGAAATAATTTAAAGTTCATCATACATGCATATGCAAGGAGTAATCTTATGGCCTCTAGCCTAGCAACTGGAGCAAAAGTTTCATCATAATCAATGTCTTCCTCTTGGTTGTAACCATTTGCAACCAATCTAGCTTTGTTGCTAATTATGATGCCAATTTCATCCAGCTTGTTCCTAAAAACCCACTTAGTGCTAATAGGTGTGTGAGTGGTAGGTCTAGGTACTAGTTCCCAAACATTGTTCCTTTTAAACTGATTTAATTCCTCATGCATAGCAATTAACCAATGTTCATCTAATAAGGCTTGTTCAATGTTATTAGGTTCAAATTGTGATACAAAAGCCATAGTGCAACAAAGATTTCTTAAAGAAGATCTAGTTGATACTCCCTTTGACACATCACCAATTATGTTGTCCAATGATAGGTCTCTTGTGGTTCTCCAATCTTTGCGTCTAGGTGTATGATAAGTGCCACATTTCAGTAAAATTCATGTTTTAAATATTGGCAGTTATCCTTTTGATTTCATTAGCTTAGCTTATAAATTTCCCTAAACCTAGTTAAAAAGCATCTAGTACTTGTTTTTAAGTTGTTTCGGAAGATTAATCCAAACATGTTTGTATTTTGATAGTTTTCGTGGATTTTCGAGGTTTCCGGATAATCAAAACAAGCAACAAGGGCTCACATAACAAGCAGGGGAGGTGTTACAAGCAAATCAGACCCAGAAACCGACTTAGCCCAAAGAAAACTTCAGCCCTAAGTTTTTAACTCGCCCAGGCGACCAACTCCAGTGCAATTTGCTCGCCCAGGCGAGCTTTAAGTTCCAAGAAGATGAGGGTTAGCTCGCCCAGGCGACCAAAATGTGAAGAAAACACTCGCCTAGGTGACCAAAGCAGGCAGGAGGCACATTCCTATAAATACCCCACAGATTTTGGAAGAAATTCATGTTTGAAGGCACTAGATTAGCTACTTAATTCACATTTTAGGCTTAGGATTCTTCTTAGGTTATAGTAGAGAGTTAGGGAAGTGAGAAAGTGAGTTTTTGTAGTGGAGATTCTGCCAAAAAGAGGATCAATGACAAGCTACTTCGTCAGTCATTCTCTTGAGGAGGTTCTTCCGATGAATGCCTAAACTCTCTAAGAATTGGACGTACTCTTCTTATCCCTATGCTCTTTTAATTTCTATTTATGCATCATTCTATTTCTTGTTGGTAATTTCATTCGGCGCTTAATGCTTGATTCTACTTGATCACTAGTATCACGAACTTAAATCCTAAGTGAGACTAGAAAGTAATCTTAGGGTTTGAACTGAATGAATTTACTCATTACGTTACGTTGCTAGGAATATGGCATAACGTTTTGATCGCATTAAACACGTGAATATAATCTTAATGCTTGGGTATTTAATTAAATATGCGAGGGATCGATATTTAGTAAAATATCCTTAGGACTTTAATTGCGAGGAATCGAATTAGGGTTACTTAAACGTGTGCATCAATAAGAATAGAAAATAATGCATAGGTAGAATTAATCGAAGGGATAAGTAAGACGAAATCCAATCCTACGTTTCCTTGACTTGAACTCGTTTATTTACTTCCGTATTTACTTCCGTAATTTTATCTTTGTTGTACGATACAACATCACACAAATGAACCTTCATTTTAATCATCTGTACATAGACTACTAAAACTGGTAAAGATTTAAACTAGCCAAAGTAAACACAAATCCCTGTGGAGACGAACTTTATAAATTTTGTAACTTGCAATGATAACACGGTGCGCTTGCCGTAAAAATCCTAACAAGTTTCTAGCGCCGTTGCCGGGGATTTGATTCATTTACTTAGTTGTTTAAATTTCAGTTTAGTAGAATTTTTTTCTTGTTCTTTATTTTCTTGTTTCGTATATAAATTTTCTTGTTATTTTAAACCCCGGTGCTTAACAGAATCTTGTAGTTTTTGTCCTTTCACTTTATGCGAGATAAGTCTTCTACAGATAAACCTCAGTTTGATCCAGAAATCTCCAAAACCGAAAGGAGAATCAGAAAGAAAAAGAAACAAGAATCTAGCAAGCATTCTGAGGGAACTTCGTCTATTGACCCTCCTTCACTAGTGGTAAGAGACAACATGGCTGATCGTGGTGGAGAAGAAGATAGACCAGTAAGAAGGACTATTGGTGACTATGCTTATCAACAAGGTCCCAAGCACTACAATAGCATAATCATCCCTCCTTTCAACAACAAGGTTGTGGAGCTGAAGCCAACATTACTCAGTCTCATTGGCTCACATCCATTTGCTGGGCTAGACCATGAAGATCCTTACACGCATTTGTCTACTTTCATGGAGCTATGTAGTACAATGGGAACATCGGACGAAGATGCTGAAGCTGTTTACCTCAGAGCTTTTCCTTTTTCTTTGACAGATAAAGCTAAAACTTGGCTTCAATCACAACCGAACAAAAGTATAAGCACATGGGACGATTTGGAGGAAAAATTCATCGCCAGATTCTTCCCTCCATCAAGATTTATCAGTGCAAAGTTAGCTATTGCCACTTTCTCTCAAGGTGCAGATGAACCCTTGTGTGAGACATGGGAAAGATTCAAGCCATTACTGAGGAGATGCCCAAACCACAATGATGTGTTGCAAACACATCTAGTTTTTAGTATAGTTTTAAAGTTAGATTTTAATTAAATATGTAGGAAATAGGATAGAATTAGGTTAGTTTAGCCTTTTTATTACTTTGAATTAATTTCAAGACCATTTGAGCATTTTACAGGTTAAAAGGAGGAAAACTCAAGTAAAAAGAGAAAACCAAGATTGAAGGCCCACGC
>PYAF01003868.1:163516-174834 GCA_007407185.1 Glycine tomentella
TCCATTCGGAGATCGTTAGCTCCCTATAGGTCCTGCACAAGTCAGATACGTTAAGTGAGCAAAAATCCGAAAATACGCAACAATTAGTAATTAAGCCCACTTACTTGCCTAGGCCCAAAAACTGAATTAGAATAGGAAAATAAGGGTCAAAGAGAGGTCAAATAAGCTAAGAAGGATAGAAAAATATTCAACTAAAAACTCTCTATCAGTATCTTCTAATATTTCTTATTCTTCCAACTTATTAGCTTCTATATGCTGATGTCTTTCTTCTTTGTTTTCTGCATCATTATCACTCAAAACTTCTTCTTGAGAAGGGTTAGTTTCATCATATACAATATGTACAGACTCTTCAACACACAAGGTTCTCTTGTGAAAGACCCTATAAGCTTTACTTTGCAAGGAATATCCTAGAAAAATAGCCTCATCAGCTTTTGAGTCAAACTTACCAAGATTATCTTTGCCATTATTTAAAACAAAGCATTTACAACCAAATATCTTAAAGTGAGAGATGTTTGGTTTCCTCCCTTTATAGATTTCATAAGGAGTTTTCTTTAAAATAGGCCTTATGAGAATCTTATTAAGAGTATAACAAACTGTACTTACAGCATCTGTCCAAAAATGCTTAGGTAATTTTGTTTCATTTAGAAGAGTCCTTGCTCCTTCTTCAAGTGATATGTTTTTCCTCTCCACAACACCATTTTGTTGTGGTGTTCTTGAAGCTGAAAAATTGTGATTAATTCCAAAATCTTCATAGAACTTGTCAAAGTGTTCATTTTGGAATTCACCACCATGGTCACTTCTAATTGAAACAATATTACAACCCTTTTTATTTTGAATTACCTTGGCTAGTTTCTTAAAAGTTGAGAATGCTTGGCTTTTGGATCTTAAGAACAATGTCCAAGTGTATCTAGAGTAATCATCAATTATAACAAGTCCATAATAATTTCCTCCTAAGCTCATGGTTCTTGAAGGACCAAATAAATCCATGTGAAGCAATTCAAGAGGTCTAGAAGTAGAAATCATATTCTTACTTTGAAAAGAGTTTTTAGTTTGCTTCCCTCTTTGACATGCTTCACAAATTGTGTCCTTTTCAAACTTAAGCTTAGGTGGACCAATTACTAAGTCTTTCCTAATTAACTTGTTGAGATGATGCATGTTTATATGAGAAGTTCTTCTATGCCATAACCATGTTTCATTCACTTTACTCATCAAGCAATCAATTTTATGTATGAATGCATGGTCACTAGACAAGACATAGATATTACCCTTTCTCTTACCAATGTGTGCCACTTTGCCATTTTTACCATCATGTATCAAACAAGTCTCATTGTTGAAGGTGACTTTGAATCCTTTATCACACAATTAACTAATGCTAAGTAAATTGTGTTTCAGCCCTTCAACATAAAGCACATCCTTGATTTTTGTAGATAAACTGTCTCCAATATTCCCTTGCCCAATTATTCTGCCTTTATTATTATCCCCATATGTAACATATCCTCTTTCTTCAAGTACAACATCTGTTAGCATGGATATGTCTCATGTCATGTGTCTAGAGCATCCACTATCTAGGTACCAAATTGAAGATTTTGCTCTAAGACACATCTACACAAATCAAATTAAAGAGAAAAATAGGGTCCCCAATTTAAGTTGGGTCCAAAGGGGTTAGCTGCTTTCTTTCTTTTCTCAACCCATATACATTCACCATTAGGAACATAAAATCTTCTAGCACAACACTTTGTATGATGTGTGACCTTTAAGCATACAATAATTGCAAGTAAGAGATTTTGATGTTCTAGCCTCAGTAAATCTATTGTAGTTATTTGATTGATTGTGCTACATATGATATTTATGTTTTGGTGGTACAAACACAAGCTTATTTTGGGTTCTAGCTCCATGTTTATATCCCAAACCATAAGTATCACCAGCAAATTTTTGCACATTTAGTAACTCATCTAAGTTGCATTTTCCTTTATAATATTTTCTTAGCAAATCAACCAAATAGCTAGTTTTAGTTTGTAAGCACATGTTTTCTTTTCCTTTACTCAGCTTATAATCATCAAATTCTTTTTGCAATTCATTATATTCATCAACCTTAGAGTTAGCTAAGGAACATGTACATCCTTTCTCTTTGTAACTTGAGAGAAGCTTATCATGATCTTCTTTCAATTTACAAAGCTCTTCTTGCAATTCTGCAAGCTTGGATACATGCCATCTTAGATCACTCTTAAGCTTGTTGTTTACTTTTGCTAGCTTTTGAGCTTCTAAATGCATCTCATGAAATGCATCAACTACATTCTCAAATTCAGAATTTACCTCTGATTCTGTGTTTGATGATTCATATTCTTCATTAATGGTAGATGTAAGGCATAGGTGAGCTTCAACATCTTTTTCTGAAGAGGATTCAGAACATGTTGATTCATTATCCTGCCAAGCAATGTAGGCCTTTCTAGGCTTTCCTTCCCTTCTAGATCTCTTCTCAACTTGTGTCTTCTTTGATAATGTGGGACAATCTGACTTTATATGACCTTGCTTTCCACATTCAAAGCAAGTGATTGAGGAGGAGTTGTTGTTGTCATTTATTTTCTTTTGAAATGGTTGCTTTCTGCTCTTATTCTTCCTTAGAAACTTGGAAAACTTTCTTACAATGAGATTCATATTCTCATCATCATCATCATCATCTTCCACATAAACTATCATCTTTTTCTATCTTTGAAGGTACAGTTTTTAATGCAATGATCTTATGCTTTTTATCTGCATCTTCACCATTAGTTAGCTGAGATAATTCAAGCTCATATTCTAAAAGCTTACCAAACATAGTTGCCATTGACATTTGTGATAGATCCTTTGATTCTTTAATGGATGTGACTTTAGGTTGCCAATCCCTTGTTAGACATTTGAGAATTTTGATGTTCAGCTCTTCTACTTCAAAAGTTTTTCCTAGTCCAAGCAAGTGATTCACAATGTGGGTGAATCTTGTTTGAAGTTGTGAGATGTTCTCATCATCTCTCATTTTGAACATTTCATATTCATGAATGAGAGTGTGCTTCCTTGATCTTCTCACATCATCAGTTCCTTCATGTGTAACTTCAAGTAATTCCCACATTTCTTTGGCACTTTTGCATCTAACAGTCCTGAAAAATTCATCGGAAGATAAAGCAGAAGTTATCATATTTTTTGCTTTGAAATCATATTGAACCATTTTCTTTTCTATTTCTGACATTTCATCCCATTCTTTTGGTATTGTTTTGCCATCAACAATCTTGGTTGGAAAGAAAGGACCTTTCTCAATACAATTCCAAGCACCCGGGTCATTTGATTGGATAAAGATTTGCATTCTGTTCTTCCAGAAGTTACAATGTTCCCTTTCAAATAAAGGTGGTCTATTCAATGAGGCTACTCCCTCTTTGAAAGTTATTTGATTAGTATTGTCAAGGATTTTGAAAAGATCTTGAGCAAATTACAAGAACCAACTCTTGATGTCAATTGAAAATATAATGAACACTTATGCAAATAAGCAAGAGGGGGGTGAATTGGTTTTTTCTCAGAGTTTTTAAAATTTCCTTTCAAAAATGTTATAGCGGAAGACTTTCAAGAAGGATAGTATCTTTAAAAACAATTAAGAAAACAATTTTCTTCACCTTCACTTTAATCAATACATTTACCTTTATCAATCAAACCACTCTTGTGCTGTGCCCAATCTTGTGATATGAACAAAATTAATACTTCAAGAATATTATGAACATAAACAGAAATATTCAAACACACAAGATTTATACTGGTTCACCTCTCAACCCTGGAGGCTACATCCAGTTTTCTTCTAACCAAACCTTGGTCAGAGTTCCACTATAACAAATATAATATCTTTACAAGCTTACAAAGATCTCTTTTACCCTCCCTAGGTAAAATTCAAAATCTAAACCTAGACTTTTCAAAAGATCAAGAACCAGAGATCCCCTATCTGTTCTTCCCTCTAGAAATCCTTCTAGAAAAAGCTTTAAAGATTACAATTTATTATAAGAACATTCAATACAAATACAACACAAATATCAATAAAAAATAACCAAGCTTATAGTTCAAGAAAGATATCACCTTTTATTCCTCAGTAAATTCAATGAAATGAATGATCAAACCAAACTGAGAATGTATGCAATTGATCTTTCTTGATGACTTCTTTAATCAGAAAGCTTGAATAACTCTTCACAACATGTGAATAATGACTTCATATCATGCAACACTTCATGACTCTTAGCATCTTTGATTTTCTCTTCTCCCTCTTGCCTTTGTGTTTTTAAGAACTCTAGAAAATGATTTTCTAAAGGCTTGTATGAATATATCATAAAATATTTCATATTCAAACTCAGCGCAAGCTGTTTGATAGAGTGCTTTTAGTTGAGTATTTTTCTATCCTTCTTAACTTATTTGACCTCTCTTGGACCTTTATTTTCCTATTCTAATTCAGTTTTTGGCCTAGGCAAGTAAGTGGGCTTAATTGCTAATTATTGCGTATTTTCGGATTTTTGGCTCACTTGATGTATCTGACTTGTGCAGGACCTATAGGGTGCTACCAATCTCCGAATAGAGCGTTCTAGGAGTCCCTGGAAAGATAACAAAAAGATCTACAAGTTTGATAGAAATAACCCGAGTCCAATTCTGTCATTTAGAGGGTCATTTTAAGCTTCAAAGTTAGCACCTCTGCACTTGTAATTTTGGGCTGCGAATTTGACTTACATGGTTGTAAATAGCAAATAATTAGATTGTTGGGCTTGTTTGTGGCCCATTTTATTTTCACAACTCAGTCACTACATATATTAGTGACTTTAGTGAAACTTGGAGTACACTTTTCATTTTATTAAAACAGTTTTACATTTCTCTCTTTTAGGTTTTTAGGATCAAAACCCTTGCTCTCATTTTCTCTCTACTGTTCTTCCTTGTTCTTCATTTTCGTTTTTCTGTTCTTCCATTTTCGTGCACTCAATCCATGGGGCTTTCATTGATGATAATCATGGAAGGCTAAATCACCAATCAATCCAAGGAACCAACCTAAGCACAAGGAGAATTGGAGTTCTGGTTTAGTATTTCGAATTCTACTTGAATGTTCATCTTCTTCTTCAATTGCTATTCTGTTTTTCATGATTATGAATGCGTTTAGGATTGAAAGCGGATTAGGTTATGGATTCATGCCTAATTTCGATTATTAATCATAGAATAATTGGATAATATTTCAATTAGGGTTGTGGTTTCAATTAAATTAGGGGTTAATTCGATTGAACAACTTCTAATGAGATTGAATGAATGTTCACGATAGGATAAATTTCTGAGAATGATGATGATTCAAATTGCTTGGTTTGGTGAATTGGATTGATGCTTCTCTAATTTGTTTTACTCACTTGTTGATAATCTTGTTAATTTCTGCACTGTTCTTTAATTTTAGTTTATGTTTTTGCAAGTTTTCCTTACGCACACAAACTGTTTGATAAAATTCCCCTCTCTATTATTAGTGATTTGAAGCTAGAACCATATTGATCGTGTCTCTGAGTCGACCTAGGTTATCTCTGTGCTACAGAATTAGCTTAGTTAAATTGTTTTGGTGCATGTCGACAACGTGAAATCACTGTTCTATTTATAAAAAAACAGACTTAACTGTAAAATATAGGAACACTTCACACTTAACCAAGAGGGGGGTGAATTGGTTAGGCTTGGTAAATTAAAAATTTCTTAGACAAAATCAGAGTTTCCCTTTAGGATCTTTATCACTTTTGAAATCAAGAAACCTTATTCAATCAAATGTTCAGCCCAAGGCATCCAATAGCTCAAAACTTAGTTGATAAATAAAGCAAGACAGTCAAGATAGACAGAATATAATCAAGAAAAATATTAGAATCAAAACACAAGATTTATAATGGTTCACTTCAAACACTATGAAGCTACATCCAGTTTTCTTTCACTCAACACTAGAATGGAGTTCCACTATTGCAATTTTCTATTCTTACAAGTAATTACAAAGTCTCCCTTTATCAACCCTAGATAAAGTTCAGAAATCTAAAACACTATTAGATTCTTAGAGACAAACACACTGAGAACACTACTCAGCACAACCCCTAGAGAAACACTATCTCTAGTTTACATGCAAGAAACCCAATTACAATAGACAATACAAAACAAACTCAGAAAAGAATTACAACCACAAAGTTTAAGAAAAGAAAGCACCTGATGATCCAGTGAATGATATGCATATGAATGAATATATCAGGTTGAATAATGAAAACTGGCTTAGAGCACCTTCTTCCTTAACCCTTGAAAAGAATCTTTTTGCTTCAAGAATCACTTAACAACCCATAAGTGTTTTAGTGAAAGCAAGAACTCATAGAACCCAGAAAATCACTAAGAATGTGTCTAGAAACCTTATGTATGCTCAGAATACGAATTGATTAAGTTACAAAAATAGCTGAGCAAGGGATCTATTTATAGCAAATTTTGTAACTGTAAGTAATTGATTAAACGCGCCCAATAATCGATTATTTCACTTATGTAATCGATTAAATCAACCATGTAATCGATTAAAGTGTTCTACAGAAGTCTGGATATGGGCAACGAATAGAATAATCGATTATTCCGTCTTGTAATCGATTAAGACAGGAAGCTTCATAAACTTGAAATACATAGTGTAATTGATTACAGATTCTGGTAATCGATTAAGACAGGAAGCTTCATAAACTTGAAATACACTGTGTAATCGATTACGGATTCTGGTAATCGATTAAACCAGGAAGCTTCATAAACCATTTTGAACTATGTAATTGATTACTACATTTGGTAATCGATTAATGCAGCAAATCATGTTAAGCACATGCATATGATGTAATCGATTACTAACTTTGGTAATTGATTAAGACAGGAAGGTGATTATTTCTGTTTAGCCTATGTAATCGATTACAGACTATTGGTAATCGATTAAAATGTTCATCAAGGTAGTTTATATGTAAACGTAGGTAAGATAATCGATTAATCCGATACGTAATCGATTACATTGTTCTTAAAAAGTTTTCCAGAATGAACTAAGAACAAAATAATCGATTCTTACCTTAATGTAATCAATTAAATCAGTAGAAAATTATTTTTCCAAAAACCTTTGATTTAACTCAAAAACTTAATCAATTTATCAAAGCCTTGTGAACTCAATTACTCAAACTAATTGACTTAATGAATGATGTGAATGCAATACACTTGGATCACTAGAAATGCTTCTTCCTTTTACATTTAATCACAAATTAATCTTCAAGGCTTCAAGGCATGTTGAAAGCTCAAAACCAAGCTTGATTCTTTGTCCATTCTTCAAATAGCTTCTTTGAAATCAACAATCTCCCCTTTTTTGGCTTTAAACATGTCAAATCTTTAGTTGATTAACAGTAATGCTTGAAGTAAATTGTTGAATCAATTAAACATGCTTGAACTTTGAAAACCTGAAAATTATCAACTCTTTTGCCAAGAGCAAGTGTTAAAAGCATCTGGGATTCAAGTATCATTCAATTACAAGTCATATAGATTGATTAGATTCCATTTAACATCACAGCTCCCCCTAAATCTCAACATCCATTCAGTTCAAAATTTTGGGCAAAAATGAAACAAAAAACAGGGGCAAACAGAGCACACTTCAGAACATGCTTAATCAATCAATTCTCCCCCTTAATCAAACATTTCTCCCCCTATTTGGCTTGTTAAAAGTCAAAAACATTAAAGGCACAGCGGATAATGAACTGAAAATAGTATATTAAGCATAAGGGAGCTAGTACATATTGGAATTTTAAAATATCCATAGTTCAAATACATAAAAAAAACATAAAACTGAAAGCAAACTACATAAACCTAGAATTCTACAGAAGCATTATCATTCATGTTTGCTTCTATGGAATCTAGCCTGTCCCTAATTTCTTCTAAAGCCTCATGAGTTTCAGCTTTGAAGTCCTCTTGCATCTTGATCATAGAGTCCATTTTCTCCAGCATCAAGGACTCAAATTGGGAATAGAGAGGCTGTTGAGGGTTCCTATCTTCTTCTTCAGAATCAGCCACTTGTTGTCCTTCAATATCAGCAGCAGCAGAAGGAGGCCCTTGACCAGCCATTATCCAACCATCAGGGGTCTTCCTCACCCCATCTTGGTGAGATGCTTCTCCTTAATCAGGCTATTGGAGGAGTTGGTGTTATCAACCACTTCATTTTCAACATCAATGTTGAAGTGGTCAATAAATCTTGACACCAACACTGGGTAAGGGAATGGATAATTGACCAATCTCTTAGACTTAAGCATTATTTCTTCAAAAATAAGCACCTAGTTCATGGGTATGTTATTCTTCAAGCCATAGACCAATTGAAGGTCTTCATCTGTGGCTTGGGCATGATTGGTAGCCCTTGGAGTGATTACATATGTAATAATGTAATGGAGGAGTCTATCCTCAGGAGTCATGGGTCCAGTACCCAATCTATTCCTAAGTTGCATGTGTGGATCATGCAACATCTCCCTGTATGTGTCCATTTTGTTGTATCCATTTGGTTCCTCATCAAACCTCCTAGCACCATCACAAATTACACCAGCCACAAACTCCCATACTTCAGGGGTAATCTCCATTGTCACGTCCTTGACTTTGGAGACCATGTTCCCCTGCATAGACCCTTTGGCACGGGTGTAGAACACCTTCACCAAATCAGGGTAGAAAGTACTATTCATCTCTAGAAACCTTCTAAACCCTTGGGCTTCGAAGTAGGCTGGGAACTGGAAACCCTCCCTAATAAACCAATCTAACTCTAGGTATTTAGGAGAGGCTACTGGTTTGGTGGCATTGAACTGCAAATAGTCATTTTGTTAGACTCTGTGGAGAATCACAAATCAAGTCTGTTAGGGGGTTGAGGTGGAGGTGGGTTAGACGAAGATTCACCCACTTTCCTCTTAGAGGACCTAGCACGTTTTGGAGTAGGGTTGGACATGATTTAGACAATAGACACAAGATAATCACAGAAACTCAGAAATTGCAGAGAAAGAGGATAGACAAGGTGCAAATTTTTTTTTTATGGAGGCAATGCACTATTTATAGGCACAACTAAGGCTTATAACGTCCATAATTTTGAAAAAATAGTTGTTGGTGACAGTTAAGGCACTTCAATAGCCATAGATTCCCTTAGGATTTGGTTGGGCAGTTACATTTTCAGAGAAAAAACTGTCAGAGCATGTTCAACAGCATAAATAATCGATTATTTCCTTAAGTAATCGATTATTTTGGCACCTTTGGGACACAAAAATTACACATGGTAATCGATTATCCCGTGTGGTAATCGATTATTTCCCTATCAATCAGAGTTAGAAGATGATCTGTAATCGATTATATGCTAATGTAATCGATTATATCATTAAATTAGGATTTTTCTTAAGTATCAGGGCTTATGTAATCGATTATCCCGAGTGGTAATCGATTATTCCAGGAAGATAAAAAATCCTAAGCACATGTGTAATCGATTACCTAATGATTGTAATCGATTATTCCAGTGGGACACTTAACCTGAAATGGATTTTATGTATAATAATCGATTATCCCGATGTGTAATCGATTATTCCAGAAGGAGTTAATTTCTGAAATACGAAGAGTAATCGATTACCAGATCAATGTAATCGATTACTAGAGCACAACTTGCACACATAGTGTGATTTTTGATGAATTTAATCGATTAACCCGTGGTATAATCGATTATTACAGCAAATATATCAGAAACAGAGCATTTTTGCAGATCAGTTCGAATTTCAATCAATTTATTGATAAATGCAGCAGTGAGGCTTCAAATAGTCATGAAAAGCATACCTAAAACAAGCTTAGCATATATTATTCTCATCAAGAATACCTAGCATGTTTCTAAGTGCATAAAATCTATCCTTTGGCAATGGTTTAGTGAAAATGTCAGCAAGTTAATTATGGGTATCAATGAACTCAACCTTGATGTTACCTTTCTGCACATGGTCTCTTATGAAGTGATGTCTAATTTCAATGTGCTTGGTCCTTGAGTGCATGACAAGATTCTTTGAAATATTTATTGGACTTGTGTTGTCACAAAGTAGTGGTATCTCTTTAATCAACTCCATAATCTTGCAATTGTTGCTTAAGCCATAGGCTTTGTGCACAGCAACTCCCAGCTGAGATATATTCAGCTTCAGCAGTTGACAGAGCGACACAAGCTTGTTTCTTGCAATGCCATGATATGAGTGAGCTTCCAAGAAGATCACAAGTTCCACTTGTGCTTTTCCTATCAAGTTTACATCCTGCAAAATTAGAATCAGAATATCCAATAATATTTATTGGTGCACCCTTAGGATACCATAGCCCAACTTTGGGTGTTGCCTTGAGGTATTTGATGATCCTTTTGACTGCTGTAAGGTGAGATGTAACGCCTCTCGTGACTCTCTCGTGCTTGATTGATTAAAATGATCTTAGCTGTAAATTTTTCGCGAAAATTCTTTTTGCCTTGCTTGCTAATGATTTGTTCGTAGTCTAAACGATTTTCCTCACCACGGTTCATATGATAAGAATACAGTCCATGATACAGTATCCAAAATAATATACAGACAACTTATCACAAATTACATGCCACAGAAAATTACAAATCACAGCATACAACTTCTCATCAAACTTCTTCAACAATCTTCATCTACATCTCATGCTTTCCTGTTCCTCTGCTCGCCCAAATGAATTGGGGTCATCACAGGTGTCAACCACAGACACAACTCGGGTAAGTTTATGTCAAACATAGTTTGAATAATATAAACACAGATAGATAAAATCCACACAACTTATACAGTGTACAGATCATCATACATATACCCATTGTGCGATGTATAAGATGCATGCTCGTCTTTTTATATGATGCATGACTGAGATCTCAGCTTCTCATAAAATCAACATCAGTGGCCACAATCAAGATAGCCTCACCCTTTCTGGTGGCACAAATAAACTTATCCAACCAGTCAGGGTAGCCCAGGGGCGCGTAGGATAGTCACCTCCACCTATGTGATCATCATGGTGGTGTGGTCCTCCCTGTCTCAACTACCCCCAAGTTCATAACACCTTGAACGCGTGGACTCATTTTAGCTATCTGACAACATCTCCACGGATTAACCCCCGCAAGGCATAACTTCACGGATTAACCCCCGCCAGGCATATGCGTATGAAATGCATGAATGATTCATTTTATCTTTTCAACTTATATGCCTTTTAGAACAATACATAAAGCTTATTTCCACCATCACATAAAACTTTACACCACAAATCTCAGCATACTGCCA
>PYAF01003868.1:214519-225607 GCA_007407185.1 Glycine tomentella
GTGATGAATGAAACGAAGTTGTGCGTATGGAATAATCATTATCGATGTGCCTTTGAATATGATGACCTTTGGTTTATAGAGATACTAACGGAAGAGTAATATGGATGATGATATATGAGAATGATTATTCATGCATGTTTCATTCATATGCATATGCCCTACGGGGGTTAAGCCGTGTTGCCCTGCGGGGGTTAAGCCGTGATGTTGACCTCAAGAGGAGGTGTTAGATAGCTGAGGATTGAGACAAGCGTTTAGACAAAAGGTGTCTAAGCTGGGGGGTAGCCACAGTGGGGAGATCACCTACCCATGATGATCACATGTTGTGTGGGTGTGAGTCCTTTTGCAACACTGACCTACCCTGACTGGTCGATCCAATCTGTGCCACTGGGATGGGGCTATCTTGACTATGGCCATGTGTTGAATAGTTGATAAATCATGCATCATGCATTTTCATGCAATTCTTATAATAAATATTATGTTGGTTATTGATGAAATTATTCTGATATTTAAACTCTGTTTATCTTGAACTTACCCTATTTGTGTCTGTGGTTGACACCTGTGATGACCCCAATTTACTTGGGCGAGCAAAGGAACAGTAAACTGTGGATGCCGTTGAAGAAGGTGTGATGAAGGAGCTGGATGAACTGTGTGCTGTGATTATGATTTTATGTTGATCTGTATTTTGTCTTTGACTGTTTGTATATTATTTTGGGACAATATATTTTGGACTGTACATGGACTGTTTATATTTATCTGTATTTGGACTGTATGTTATAATGAACTCACGAACGTAGTAGATTAAATCGCTCGCTTAGAATATTAATTTTACGTAAACGAATTATTTAAGAGAAAAAAAATTTACTCATAAAAATAATAAAGCATAAATTAAGAATAATAAATAATAAGCAAAGGAAATTTAGGCGTTACAATACCAGCCACTGCCTCCCATACTTTTGGAGTTATTTTCATGGGAACTCCATTTACTTGGGACCTCAGAATCCCATCCACGGAACCTTTGGCACAGGTATAAAACACCTTGATCAATTCAGGGTAAAATGTACCCTTCATCTCCACAAATTTTCTTAACCCCTGGGTTTCAATAAAAGCAGGGAATTGGAAGCCTTCCCTAATGAACCAGTTTAATTCTAGGTGTTTGGGGGGACACACTAACTTAGTGGCATTGAATTGGAGATAAGTCATTTTGTCCCTTTCTGAAGGGAACCAATGATCCAACCTATTAACCACTGGGTTAGAGGTTTCTCCAGCCTTTCTCTTAGAGGTTTTGACTCTTTTAGAGGCAGACATCCTTAGGACAGAGTTTACTAAACTTAAACAGAAGAAAGACACAGAGAAGATTGAAAGATAAGAATGAAGGTTGGTGTGATTTCTTCCTTCACAATAGGCTGTATTTATAGAGATTTTTAGGCTCCAAGAATTTGAATTTTGAATTAAGGAGCTATTAGAACGAATTACCTCATTGCAGAGGATTTAAATTTGAATTAGGTGGGAGTTGGGCAGTTACAATTTCCAAGAAAATCTGTCAGATTTTGCAGTAACTCCATGAATAATCGATTATTTTCCTTGTGTAATCGATTAATTCATAAGCAAAATCACATTCTGCAAATACAATAATCGATTAATTCGTAACGTAATCGATTATTTCTGTAAAATTCACAGGTAGAAGACAAAGTGTAATCGATTATTTTATGATTTAATCGATTATCACAAAGAGGTTTGAATTCAGAAACAGATAGAAGCTTGTTTAATAGATTAATCCGACATGCAATCGATTATTCCAGAAGGTTTTGAATTTAAAAAAAAAATTGATTCTCAGCATTTTAATCGATTACCATTCACTGTAATCGATTATTCCAGTGAACTTTAGCTTTGTAAAAGAGTTTATGATTAGTGTAATCGATTAATTCGACTCTTAATCGATTATTACAAAAACATTCAATTTTCTGAAAATGAGTTTCTATGAAGAATAATCGATTATTTTGTTTATGTCATCAATTACATAAGCATAGAATTCATTCCAATTCATGATTTACGTGATTTTAATCGATTAATACGACATATAATCGATTATTATAGAGCAAGTATCAGATATAACAGGATTTATGCAACATAACTTGAGAATTTTAAGTTTTTTGTGATGAAGGATTCAATTGACAAATTATTTCACATGAAAAGGCATACAACATTCAAGCTAACAAAGATTAGATTCATCCAAGATTCCTAGCATGTTTCTAAGAGCATAGAATCTATCTCTAGCCAATGGTTTAGTAAATATATCAGCCAATTGATTATGAGCGTCAATGAAATCAATTTTGATATTACCTCTCTAAACATGATCCCTGAGAAAATGATGTCTTATCTCAATATGTTTGGTCCTTGAGTGCATTATTGGATTCTTTGAAATGTTGATAGCACTTGTGTTGTCACATAACAAAGGTATTTCTTTCAATTCAACTCCAAAATCTTGTAATTGTTGCTTCAATCATAGACTTTGTGCACAGCAAGTTCCAGCTGAGATATATTCTGCTTCAGCAGTTGACAAAGCAACACGAGATTGTTTCTTACAATGCAATGAGATCAATGAACTTACAAGTAGATGACAAGTTCCACTAGTGCTTTTTCTATCTAACTTACATCCTACAAAGTCAGAATCAGAATAACTAATAATATTAATTGATGCACCTTTAGGATACCAAAGAACAACTTTTGGTGTAGCCTTGAGATATTTGAGGATCCTTTTGACTGCTGTTAGATGACACTCTTTGGGATTTTCTTGATATCTTGCACACAAGCACACACTTAGCATTATGTTTGGTCTACTAGCTCTCAAATATAATAATGATGCAATCATTCCTCTGAATTTTTACTCATCAACCCTCTTTCCATTTTCATCTGAATCAAGATAGGTTGATGTTGCCATTGGGGTTGCAGCATCTTTACTTTTCTCCATTTCAAACTTTTTAATTACTTCAAGGCAATACTTAGATTGATTGAGAAATGTTCCATTCTTCATTTGCTTCACTTGAAGTCCAAGAAAGAATGTTAATTCTCCCATCATTGACATTTCAAATTCTTTCTGCATAGCTTTAGAAAATTCCTTGCACAACAAATGGTTAGTTGAACCAAAAATTATATCATCAACACATATACTTGAACCAATAAGATATCACTCTTATGCCTCTTGATGAACAAGGTTTTGTCAACATGACCTCTAGTGAAAGATTGTTCAAGCAGAAATTTACTTAGTCTTTATTATACCAAGATCTAGGAGCTTGCTTTAAACCATAAAGGGCCTTTTTAAGTTTAAAAACATAGTTAGGATGTTTAAAATCAGTAAAACCAGGAGATTGTTCAACATATATATCCTCCTCAATGTATCCATTTAAAAAGGCACTTTTGACATCCATTTGAAAAAGTTTAAAATCCATTAAACATGCATATGCAAGCAATAACCTAATGGCTTCCAATCTTGCAACTGGAGCATAGGTTTCCTCATAGTTAATGTCTTCTTCTTGGTTGTAACCTTTTGCAACCAATCTAGCTTTATTTCTGACTATGATTCCACTCTCATCAAGTTTATTTCTAAAAATCCATTTTGTGCCCATGGTTTGAGAGAGGATGGTCTAGGAACAAGTTCCCAAACTTCATTTCTCTTGAACTGATTTAACTCATCATGCATGGCATGCATCCAATGTTCATCAACTAAGGCTTGATCAATATTCTTAGGTTCAATTTGAGAAACAAAAGCCATATTACAACATAGATTTCTTAATGAAGACCTAGTAGATACTCCCTTTGAAACTTCACCTATTATGTTATCAAGTGAGAGATCTCTTGTTGTTCTCCAATCTTTTTGCTCTTGAACAGGTGTTGATGGTTTCATTTCAGCACTTGGTTCTTCTTTCTCCTTAATTGTGGAATCATTAAGCTGAATAAATTCTTCCAAAGGACCTGCATCTACATCACACTTCTTTTCCTCTATTGAGGGATTAGACTCATCACAAATCACTGATGGAGTGCTTTTAGTTAAATATTTTTCTATCCTTCTTAGCTTAATTGACTTCTATTGGACTTTTATTTTTCCATTCTAATTAAGTTTTTGTCTTAGGCAAGTAAGTGGGCTTAATTACTAATTGTAGCGTATTTTCGGATTTTATGCTCACTTTACCTATCTACCTTGTATAGGACCTACAGAGCTCTACGGAACTTCGAATGGAGCGTTCTAGTAGTCCTTGGAAAGAGAACCAAAAGATCTACAAGTTTGTCAGAAATAAGCCGAGACTAATTCTGCCATTTGGAGGGTCATTTTGGACTTTGAAGTCATAATCATTGCACTTATATTTTGGGTTGCAAATTTGATTTTTATGGTTGTAAATAGTAAATAATTAGAATTGATGGGTTTGTTCATGGCCCATTCTTTCCTTCAGACTTAGTCACTTTATATTAGTGACATTGGACAGACTCATTACATTACATTACATTAGCAAAAACAATTTTTACATTTCTCTTTTTAAGTTTTTAGAATAAAAACCTTACTCTTATTTTCTCTCAACTGTTCTTCCTTGTTCTTCATTTTCATTTTGCTATTCTTCCATTTTCATGCAATTATTCCATGGGGCTTTCACTGATGATGATCATGGAAGGCTAAATACTCAATCAATCCAAGGATCCAACCCAAACACAAGGAGAATTTGAGTTCTGGTTTGGTATTTCGAATTCTATTTGAATGTTCACTTTCTTCTTCAATTGCTATTCTGTTTTCATGATTATGAATGTGTTTAGGATTGAAAGTGGATTAGGTTATGGATTCATTTCCTAATTTCGAATATTAATCACAGATTAATTGGATGATATTTCAGTTAGGGTTGTGGTTTCAATCAATTTAGGGGTTAAGTCGATTGAATTGCTTCTAATATGATTGAATGAACATTCATAATAGGATAAATTTCTGAGAACGATGATGATTTGAATAGCTTGGTGAGGTGAATTGGATTGATGCCTTTAATCTATTTTACATTACCTTTTTTCAATTCTGTTAGTTTCTATGTTTTTGCAAGTTTTACTTACGCATAAACTGTTCGATAAAAATCCCCCCTTACTGTTATTAGTGAGTTGAAGTTAGAACCATATTGATAGTGTCTCTGAGTCGATCTAGGTTAATCCTGTGCTACAGAGTTAGCGTAGTTAAATTGTTTTGGAGCGTTACGGCAAACGCTTATCAATCACATGTACAGATTCTTCCATCCACATTGTTCTTTTGTTGAAAACTCTATCTGCTTTACTATGTAATGAATATCCAAGGAAAATTGCTTCATCGGCTTTAGCATCAAATTTTCCAAGTGATTCTTTTCCATTGTTTAAAACAAAACACTTGCAGCCAAAAGCTCTCAAATGAGAAATGTTTGGTTTTCTACCTTTATATAGCTCATAAGGAGTTTTCTTTAAAATAGGCCTTATAAGTAATTTATTAAAAGTGTAGCAAATAGTACTTACAGCATCAGCCCAAAAATATTTTGACAAATTTGTCTCATTAAGAAGAGTTCTAGCTCTTTCTTCAAGAGATTTGTTTTTCCTCTCCACAACACCATTTTGTTGAGGTGTTCTTGGAGCTGAAAATTGTGGTTAATTCCATTTTTTTCACAGAATTTTTCAAAATGTTCATTTTGGAATTCTCCACCACGATCACTTCTTATTGAGATGATTTTTCTACCTTTTTCATTTTGTGCAAGCTTGGCCATTTTTCTAAAAGCATGGAAAGCATCACTTTTGGATTTCAAAAACAGAGTCCAAGTAAATCTAGAGTAATCATCTACAATGACAAGCCCATAATAATTGCCTCCTAAACTCATAGTTCTAGAAGGACCAAACAAGTCAATGTGAAGTAATTCAAGGGGTCTAGAGGTGGAAACAATGTTTTTTACTTTGAAAAGAATTTTTGGTTTGTTTTCCCTTTTGACAAGCATCACAAAGTTTGTCCTTTTCAAACTTGAGTTTGGGCAAACCAATTACTAAATCCTTTTTAATTAGCTTGTTCATATGATGCATGTTAATGTGACTTGCCCTTCTATGCCATAGCCAAGATTCATCAATCTTGCTTATTAGACAAGAAGTGTTGTGAAAGAATGCATGATCAATTGAAAGTAAATAAATGTTACCTTTCTTTTTACCTATGTGAATCACTTCACCACTTTGCCCATCACAAATCATGCAGCAATTCTCATTGAATGAGACTTTGAATCTTTTATAACAGAGTTGGCTTATGCTTAAGAGATTATGCTTCAACCCTTCTACATAAAGAACATTTTTTATTATGGTTTTGAAGTTATCTCCTATGTTGCATTCTCCAATGATCTTTCCTTTGTTATTATCCCCATAAGTGACATAACCTCCATCTTTAAGAGTTAGATTTGTAAGCATAGACATGCCACCCGTCATATGTCTAGAGCATCCACTATCAAGGTACTATAATGAGGATCTAGCTCTTAGACATACCTGCAAAAATCAAATCAATTTATAAAGGAAGGTACCCAATTGAGATTGGGTCCATAGGAGTTAGCATCATTCTTTTTCTTTTGAACCCAAATGCAATCTCCATTAGGCACATAAAACCTCCTAGCATAGCATTTGTAAGATGTATGTCCTTTTTCCATACAATAGTTGCATGTTACAAATTTTGATGATTTTCTCAAGAAAGCATTTTGATTGATCTTTGAGTTTTTGAACTTCTTTTGATTCTTCTGTTTTGGAGGCACAAATACAGTTTTTCCAAAGGATTTTGAGCCTTGTTTATATACCCCAATCCAGAAGTATCTCCAACATACTTTTGCACACTTAACATTTCAGCCAAGTTGCATTTTCCTTTGTAAAGCTTTCTCAAAAGATCAATTAAATCACTATTCTTGGATAAGAGTAACATGTATTTTTCTCCTTGAATTCTTTTGTAATCATAAAAATCTTTTTGCAGCAAGTTATATTTGTCAACATTAGTAGAAGAAGAAGCACATACACATCCATTCATTTTGTAACTTGAAACAAGTTTTTCATTTTCTTCTTTCAAGTTGCAAATTTCAGTTTGCAATTCAGTAATTTTTGTAACATGCCATCTAAGATTTCCTTTGAGCTTGTTATTGGATTTTGCAAGCTTTTGGGCTTCTTCATGCATTTCTTGGAAGGCATTAATAGCTTGTTCAAGTTCAGAATTTACCGCATCTCCATCAATTGATAGATCATCATCTTCTTCATTGATAGTGGAGGTGAGACACATGTTTGCTTCTTCATTTTCAGTTGAAGATTCTGATGTTGTTAACTCATTATCTTCCCAAGCTATGTAGGCTCTTTTGGATTTTCCTTCCTTCCTCACCTTGTTGTCACCTTGTTGCTTTTTCAAAAACATTGAACATTCTGATTTGATGTGGCCAGTTTTTCCACATTCTAAGCAAGTAAAATTGTTGTCAATCCTTTTGTTGTTGTTGTTGTTGTTGATCTTGTTGTTCTTTGTGAACTTTTTGTTCTTGTTTTTCCTCAAGAACTTGCTGAACTTCTTGACAACCAAGTTCATGTTGTCCTCTTCATCCTGTTGATTCAAGAGGAGTCAAGCATGAATGAACAAGGATCAAGCTTTTGTGTTTTGTGCTTTCAACATGCCACATTGCAAGTATGCCAAGGAAGCTATGAAGATCAATTTGATTCATGTAAAAGGGAACCTGAGTAATCTGATAATCCAATGAGCATTACATGCATAATCATTCACCTAGGATTGTTAGATTGAAGGTCTAGGTAAAAGCAATTAACAAGTAAGGCATTTAAAAAGCAAAGTTTTTGGAAAAATGAAGTTTTCCTGCATTAATCGATTACAGCATTGATGGCATCGATTATTTTGTTCTTCGTGCCTTTTGGAAAACAAATTAAGAACATTGTAATCGATTACATATCAAATTAATCGATTACACAGGCTAAAATGGAAAAATCTTACTGACTATCTTAATCAATTACATAAGTTCGTAATCGATTACATCTATGCATATGGATTGCATGTTCTGCTGATTTAATCGATTACATATCGTTTTAATCGATTACTTAGTGCATTTAGAAAAACATGAATATCTGTCTTAATCGATTACTTCATGGAATAATCGATTACATTGTTCATAGCTCAAACCAAGAACATATTAGGAGCACTTTAATCGATTACATTCTTGATTTAATCGATTACAAATGCGATCGATTACAGGAGCATGTTTAATCGATTATTTTCAGTTAGAAAGTTGTTATAAATAGAACTTCTTGCTCTGTGTTTTAAGAACTTGAGAATTTCGAAATCTGAGCAATTACAAACACTCCTAAGCTTTCTTTAGTGTATTTCTGGATTTCTAAAAGCATTTTAGCTTCACAAATTCGTATGGGTTTTTGGTCTTAAAGAAGTGAAGCATCATTAAGGTTCAAAGCATAAGGAAAAGGATGCATTGAGTCTGTAATCTTTCTTTTCAACCTATTGAATCATTCGCATGCATATGTTTTCTGGATCATCAGGTGAAATCTTTCCTTATTCTTTGAAGGTGTAAATCTTTTAATTGATTTCTGTAAAGATTAGCTTATTGTAAATTGGGTTCTTACATGAAGATTAGAGATAGTGTTTCTCTAAGGGTTGCTGAGTAGTGTTCTCAGTTTTGGGTTTGGTCTCTAAGGGTCTAATAGTGTTTCAGACTTCTGAACTTTATCTAGGGTTGATAAAAAGAGGCTTGTAACATCTTTTAAGAATATTATTTGCAATAGTGGAACTCTACTCTAGTGTTGAGTGGAAGAACTGGATGTAGCTTCATAGTGTTTGAAGTGAACCAGTATAAAATTTGTGGCTAATCTTTATTCTTTTCTCTTCATCTCTAAATTGCTTTGGTTATGAATCAAGTTACATTGCACATAAAGTTTTAAATTGCTTATTGATTTCTTGATAGAGGAATTTGATTGAATACAAGATTCTTGGTTTCAAAAATGTTTTTAAAGTGATAAAGATCCTGTGGAAACCCTGAATTGAAAATTTTAATTTACCAAGGTTCAACCAATTCACCCCCCCCCCCTCTTGGTTGTTTTGAAGTGTTCCTATCATTTTCAATTGGCATCAAGAGTTGGTTCTTGAAAGTTGCTCAAGATCACTTTTTCTTTTCAAAAAGAAATATGAATACTTCACAAATAACCTTTAAGGAGGGTGCCTCTTTAAACAGACCTCCTATGTTTGAAGGGGAACATTTCAGTTTTTGGAACAATAGAATGAAGATCTTTATTCAATCAAATGACCTAGGAGCATGAAATACAATAGTGAGAGGTCCTTTTATTCCAAAGAAAATTGTGGCAAATGAATTGATTCCCAAAGAATGGGATGAGATGACTGAGGTTGAACAAAAGGCTGCACAATATGATTTTAAAGCTAAAAATATGATCACCTCTGCACTTTCCTCTGATTAATTTTTCAGGACTGTGAGATGTAACAGTGCAAAAGAAATGTGAGAGATGCTGGAAATTACTCATGAAGGAATTGAGGAAGTTAGAAGATCAAGGAAGCATGCTTTGATCCATGAGTATGAAATGTTCAAGATGAACACCAATGAAAGCATTTCTCAGCTGCAGACCAGATTTACTCATATTGTAAATCATCTATTGGGTCTTGGAAAGGTCTTTGACATTGAAGAATTAAACATCAAGATATTGAAGTGTTTGACAAGACCTTGGCAACCAAAAGTTACAGCCATCAAGGAGTCCAAGGATCTATCAAAGATGTTTATGGCTGCACTATTTGGTAAGCTTCTTGAATATGAACTAGAAATGTCTCAATTAACATCTTGTGAAGATGCAGAAAAGAATATAAGAAGCATAGCCTTGAAAGCTGCAACTTTGAAAGCTGAAAAGGAAGAGGAAACAAGTGAAGAGGATGATGAAGATAATGTGAACTTGGTGGTCAGAAAGTTCAGCAAATTTATGAAGAAAAACAAGAATAAAAAGTTCAACAAAGGCAGCAAAAACAACAACATCAACAACAACCTCAACAAGAAGATTGACAACAATTTCACATGCTTTGAGTGTGGCAAGCCAGGCCATATCAAATCTGAGTGCTCAATGTACTTGAGGAAGCAACAAGGAGAAAGCAAGATGAAAAGGGAAGGAAAAGCAAAAAGAGCATACATAGCTTGGGAAGATAATGAGTCAACAACTTCAGATTCTGCTACAGAAAATGAAGAAGCTAACATGTGTCTCACCTCCACCATCAATGCAGATGATGATGACTTGCTAAGTAATGAAGATGAGGTAAATTCTGAACTTGATCAAGCTATTCATGCCTTTCAAGAAATGCATGAGGAAGCCCAAAAACTTGCAAAATCCAATAATAAGCTCAGAGGAAATCTTAGATGGCATATTGATAAAATTACTGAATTGCAAAATAAGATTTGCAACTTGAAAGAGGAAAATGAAAAACTTGCTTCAAGTTACAAATTGAATGGATGTATGTGTGCTTCTTCCTCTAGCAATGTCGACAAGTATAACTTGCTTTAAAAGGATTTTGATGAGTATAAACAAAATCAAGGAGAAAAATATATGTTGCTTTTAGCCAAAAACAGTGATTTAATTGATCTCTTGAGAAAGTTTTACAAGGGAAAATGCAACTTGGCTGAAATGTTAAGTGTACAAAAGTATGCTGGAGATACTTCTGGGTTAGGGTATAAACATGGCTCAAAATCATTTGGTAAAACAGTTTTTGTACCTCCAAAACAGAAGAATCAAAAGTGGCAAAAGAACTCAAGGGTCAATCAAAATTCTGTTTTTAGGAAAACTTCAAAATCTGTCACTTGCAACTATTGTATGAAAAAGGGGCACACATCATCTAAATGCTATGCTAGGAGATTCTATGTGCCTAATGGTGATTGCATTTGGATTCCTAAAAGAAAGAAAAATGCTAACCCCTATGGACCCAACTTCAATTGGGTACCTTCCCTTGAAATCTGATTTGAATTTTGCAGGTGTGTCTAAGAGCTAGAACATCAACTTGGTATCTTGATAGTGGATGCTCTAGACACATGACTG
>PYAF01003868.1:250780-262016 GCA_007407185.1 Glycine tomentella
ACAACCAGCGATTTAGCCCTTTAATTCGATCGAGAAACCTAAACCCTTAGCGATTCTGTCAAACTAAGTATTCAAAGAATATATCTCATATGATCTTGTTAAGATTACTCGGAGAATAAGTCTTTCCTAAACTAGTTAATCCCTAATTCCTTAGTGAATTAACCCTTTAACCTAATTCAAAAACCCAATTCCTTGGTGAATTCTATCAAGTTAAGCATACAAAAGATCATATTATAAAATCCGTAGCCACGCATCCCTATTCCTAGGTGAAGAATGACTATTATTCTAAACATGCCAGAAATTAGAACTCCAACGTTCCCATTGCGAATCCTAACCCTCAATACTTAAATAGAATGGTCAGTTCTAATTAAGAATAAAACATTGAATAGCACAGAGTAGAATAAAATAATCAAAACAACATTAAAGTTCAATACCAATTCAAGTTACAGAGGAGTTACATCAGTTCATGGCCTTCCCACAATACAAATTCAGCCTGCCATAGGTTTCAAGAAACCAAAAGCTGTCAAATAATACATTCTTGAGTGACCTTGCCTTGATTCTTGACTTCCAATGGTGAAAAGATGAGAAAGAAAGAGTAATAGAAGATAATATATGATGATAATGGTTGGTAAGAGATGATTTCTGCAGTCCCCAGAGGCCTTTATTTATAGAATGGTTTAATTAGAGTAATTAGACCTTTATCTTTTACCAATTTCGAAGTCAATCTTCTTAATTAAGGAAACAAAATCAATGCCACGCGATCAGCGCGCGATCCCACGCTAATAGCGTGGGTCTTTCGAAAGGGTGGCACTACTAGCGCGGGTTCTCACGCTAATAGCGTGAGTTCTTCGATTCTTCAGTCTTGGATTTGTCTTCTTCACGCTAATAGCGTGGACTACCACGCTGATAGCATGGATTGCCACGCTGATAGCATGGACTCCCACGCTGATAGCATGGACTGCCACGCTGATAGCGCGGGACTTTGGTTTTCTCTTTATTTGGCCCTTGATTCTCCTCTTTTGACCCTGAAATGCATAAATGGTATTGACTTAGATTTAAAATAATAAAATAGAAATATTTAATTAATTCTAATCTATTTAACTACTCATTTTACTAAATTCTAATCTAAAACTATATTAAAAACAAGATGTGTTTGCAACACATCAAACATGAAGAACGACTCATATTCAAAACAACTCAAAATTCAACAAAATGATAGGGCAAATGAAAGCAATTGCAAGATAAACTCAAAAATCACACAAGAAACACACAAAGAACAACAAACAAGCAAGAATCATGATTTTTCAATTTTCATTTTCCGGAAAAAAAATAAAAACGAAAATGCAAATAACATAGATAGAAATCTTTACGAAATGCTTTCTGGAATGAAGCTTTGATTACCACATGATGACTACCAAGTCCTGAATGCTTGGGTAGGATCATTTTCGGATTTCAAACTTCAAGACTCCATGAAATTGTTGTTTGAAACTTAAACATAAAAATGGAGAAGATTAAGAAATGATGATGAATGACACCAAGATCCGGAACAGAGCGATAAGTCGAAGGAGGATTCACCACAAAGGAAAGCTTCCTTGATAAGAATCAAGTTGGTTTCACTCAAGAACCAACAAGAGGCTAAGCTCTCAATGCAAGCAAAATGCTTAATTTCAGTAATCAAAATTGTCCAGAAATAGCATAGTCTGAGTACTTATAGAGCTAAGTCTCTAATAATCTCCTAAAAATTTAAGCTTAGGCCTATTTTTGGTAACATTGAAGCCCATTACAAAAACAAAACGATTCTGATCGAATGTAATCGATTAATATGACCTGTAATCGATTAAAACAGAGTGTTCCAGCGTTGTGTAATCGATTACAGAAAGATGTTAATCGATTACAACAGAGCATTCCAGTGTTGTGTAATTGATTACAGGAAGATGTAATTGATTATTTTATTGTTTGATAAGTTTGGATTAGTTGAATTGTTTTGTAAATTATCCTCGTGCAATTGTTTGGTGTAGATGTTAAGTTATGTGGAGTTATTTGAGCTAGGTTGTAATTGAGTGATTCCAAGTTGGACACAAAACCAATTTTGGTAAAATAACAATTATGGATTGGTTAACCATTGGATCACCTTAAAATTTTAAAGGTAGGTTCCTAACCTAAATATGCAGAGCTTGACCATTGGGATTATCGAAATAACATCTTTAGCGTGAGATAATAATTTTTCACTGAACCAAAAATTTTAAAATTGGGCCAGCTCACTCAGGCGAATTATAGAAGGCTTTTTGGCTCGCCTGGGCGAGTCATGGCTGTGTTAAAAAGCATGCAGCACCCTCCAGATAATGAAAATGGCTTCCTTCTTCCTCCAAAATAGCACCCAACCCCCTCTCCCTCCTCCTCCACCACCCACGACCACCGGTGACCACCATTAGCCCACCGCTATTTGCCGTTGGACCACCGCATGGAGAGGAACCCTTTAATCGGAGGGGAATCTTCAAAACTCATCTCGAAATTTCTGTAGAGAACAAAGCCTCTAATCCTTCTTTCTTGGTTTTCTTGAGGTAATCTTGGTTTCCTTTGTCTTCTTCTAGCTAGTTTAAGCTTCTCTTAGTGTCTCTTGGGTTTTAGGTACCGTTATTGGGAGTTTTACACATCCTTTGAAAACCCTTTGAAAATGAAACATTGCAAAAGTCTCCTTTTTATGAAATTAATGTCATTTTTGTGATCCTTGTTGAACCCCAATCACATTGGTGTAATCGAAATTTCAAAATGATGTCTTTTGATGTGAACTCTCTAATCACTGTTTAGCCCTTTTTTGATTTGAGTGGGTATTTGACCCCAGATGTTAATTTTGACCTTGCCTTTGAAATCTACACTAAATTATCTTCAATTTGGTATATAGAGCTCTGTGTTCGGACAAGCACTCGTATTCGAAGAATCACGCAACAACACCACTAGGCTGTAACAGGGAGAACTCCTAGTTAGGTAAGGAGAGTTTATTATTTGGTTATAGTTTTGGTACTGTAACACCCTAATATTTCAATAGCTATAATTGTGAATCATTCTTATGAAATTATTGATGTGAATGTTAAATTAGGTGAATGTTATATTTGATTTATCTATATTATTATATGAAATATTAATTAGAGGTATTACAAAAATAGTTTAAGGGAAATGACCATACTACCCTTTCCTTAAATAAGAAATGACAGAAATGTCCCTAAGATGAAAATTACATAAATGCCCTTGGATACTTTAAGAAATTATCATAATACCCTTGATACTAAACTGTCTAAGACACCTTGAGAAATTTTGTGAAAACCTAATGAAATTACAGAATACTCTTAGATAGCAGATTTCCAAAATACTTTGTGACAGAAAACCATAGAATAGAATTTCTATGAATTTTATAAGATAGTGACTTTGAAACTTTATTCAGAAGAATTCAAGTATCAGAAAAATATAGAAAAATGATAGATAAAATCTATGGAATTTTCTCTTAATTATATGATGAATAGACTTATTTAATAAAATAGTTTAGTAATTTTGATAGTCAAAAGTAAAATGGACCAATTAGAATTAAGATAAAAGTAGTCTCTTAAGTAAAATCTGAATAACACTCTGTATAGATTACTTGTGAGCAATTTTTACTAGAATTGAAGTCAGTTTCTGAAAAAATCTAGAATGCTATTATTCAATATTATCTTTAGGTAGAAGAGTTCAAATCAAACTTGACTTCCTTTCAAGGAATGCCATGTCTAAAGAAAAGCATGAACTAGAATATTCTTCTTCATTTAAAGGTGACATATGTATCCAAAAGAAGCCATATAATTTTCTCTTCTTCAAAAGAAAATGAAATATAGGATAGAAGGAGAAAAAGGAAGATAAAAATCTTCCCCTTATCTAAGCCAAATTTCACGTGAAAAGTGGACAAGAAGAAAGGGCTAAAAGTCATATTTTGATGCAAGGCAACATGAAGTGGAGCAAGATCTTCTCCTTTTCTCTAGACTCCACGTGAATAAGCAAAAAAAGTGGAGAACCTTCATGAATTTGGACAAGTGTAGGGACACTTGTAAAGTGTTGGCCAAGTGGAAAGGTAAGTCATTATGGCTTATGAGATATTTTCTATAAAGTAAAATGGTAATAATGAATCTAGTTAAAACCCAAAGGAATAAGAAGAAACTAAGTTAGGACATAATGAAACAAGGAGAAACTGAGCTAGAATGAAACTAAATTAGATGGAAGGGCAAATATGTCCTTGAATAATTAATTATTTTCCAACTACTATATAAAGGGTGGTGGGGACCTTGCTTGGAAATCACTTTCAAGACATTCCTTCCATCTCACGTGAAGTACTCTCTCCCATCCCTTTCATCCTTTCATTTTCAAAAGCCTAAATCAAATAGAAAAGGCCCCATCATCATAGAAAGAATCATGTGTAGAAGAGCTAGCTAGGAGGAAGTAAACAAGCATAGCAAAAAGGTTATACGGTATGTATAGGGAAGTTTATGCTAAATATAGTTTAAGTATTCCTTTTGTTCGAATAAGCATTTATAGAATCTTATTTATTTCTATGGAAAACAAAGCTTGCACCCCATGTGTTTGATGAATTGTTTCAAAGAAATAAAGATAGTTTGAGTGTGTCTTATTCAAATAGATGTTTGAAGTTCATGTGTTGTTGAGTGTTTCTATGAATTTCTATGAAATACATGTGTTGCTCAGTGTTCCATGAATCCTTATGAACTTCATGTGTTTCCATGAATTTTCAATACAAGCTGAATTCGAACTTGAATTATGTTGAATTTCTGAGTAAAGTATGTGAGATAGAATTTGAAGACTAATGCTTAAAATAAATAAGAGATGATAAAAGAAATTATACATGGAAATGAATCAGTCTTATATGTCTCATATGCATATGCCAGGCGGGGGTTAGTCCACGTTATTTGCCTCAAGAGGAGGTGTGTCAGATAGCTACAGGAACTGAGTTCGAACGTTCAGACAAAAGGAGTCTGAGCTGGGGGTAACTGGCAGTGGGGATATCACGCCACCCATGATGATCACATGAAGTGTGGGTGAGAATCCTGTGCACCACTGTGGTACCCTGACTGATCGTTTCATTTCTGTGCCACGGGGATGGGGCTATCTTGACTATTGGTACCAAAAGATAAAAGATAAAAGAGAATCATGCATCTTGAGATGAATACCTGCATATTTAATATATTATGTTATTTAAATTATGTTTATCATAAACTTACCCTGTATTTTGTGTCTATGGTTGACACCTGCTATGACCTCAATCTATTTGGGCGAGCAGAGGAACAATAAAAGAAGGATGGGCAAGATGATGTTTGAGGACTCTGTTAAGGATGCTTAGTTGAAGATATTTGTTGTAACAAAACATTTTGGTGATTTGTAATATGTGATAGAACTGATATTGGTCTGTATTATACTTTTTATATTATGTCAGACTTAGAAATAACAATCGGTGATGAAGAACCTTTTATGATATTGATGATTAGTAACTTTCGTATTGATTATTTTAAGCAATAAGAAAAGAATTTTCCTTAAAAAGTAATGAATAATAGAATGGAAAAATTTAGGCATTACAGGTACCATAGTTGGGGGCAAGGGAGTCTAACTATGAGGATATCTGCCTGTCCCTATTGTGGCTGGTTTTCAAGAAAAGTTATGTTTTAAACTAATGGGATACGATAAATTTGCTTTTTGATGGATAAAACTGTGAATGATGTTGTTGTTCTAATGATTGCATTTTTGGGAAAAGTCTTAATTATAGAGGAGACTCTGTCCGAAATTTTATAATGTGTCCTCATATTTAATTCTCTAGTAAATTTTTAAATGGGCATAAGAGTGTGTTTTCTATATTGCAGTTCTCCTCTTTAATTTAGAATTTTCCTAAAATACCAGTCTCATGGTAATATGAATTGTGAATGAATGAGATGATGTTGAAATGGGATAATGTGATTGGGTTGATGATAATGTTGATATAGTTGAAGATGTTGAATACTAATGTTTATGATGATGATATTGAAATAAAATGATGTTGATGATATTGAAATTGAGATGTTATTGATGTGGTTGGTGATGTTTAAATGAGATAATCATGATGTGGTTGATGATATTCAAATGAGATAATGTTGATGTGGTTGATGATGTTGAAATGAGATGAGTTTGATATGTATGATGATGATATTGAGATGATGTGATGTGGATGTTGATAATGACATTGATGAGAGATAATGTTGGTGTGAACAATGTCATTGTATGATGTGAATATACATGGACACCCATGGGGTGTGTGAATGGTTATCCTTGCGGGAAAGGATTTGTTCCTAGCCAGGTCATGCATTGATGGTGCCCATGGTTGTCATTGCATGATGTGGATATACATGGATACCCATGGGGGTGCATGACTGGTCATCCTTGCGGGGAAGGATTTGTTTCTGGTCATGGTCATGCATTGATGGTGCCCATGTTTCATACTTCATATTGCATTGATGGAAATAGAATGAAGGCATGAGCGTACCTGTGGGTTTCTATGGGTTGAAAACGGAGGTACTAAGGGGGCGTTAGGGTAGGAATTCCTGTGTACCACTGGTTGTTCACCGTAGGGGGAAATGGCATATGCACTACTAAGGGGGCGTCAGGTTAGGAATTCCTGTGCACCACTGGTTGATCACCGTGGGGGGAAATGGCATATGCACGATAGGGCGACCCTGATAGGCGATGAATCATTTTCCTGTGAGAGGCTATTTCCCTGGATATGGTACCACATTGCATAGTGAGAGTGAAATCAGAAGCATGCATCATTCATAACATGATTGTTTGATTTGTGAAATGAATTAGATGATTGGTGTGTTGAGTGTGTATTGAACTAATGGATTTTTGGTAGTGATTTTGGTTGTTATTGTTGTTTCCTTTCAAATTGTGGTTATCTGATGCTTGTTGGTTTTATGTAATAAACTCATCTTTTCATTTGTTGTACCGTGTGGTTGGTACATGTGATGATCACGAACCTTCGTTCGTGGGAGCAGATGAGCAGCAGTAGGTAACCTTGGAGGGAGATCTTCGTTTTGGTTGGAGCCGCCGAACTGACGTGATAACGTTGGAATTCTTTTTGGAAAAGAGTTGTGTTTTGTTAATCAACTCTTTCTTAGTTAATCGCTTGATTCTTTTTGTTGGTCTTGTAATTCCAGACGTAAATATTTGTAAATACAACTAGATTATGTTCTGACATGTGAATGATATGTAAAGTTTTAAATATATCCATTTATGTATTTTTTCCGTTGTATGATAATTGTATTATCATGAAAAATTTATTACCATTGTCATAATCAAATTAATGGAGTTTTCATTAAAATTTGAAATTCACATGATTAGAGTCAGTGATATCATAGCGACGAGGCGGATCGTTACACTTAACATTGAGGAACTAAGGTAAGATGAACAAGGAAATTCTACCTAGTGCTATTCGCTCAAGCAACCCAATTTTGCCAAGCAAAACATGTAAACTACCTAGGTGATTGGTTCTCGCTTGGGCGAGTACATCAAAAGCCATTTTCCTTGCATAATTCACCCAGGCGTATTCTTATTACTTAGGTGAGAAAAATTTTAAGCAAAAACTTGCAGTTGTTTAAATTTCAATCCAAGAGCTCGGTTGAGAGAAAAAACTCACTAACTCAATTCAAAATTAAATTTTTTTCATTCAATTCAATTTTATTAGGCGAGAACAACCTAACATCTAACATCGTGTTTTTGCCTAGGCAAATGGGTCTCGCCTGGGCGAGAATCCAGTTAATTTGAAACTTGCTTAAGCGATAATGGCTCGCCTGGGTGAAAGCACTTATAGAAAAATAATAATAATAAAAAGGAGGAAATCTGATTTCTCCCCCATTCTCTCAATAACACAAAGAGTTGCCACCCTTTCTCTCCCACTCTCCCATACAAACCCTAACCCCATTTCCTCAAAACCATCATTTCTTCCTACATATCACTCACACATTCATCTTCTTTACTCACTCAAACTCATTGTTGTATATTAATTACTAATTCATCAAGGTAGTATTCTCTTCTCCCTTCTCTTACAATTTTCCTTTTCCCAATTTTGAAACCCTATGGTCACAAATCTTTGAATAACGAATGTTCTCTTACCTTGATTTTCATTGTACTATGTTCTATTCAATTTGGTTCATGATTGATGCCTTAATTTCAAATTTAACTCTTGATGTACTTTTCTTGGTGGCCCAAGCACACCAAGTGTTTGATAAAATACCCCAATGACTCTTTAGGTTTGAAAATGAGTATTTGCTATGATTTTGTACATCATGAGTGATATATATGGTTGTTGCATGCTATGTGTCTGAACACCAATGATTTTGGTTAACCTAGCTTGTTAAAATGTCACTGGAACTCTAGGTTAGCATGTGAAAGGTGCTAGGAAAAATTATGTTGTGATAAATTTTGTTATGATAATTGCTCAGAGATGTTGTGATAAATTCTATGTTTGAAAATGATTTCCCTTGTACTCAATAAACAATTTTGCCAGCTCTAACCACCCTCCTCGAGATGAAGAAGAATTTGTGTTTGATAGGAAAATGTTCAGAGAGGAAGCACATCAGAGTCATTACAATGTTATCAAGACTTGGTCAATTATTAAAGAATGCCAAGTCAAACTAGGGGTGGTTGAATACACATAATTTAATAATGAGATAACCAGAAGAAGATGGTGGAAGGTATGAAAACCCAATGAACCTGATGCTAGATATGACCCTAAGTTGTCCTAGAATTCTATGCCAATGCATGGCCAACTCAGGAGGGTCAAGTGGACAAGTGCTCAAATGTTCGAGGCAAATGGGTTCCATATGACAGGAATGCACTTAATGAACTTCTCGGGGCACCCATGCAATTGGCAGATGGGGCATTTTGCACCTTAGAGATTTGAGAATAAGAAGATATGGATTTGATAATCCTGTTATACAGCTCCAGCTTTGTCGACTAGGTTGTAATTTTGAGTATGGCACAACGGGAAATCTAGTGCGCATATTGCGAAAGAACACAAAAAATCTTACTTAGATCTGGATGTGCTTTTTCTTGAGTAACATTATCCCTAGTGACCATAACTCTTACCTCAACTTGCCTCAGTCTTATGTAGTCTACTCTATCCTTATAGAGATTAGTGTGAACATCACTCAGGTAATATTAGATGCTCTACATCATTTTGTCATTTTTGAGCAAAGCAGGAACCCATAAAAGCCAAACAAGGCTGTGGGATTTCCTTCTTTGATCACCGCACTATGTGGTCACTATGGTGTACCACAAATCAAAGCCACCGCAAAGATCCGTCCACCCATGACAAAATCTTACAATGATAAACATTGTTACTGGGGGTATCCACTAGAAGATAAACCCCAACCAACAACAAGCTATGACACCTCAACCACTACCAGAGTAGCCGCAATCCCTGACACCTATTGCAACTCATATGTAGAGGATGAACTTGCAGATGCAACACTAACACCAATAGACATAGCTTTACATGCACAACCTTGCAAACTAGCGGCTGCCACCGCTGGGGCCAAATAGAGTTGAGTCAACACATCTACTCTTACACTCAACACTAGTAGCAACAAGTCCTAAATCCATACCTATGGCCCACTCTAGAGTAGTTCTTAGGAACTTTAGCCTGGCCAAGGGACAGACCAGTTTTTCAAGAGGTAGGTGGAGGTGCAGCATGTAAGAACCCTCATTATGGCGCGGGTGGCGCCAGGTCCCGCGCTGATGGCGCCGGGACCCAGTAGAAGAAAACCCTGTGGAGGGTACGGCGCTGATGGCGCCAGGATCTCTGAAAGTTCACGCTTGGGGTGCTAGGGGCGCCAGGATTCCCAGCTGGCGCTGGTGGCGCCACATGTTCTGGAGGTTGGCGCTAAGAGCGCCAGGGTGGCGCTGAGGGCGCCACAGCATTTGCAGCCGGCGCTGATGGCGCGGTGTCCCGCGCTGATAGTGCGGGAAGGTCGATGCTGTGTATATTTAAAGGGGGGTCGCATTTTTGGAGGAGAGAAATGGTTTTCTTCTTCTTCAAAGCTTCCAGCAGCCATGGGAGAGCTTCCCAAGCTCCCATGACCTTGCTTGATGACCCTAAACGCTTCCTGAACCCTTTAATCCTCCTAGAAACCGAGTGAGAGCGAGAATCCTTCCTTATTTTCACCAAAATCTCCATTTTCTGAGGAACCTCCAGAGAGGTGGATGAAAGCTCGAGTTTGGCGAGGAACGGCGGTGGTTCAGATGCACCAAGGCTATGGAGAGTAGCCTAGAGGCCTTCCTCATCAGTTCTGAGGTAAGAAACTCGAGTTTCTCTGAGTGATTTTGGATTTGGGGGTTTTGGGTGAATAGTGACCCATTTGTGATAGGGCTAGATTTAGCTCTGGGTCCAGTTGGGAGATGTGTTTAGAATGATGAGAGGAGGAAGGATTAGCTTTCAATTTGTGTTTTGGTGACGGTTGGTTTTGGCTCTAGGTGAGGGCATGTGTGACTTGGACTGAGTCACTTGATCTGAGACATGCCAGAGTCTGTGTGATGGGCTTGAGGTGCCTGGTAGGCTATGGAGACGGTGTCTGGTAAGATAGACCGTCCAAGCCCTGAGAAACCCAGAGGATTGGGTTGTGTGAGCTCTGAGCTCATAGTGAATGGCTAGTGCTGAGTCTGGAATGACTCTGAGGCCATGGATGATTTGAGATAGACCACTGGGGGTCTATGGAAAGGCTTGTGATGGATGAGCCTGATGAACCTGAGGTAGAGGAATTGGGTTGAGGGGAAGGACTGTGGTTCCTTTCCCAGAGGCAATGGATGACTGCTTGATGAGCTTATGCATGTTTTGATGCTTGTATGGTCTGTGATATATGTTTGTATGCCTTGGTAGGGCTTGACACAGTGGGTGTCAGAGGAGCAGACCATCAGTGGAGGCTAGAGCTGTGAGGCACGGCTAGCCAGGTAAGCTCATTGTTCTGGGGTTTTCCCTTATTTTGGTTTGCCACCCAAATGGGTGATATATGTATATATGCATGTGTTCTGAGCCTGAGAGGCTGATGAACGGTGCTTTGAGTGAATCTCAGACCGTTCTAGAGATATGGAATATGTGATGGCCTAGTGTGTGCTGGGCTGTAATGATGAACCCTAGGATAGACACTGGATCAGTGTGAGGGTTATAAGACACCTGATATGG
>PYAF01003868.1:274757-301764 GCA_007407185.1 Glycine tomentella
TTTTTGTTGAGTTATTTTTGTAGAGTTTATTTGTAGTATTTAATATTTGTTATCTTTTTCTATAATTTTTTTATTATATTAATAATTATTAGGTATTTTCTTTTGTAGCCTTTAAGATTTGTAATTTGTTATGAAAATTCATGTGTATATATATAATTATTTTTGTTGAGTTATTTTGTAGAGTTTATTTGTAGTATTTAATATTTGTTATCTTTTTCTATAATTTTTTATTATATTAATAATTATTATGTATTTTCTTTTGTAGTCTTTAATATTTGTAATTTGTAATGAAAATTCATGTGTATATATAAAATTATTTTTGTTGAGTTATTTTGTAGAGTTTATTTGTAGTATTTAAACACATTGTTATATCGATGACTCAACCACTATTAACACAACTAACTGAGGGGTATTTTGTAGCCATACCTTGATGCGGAAGTGGACCTTGCATTCCGACAATGCCCGGAGAAGGCATTGCAAAAGAACGATCAAAATCACCTTCTACGTCCGTATCTGATGAGTCGGTATCTCGAACAACACCTTCGTCAACCTCTTCCTCTGAACTGTCCATGGCCAAAGCTGTCTCCTGCTCTGGCATCGTTGCAATATCTTCTGAATCAATTTCTTGTGTTGGTTGTGTCGATGGTGGTGGTGACCATAATACCTCTCTATCTTCGGAATTCACCATTGGTTTTACGTTAAGGTCAATCAAACTGTTGTTTCTTACAACATTCGAACTGCTTGACTGTCCACCAAAATTCACTTCAGCATACAATTCTATAAATCTGGTATCTCCTCCATCAAATGTGCATGCGTATGTAACTAAGACTAAATCCTCATCATCTAAAACATCCACATCAACCCATTGCACCGAGTTGCCGGATGCACATCGAGCACTCAAGCGAGATACAGACTGACCCCGTTGTAGCTTCAACTTCTTATAAATTATTTTCATCAGTTCATGATAGCTGCATCCACAAGGCATACGAAACATCTTGCTTTCTCCTTCAAACACTTGACCATTCGGTCCAATATATTTTCTCCCATTATAGTATACAATGGTGATAAAACTATTTCTACTTCCACTCATTTTTGCAAATACTCTCAAAAACAAAATTTACACTTACTAACGGAAACAAAGTTGAACATATGAAAATTGGGGGGTGGGGGTGCTGGATATAAAGAGGGGGGAGTGTGGTAGTATTTCGTTGGGTGGGGAAGCAAAATAGGGTACCATTTTCGCTAAGCCCCCCAGCAAATTACAAAAGCAATGCCACATGTCACGTAATTTGCAAGTCAGACTAGCGAAATAGGCTACGTATTTTGCTGCCAACCATAGCAAAATAGGCGGGTTGTTGACACGTGGCCTGCACTGACTGACGCTCCTCTGACGCTTTGACTGCGTATTTTGCTTGGTAAGGTAGCAAAATATGTGGCCACTGGAAGCATGCCACGTAGGCGTACCTATTTCGCTGGGGAGCATAACGAAATTGTACGCGTGACAGTGTGGTAAATACTTTTCTGGGTGTGGCATTCAGGTAATTTTTTTTTTCCAAACGTGGCAGTTTGGTCAAAGTCTCGTCATAATATAAGCCCGGTTGTAAATAATTTGGATACAACATAGGCTGAGAGGGGAAGTAGTTAGTTAGGAGAAAGATATTTGGCAAGAAAAGTAGTTGTGAAGGCAAATAAAAAAGTGTAACAGAAAAGGATAGTTACTTAAGTTCATTTATGAGTTAGTTCAGGAGAGAGTGAGGGCTCTACAATTCCCTTATTTGGAGGTGTTCCTCTGTATCATAGTTATCAATTTCTAGGGTTTATAATACAGGGTAAAAGCAAGGCCTCTATTTACCTCTGCGTCTATATCCTTTTATTTGTCGGCATCAGCGTCTATAATATATCCTATTACTCCTTGACACTATACTTTTGTCATGTAAAATTGGTATATTTGTATAATTTTGATTTAAAATAGAAAAAAAAGTACCATGATTAACTGATTTCTGATTTCTATCAAAAAAAAAAAAAAACACTGATTTCTGATGCGAACATTCATCAGAAAAAAGTTCAATTTACACAATATAATTAGTCTTGGCATAGGATAGGATTAGATCAAAAGTTTTACTGCTAAATAGTGTACCAACTTGCTGAAAAGACTGCTTCATTAGGGAAACTGGAAATGGGTAGAAACTAGAAAACTCAACAATTCTTAAGCCATTGTTAAAGTTTAGAAGAAATGAAGCATCATAGAAGGACAATCTTAAACATAACATAGATGTTAAACTTGAAATCTACAAGATTGTCATAGGAGATGACTTACTAGTCTGTTGTCAGTATATCTACATCTGCTATGGCTGTGGAGAATACATAGTGCTTAACATGCAAAGCCATTGTTAATGGAAACTGATCTACCTAGTCAATAACAGAATCCAAGTTCAAACTTGTTAATGAAGAAGACAATAAATTGTTTATAAATCCTTCATTTAACATGGCCATGCAATGCTGAAGCCAGAAGCCAGAAGCCAGTTTCTATATGAAGATTTAAGCATAAGAAGCAACAAGACAAACATCATATACTGAAACTCTTGATATTTAGACAGAACTCGAGCAAAACAGATTCAGAGCAAACCAGAGAGGAGACTCACATACTGTGAACTTGTTATTTTGAGCAACTAGACAGTCATGTTGACACTGCCTGCTGGAAAACTCAAGCAGGAACATGGTCTTAAAAACCATAAAACAAACAATGAGTCAGAACTTTTGTCACAATTTCATATCTCAACTCAATTATGCTGGCAGTCCAATTACGCTAAACATGATAGCTTCTTTGGTTTCTGAAGTGCAAACATGTTATGTTTAAATAGATAGAACTGTGTTTAACTAAATCTCAGTCTGTGTTGTCAACCAATATATCTTCCTATGTCATTCAGAACACCAAAAAGAACATCAATACAAAAGAAATGGTCAAAACACCAACCCTTGATCTTCTGAAAAGTAGTAGCTAAGATCTTGGCACTGAGAAAATTGATCATCAAATAAATGATTTAAATGACTAAGACTCATTAGGAAACTTAGTACATGAGGAAATCTTGATGTCTAACAAGTCAAGAAATACATGACTAACTAAAGATGAACTTATTGTTTGATTTTAAACAGGGTAACATGGCAAAGCTAAAAATTTATGAAAACTAATCTTGAGTTCAAAGAACATGTAAAAATTAAATCAACAAGGAAATATAACCTGAATTTTGAAAGAACACCTTCCATCAGACATTTAATTGTTCTCTACAGAGACAAAGAATATAATATTCACCTCCTCATAAAAGGGACACAACTTGAAACTCAAGAGGCTCCTGGATCTACTTGAAGAACTCACAACCAATGTGGCAATCTGATATGCTTCCATTGATATCTAATAAGCACAGCGCGCACTTATTACTATCTTCAGGCTCATAAATAGCAAACTTGTTCCAACCAATGCGGACAGAAAACTTCTCAATGGTAACACTAGAATCTAAATTGCATTGAATCGTGGCCAATGCCTGGGATAAATCAACGTATACAAAGTCTTGAAACCATAAAACTACTGATTTGCACATAGAATTACAAACATTACTGCTTCCAAAAGTGTCAATAGACTACCAACAAGGAAACTAATTACAGATAGGTTGCCATTGCCTATAAGAACACCACAGCTGAATCTACAATTAATCCAAAATTTTCATCATTACGGATACACTCGTTTATGCCACATAAGCATGATCAGTTACTAACCCCTAACACACAATTATCCACTTAACACTAACCAAGGTTTTAAATTGCAGTTTCGTCCAAATACTTGACATTGCAGATAAATCCAGCCACAATTGATGTCGCAAAGAACCCAAAAATCTTGACATTGCAGTTGCAGACCGTTTTTAAAAACCTTGTCCCTAACCAAACTTAAATACACCACCAAACATTAACTTCACTAGGTGGAAACTACAGAGTTCAAACAAAGATAACTATAACCAACATTATAACCATTGTTTTAAAATTTGGTCCACAACCGCGACTTTGGTTGCAACTTTTTGAAATATCCATAATAGCCATTGTAGCCGCATTGGCTGCATTTGTCCCTGCATCGGCAGCATTTGTCCACAATTTTCCACAGTATCAAGAATCGCGACAAAACCATGACCACAACAGCAATTTTTATAACTTTGAAAATAACCATTTAACATATTCATTCATCTCCAGCAGGAAACAAAGTAAGAATCTTCCTCCCTCCGGATTCCCCATCCTCGGCCGCATAACCCGGCACCGGAGCCCCCATCCTCGACAAAATGGGAAGCTCAAAGTGCCCATTCGGCGGCGAGCCAAAATGGCGGTGGCCAGCTGCCGCGGAAGCTGCCACTGCCAAGTGCTGGGGGTGGTGGCGGTGCTGCTGCTGCTGCAACGCCGGCACTGACACAAACGGTAAGTAGTGGTCGGAGCCCGGCCGCTGCAGGAAATGCGGTGGCACGGGCGAGCTGGCGAAGAGGTGATCGGTGGTGGGGTCGGCAGAGGTGACCCTGCCAACTCCGCCACCGGCCGACAAACCCTGCATGCGCTTCAAGTAGAGGCGGTACTTCTGCAGGTGACTCGCGACGTTTTCGCGGGTCAAGCCGTCGACGCTCATGAGCTGCATTATGGTCTTGGGCACGGCGTTCTTGATCCCCAAGTGGGCCACGGCGTCCACGAAGCGCTTGTGGAGCTGTGGAGTCCACACCAGGCGTGGCCGCTTCAGTGTGCGTGCGGGTTCCTCGTCGATGTTATCGGGTACTTGATGAGGAAATTGTTGTTCTTGTTCTTGTTCTTGGCCTTGTTGTGAATATTGTTGTTGTTGTTGTTGCTGTGAGGGGTTTATTATGTCAAAGGCTATTGCAAGGTTATGGCTTATTAGGGTTTGCGATAGAGGCATGAGTTCCTCTGGGGGAGGGAGCTCCTCTTCCCAACATGAGAACCAATTTGAGTCCTCTTCTCTCATTGTTGTTTGTTTTCTCCAAATCTAACAACCACACAGACACCTAAATCACGCTCTGGTTTGGCCTAAAAGGAGAAGAACTGGGTTGAACATCAATTGCAACGATTCGATGAACGGGTCATTGGGATAGAGATAGACAAAAAATTGTTTGTTTTTTTGGTACTATTTTTAATGTGGTTTTTTATTAGGACAGTGAGAGAAGAGGGGATGGAAGTGGAGAGATCAATGTTGGGAGAGGGGGAAGGAGTAGAGATTCGAGGTAGATCTTGTTTTCTTCTTTTCAGCTTTTGATTATACTGTAAATCTGTAAGGGGAGCTTTTATTTCTCTTGGGCTGTGAGTTTAATCGAATTTGTTTATTTATTTTCCGGGCTTCATGGGTCTTATAACGAGTGTTGCTATGTGCTAAGATCTCGAGGTTTTTTTGTTCCAAAAGCTGCGACTAGGTTGCACTTCCACGCTCCCGAGTGGGATGCGGGACTGTGCAATTATCATAATCCCCTTGTCTTTTATTTATTAATACTTTTTTGGTTTATTTATTTCATGCTCTACAATAATTTAAAAAAATTTAATTATATTTTTTATTAAAAAATATGTAATTAAATTCTTAATCTATTACATGTTTTATTTTGGTCTTGAAGTTAGTAAAGCCGTTACAAATTATTATTTTCAAGCATTTTTAAACCATCATAAATTACAAGGATCTAATTATAAAAATAGTTGAAAAATCAAGGATTTAATTATAAATTTTTATTTTATGGACCTAATTAAAAATTTTCAAAATTTTAGGAACATAATAATATATTAGTTTTGATCATGCACAAAAATAATTTCGCATCATTTAGGAATCGTGGACCAAAACAATTAATAAACATCAACTTCTCCTAACTCATTAAGGCTCTTTTAAGTGTGAAATTGTCTAGCTCATACTAACGCCAAAGTAGATAACTCTCTGAATGCAGTGATGCTAACCGTTCTAAACCATATCTTGTTATGATCACTCTCTGAGATCCTCTGTACTAGGCCTAACAGGCTACCCAAACCAACATTAGGTTGAGATTTTTTCTCACACTGACATATTTCTTAGAAGAGTAGAGCATGTAAACCTAAGGTGAGTCACAAGATCCGTGTGAAACGTAACTATCTAACCCATAGTTGTAAAACTCGGCCCGATCTGTCCGGTCGGACCGGTCCAACCGGGACCCGGTGAGATAACCAGGGTGGGTTTACTATTGGACCGTTTAAGCATGTGACCCGAGATGACTTAGTCAAATCCATCTAATTTTGAGAAAACCTGGCGACTAGGGCGATTTTTAAATCCCAGACTGGGTTGTGCATGTCGTCATCACCACTCGACTCAACCATCGCCTCACAACAAGCCGTCATTGTTGCCACTCGACTTGACCACTGCCGCACTACAAGCCGATAGTTGCCCAGTTGTAGTTCCCACACTTCCCTCTTTAAGAGTTGGTGGTACCCCGCTCTACGCAAATGCCTCTTTGCCTCGTCTCAAAGGAACGAATAAAGAATGAGTGAGGATTTGTTGTGATTTTTTGGTGAGAGGAAGAAATAAGAGAAAGAGAATTTGGTTTTGGTTTTGGTTTTATCGACTACGTGGAAAGTCGTTGGAGAAGCATTGAGGAAGTCGATCAGATCGGAAGCCACGATGTAGGTGTCTAGCTTCACCGCCATTGTTTTTAAAATTCTACTTTCGTTAGCTCCTCTGTGTTCGTTTAATCTGTTTGGGCCTATTTGGTTTTATATACATTGTTTACTATTTGGTGATTAGGGTTTTTCTTATTCTAAACTATTTGGGCCTAATCTGACTCATTTTGTTGCTTCATGTACTCCTTTTATTGCTTCCTGCACTCTTTTTTGTTTATTGAAAAATTGGACTTCTTGGCTCATTTTGCTAATTAAAAACTGGACTTGTGTTTTAATTTAGGTAGTTTCTATTTACACTCTCTTTTATTACTAATACACTTTATTTGTGTTACAAACTTTAATACTTCAATTGTTATTTTGGATTTTTGAGTATGGAATTATAGATGAATTTTTCTTAATCAAATAATGTTAGTTATATACTTATATACAATATAATTTTGAATTTTTTAATATAGACCGGGTCAAACTAGATCAATTACTAGCTCGTCGATTGAACTACTAACTCACTACCTCGATCGAGTCAATAATCAGACCGAGTTTTATAAGATTGATCTAACTAGTTTTCTTGCCAAAATCCAAGTATGTAAGGCACCGATAAGTATGGAGCTAACTAGATCTAACATAGCAACCTATTTTCCTTCTAAGATTGACTTGATTGTGGAAGTGTTTATAGCTAAGTACTGAACATCAATGTTGTCAACTTTTTTAAAATAATAAATTTCCAAAATTATTCACTGTGTGTAACATTATTGTATCGATAGATATTTGATGCGTGGAAGGAACGCGTAGCAAAGGAAGTTGTGAATGAAGTTTGGTACGAGAAAGATGACTTGTATGAAGTAGGGAAGAGGAAAAATGAGATGAGACAAATGCAACGATTCTTAACTTTGTGGTGATTTATGGTTTAATGATGGAATAAATTGAGTTGGTGATTTGCAATTGGCACTCTTACTTTAAAGATAAAAATTGGACTTGAATGTTGATAAGGGATCTATTACAATCATGCCAATTAAGTTTAGTTTTAGAATCCCATTAATAATTAAGCAAAACAAACAAATGGTGGTGACCTATGTAACACCCTGAAATTTCGATAACTGAAAATAGATGTTTAATGTATTTATTGTGTTATTTGATTAGTTTAGATTAGTTGAAATGTTATGTGAATTATCCATGCGCAATTGCTTGGTGTAGATGCAATTGCTTGGTGTAGATGTCAAGTTATGTGGAATTTGGTTGAGCTGCGTTGAATTGTGTGATTCCGAGTTTGACCCGAAAACCTATTTTAGTAAAATCGCCATTGTGGATTGGTTAACTGTTGGATCTCCTTAAAATTTTAAAGGTGCGTTTCTAACCCACATATGTAAGTTTTGACCGTTGGGATTGTCAAATTATGTCTGGAGCGTTAGAAATTAATTTTTCACTGAAACAGAAATTCTAGAATATGGTCAACTCGCCCAGGGGAATTTTACATGCACTTTTGCTCGCCTGGCGAGTGAAGGTGGTCGTAAATAGTAACCAGCAGTGAGAAATCATGAAAATGAAGGGTTTTATTCCCCCCAAAGCTTCCCCCAACCTCCCACCATCACCCTCTACCACCCAAGACAACCAGTGACCACCACGGCCGCTGTTGCTTATTGTTGGACCATCGCACGAAGATGAACACTTTAATCGGAGCGGAATATTCAAAACTCAACCCAAGTATTCGGTAGAGAACGAAGCCTCCAATCCTCCTTTCTTGGTTTCTTTGAGGTAACATTGGTTTCCTTTGTCTTCTTCTATCTAGTTTAAGCTTCTCTTAATGTCTCTTATGTTTCGAGTACCGTTATTGGCTGTTTCTATACTTCCTTTGAAAATCCTTTGAAAATGAGATGTTGGAAAAGTCTCCTTTTTATGAAACTGATGTCATTTCTATGATCCTTGTTGAACCCTGGTCACATTAGTGTGATCGAAATTTCAAAATGATGTCTTTTTATGTGGACTCCCAAAATACCATTTTAGCCTCTTTTTAAATTTGACTTTGTTGGATATAGGTGGAGCATCATGAAGAGTGGAAGACTTTGATTCAAGAAATGGTTTTTAGCTTTCAACATGCTTGAAGTGCCTTGAAGTTTTGTAATTGATTCAAGTGTAAGAGAAAGGCAATTTGATTGATCCTTGCATTGCATTCATTCATTCATATTAAGCTTAAATGGTTTTCATTAAATCATCAAAGGTTTTATCTTCTTGGTTAAGATTTGAATCTGATTAAAAGGTTTTTGGAAAAATGTTTTTCTTACTGTTTTAATCGATTACTTAATGATATAATCGAATATTATGTTCTTTGTTCAATCTGGAAAAACCTTTATGAACAAATTAATCGACTACCTATCGGATTAATCGATTATTTGGCCTTTGATTGAAAATAAACTGCTTTGTTAAAGGTTTTAATCGATTACTTACTTAGTGTAATCGATTACATAGTTAAAAGATTATTTTAAGCCTTGCTGTGATAATCGATACCATTATCAGTAATCGATTACATAGTTCACTTGGAAAATGTCTGCTTTCTGATTTAATCGATTACCAAAATTTGTAATCGATTACACAGTTCATTTTGTAAAGCATAGCTTTCTTTCTTAATCGATTACAACTCGGGTTAATCAATTATTTTGCTCGTTGCTGAAACCCATAAAGCTTCTTTAACATTTTAATCGATTAAGTGATAATTTAATCGATTACATAAGAATTTTAATCGATTATTAGGCGCGTTTAATCGATTACAGTTAGTTACAAATTCTTTTATAAATAGGTTTGAAGGCTTGACTTGTTTAAGAACTTGACCACTTCGTATTTCTGAGTATACACAAGCCTTCTAAAGCATTTCTAAGTGATTTTCTCAGTGTTTTTACTTATGGCTTCATTCAAAACATCAATTGGTCTTTGAATGATTTTTGAGCAAGATTCTTTTCAAGGTTAAGGAAAAGCATGTTCTGATTTAGTTTGCTTCTCAACCTGATTTGGTAATTCATGTGCATAACATTCATTGGATCATCAAGTTGTCTCTCTCCTTAATCTTTTTGTGTAAATTTTTTTTAATTTCTGTTGTAATTGGCTATTGTAAAGTGGGTTCTTCTTGCTTGGTTCTAGAGAAGGGTTCTCTAGCTCAAGAACAGATGAGTGTTCTCTGGTTCTTGCTCCTTAGAATTCTAATAGGATTTTAGATTTCTATTCTTTATCTAGTGTTGATAAAGGGGAGGGTTTGTAAAAGCTTGTAAGAACAGAAATTTATAATAGTGGAACTCTAATCTAGTGTTGATTAGAAGAAACTGGATGTACCTTCAGTTGTGAAGTGAACCAGTATAAATTGCTTGTGTTTTTGATTCTATCTCTCTATCACTCATCTTGTTCATCGATCATTGATTCTTTGATTCATATTCATTATCCAACAAGTTCTGTTTTGAGCTATTGATTCCTTGAGACTGAGTTATTTGATTGAGTAAATTGACTTCTTGGTTTTGAAAGTGGTAAAGATCCTGAACTCTGATTTGAATTAGTTTTTAAAATATCAAGGTTTTAACCAATTCACCCCCCTCTTGGTTATTGTGAATATTCATGTTATTTTCAAAGTTGCTATTTGACCCTGAATGCTAACGTTAGCCTTGTTTATGGAATCTATACTAAATTATCTTCAATTTGGTATATAGAGCTTTGCGTTTAGGCCAAAGCACGTGAACTTGAGAGATCCCAAAACGATGTTTCAAGGAGCTAATAGAGGGATATAGTTAGGTAAGGGGAGTTTATTATTTAGTTATAGTTTTGGTACCATGGTTGGGGCCAGGGAGTCCAACTATGAGGATATCTGTCTGTCCCTGCTGTGTGCTGGTTTTCAAGAAAAACTACGTTTTTAACTAATAGGATGCGATGTATTTATGATTGATGTGTGTTTGTTATCGTGTGTGCTCGTTTTCAAGAAAAACTATTTTTAACTAATGGGATGCGATGAATTGGCTTGTTGATAGATAAAACTGTGAATGATATTATTATTGTGATGATTGGATTTTTGGGAAAAATCTTAATTACAGAGGAGACTCTGCCTAAAATTTTATAATATGTTTTCCTATTTAATTCTTTATTAAATTTTTAAATGTGCATAAGAGTGGGTTTTCTATATTGCAGTCCTCCTCTTTAATTTAGAATTTTTCTAAAATACCAGTCTTGTGGTAATATGGATTGTGGATGAATGAGGTGATATTGATGTCATTGATAATGTTAAAATGAGATGTTATTGATGTGTTGGTGATGATTGAATGAGATAATGATGATGTGTTTGATGATGTATAAATGATATAATGATGGTGTGGTTTATGATGTATAAATGAGATGATGATGAAATGAATGTTGATATTGAAATGAGATGAATTTGATATATATGATGATGATATCGAGATGAGGTGATGTGTATGTACACTGATATCCATGGGGGTGCATGATTGGTCATCCTTGCGGGGATGGATTTGTTTCTGGCCATGATCATGCATTGATGATGCCCATGGTTGTCATTATGTGATGTGGATATACATGGATACCCATGGGGGTGTATGACTGGTCATCCTTATGGGGAAGGATTTGTTCCTGGCCATGGTCATACATTAATAGTGTCATGGTTGAATGTTGTGTATATACACATGGGGTGCAATGATCGATTGGTTATCTTGCGGGGAAGGATTTGTTCCTAGCCACGGTTAGTGCATTGGTGAGCCCACATTGGTGTGTTAGGTATGTACATGGGGGGTGTATGACTGGTCATCCTTGCGAGGAAGAATTTGTTCCTGGCCACGGTCATACATTGATGACGCCCATGTTTCATACTTCATTTGTATGTGTGGAAATAGAATGAAGGCACGTGCGTACCTGTGGATTTCAGTGGGCTGGCTGAGAACGCAGGTACTAAGGGGTCATCAGGTTTGGAATTCCCTAGCGATGCTGGCTGATCACCGGGTGAGGGAATGACCAAGCACGACAGGGTGACCCTGATATGCGGTGAATCATTTTTCCTCTGAGAGGCTATTTCCGGGATATGATACCACATTGCATGCTGATAGATGAGTCAGGTGAATGGATCATTCTATGCATGATTGTTTGAGTTGTGAAATGCATTGGATGATTGGTTTGTTGAGTGTGTATTGGAATCATGGATTTTTATTAATGATTGTGGTGGGTAATGTTGTTTCCTTCCCAATTGCTGCTATCTGATGTTTGTTGGTTTTATATGATAAACTCACCCTTGCATTTGTTGTACCGTGTGGTTGGTACCTGTGATGATCGCGAACTTTCGTTCATGGGAGCAGATGAGCAGCAGTAGGTGACCTTGAAGAGAGATCTTCTTTTTGTTGGAGCCACCAAACCAATGTAATGACGTTGGGTTTCTTTTTGGGAAAGAGTTGTGTTTTGTTAATCAACTCTTTCTTAGTTAGTTCTTTGACCTGTTGTTACATATGTAATTTTAGTTGTATTACATGTAAAACTAAAGGAAGTTTTAGCATGTGGATGACATGTACCGATTTAATATATATATGTACATATTGATTAATTATGGAATTGTAATATGTGTATGATAATTATATTATCAAGAAAAAAATTTACCATCATTTTCATAATCAATTTAATGAAGCTTTCATTGAAATTTAAATCTTATGCGGTAAGAGTTGATGATATAGTAGCGACGAGGTGGGTTGTTACAACCTACATGTGTATGGCATAATTATTTTAAGGACTAATGATAAAGGGGGTAATGAATCAAATATTTTTTTTATAAAGTGGTTGATTATTGTCTCTTAACTAATGATTGAGTTGTGAATTTTTATTTGAAAATGAAGTAAAGATTATTGAATTTTTTTTATATCTTAAATGGGTCGATCCCATGAAAGAAAAAATATTTAGATATTATTACTTATACTATATAAAATTTGTCTAATTTATGAACCTATATATAGTTTTGATAAACTTGTCTCGAGAGAAACAAAAGAGCGTATTTAAAAGTGTTCAAAATGTGGACTAGAATTTGAGATGTTGAATGTGTTATGGAAGAATTTTTTTCGATCGAAATTTACAATTTTGATAACTTCATTAAGACACGTGGGATTGGAAATGCTCAGGATCTTTTAAAAATTTGAAATATTAGTTAAAGTGGTTACCAAAAAGTTACACAAAAACATCAAATAGCATTAAATCAGTGTATTTAGGAATATTGGCATATAATGTTGAAATCATATAATTCGACCATTAGAATTATAAGTTTATAAATAAGACATTTGATTGTTAATTTTCAATGGATTGAATTGTATCACTTAACTCTTCAAACATCGACAATGTCTCACATTGAAATTGACTATTGGTTCAGAAGGTCATCATGTACGTATTCATGCACACCTTTTATGAATTCATGTCTCTTACTTTATTGCATCTTTCTAAATCTTTTACTTTTTTCAACCTTTATTTTTTCTCGAAATTTTTACTTTTCTAATTTCCATTTCTAGTTAATATTGAAATTACTATTAAAGTATAATAATTATCGAAATTAACTTTTTAATTGAAAACACTATCATAAAATCTACTTACAAATTATTTTTAAACCGTTATATGATATTTCTATAATTATCTATGGATTTCTATATTAATGAAATTACTATGATTATATGTATTAAGTATTTAATAATTTTCTGATAAATTAAAAATTATGAACTTGCTTATTTAATTAAAAAGAACTTACAGTAAAAAATGAATTCTATGTCTCATCTTTAAATATTTATTTTTTAATAAAATCATTTAGTAAAAAATTATTCAGTTTGTTATAAAAATATATTCCTTTTGAAGAGTAAGTGCAATTTTCACAATGAACCAATATCACATAAAAATATCAAATACCTCCTAATTGCACCAAAAGAAAAAAAATGGACATAAATACAGTTTTCATAAACACATAAGAAAAAAAATGAAATAATTTTTTATAAACTAAAATTAGTTTATATATTATTTTAAGCTTTTGAAAAAATTTAATAATTTCTACAAATTAACTTATATATAAACTAATTTTCTTTTATGTAAGTTTTTTTCCTTCTTATCTTCTCGTTCTATAGTTACTTACATAAAAAGGTTTGTTCAAACAAATTTAAATAAATGAACAAAAGTTAATTAGTGTCTTTTCTTAGGTTTTGAAACATAAAGCCTAGAACAAAAGCATTGCAAATACAAGTTGGCTTCAAAAATCAATTTAAAGAACAATCACACATGGGACACTAAACAAATTGAGGAAGATATAAAGGATGCAAAGGATTCAGGTTTATGTCTTCCTATTATTAGCAAAAAATAGAGTGAATAATTATTGTCACAGGGCTACTTTCTTTGGCAGCTTATTTATACACTTATTGAAGTTTGACAAGAAGGGTAGCCCCATGTGACTCCAATGTTTCAATTCGAAAGACATTATCATGGTGACAGGGGTATCTCTTGTAGCTATTATTACTTTTTGTGACATAAATATCCATGTTAGACAATTGTCAAATAGTTTTTTTTTTCTTCTTCATCATAATATTCTTTTTCAGATAATATTATTCCGAACTTAATTACTTATGACTTGCCTCTAGAGGTGTATTTTATAGGGATAAAACCTGGCCAAGTTTAATATGAAGTCACAAAAGCAGGGTTCACCCGTGAAGCAATCATTTACACCATAGGATATATTATTAAAATAATATACGGTTGAGATTAATTACTGATTACCGGATGAGATGTTTTTTTTAAATGTATTTTTTATTTTTTCTGGAAATAAATCCGAACAAAATGGACACAAATCATCGTCCTTGTTGAACTTCCGCCAATCACACCACCACCACCACCACAAAGCCAACAACCTCCTGTGTCGTTGTCCCTCTTTTACTTCTTTCATTTTCCCTTTTCTGTTCAACAATATTGGAAGGAAGTGATGAAACTTGGTTCAGATGAAAGAGTTACAGAAGAGAAGAGTGATGAACATTCATAGATTCAAGGTTTTTTTCTTTACAGTTTTGGGTTTTATTGGCCAAAATTTCTTTATTGTTCCAATGAATGTTCATCACTCTGACAAAATACTTATTGATGAATGTCCATCATTGTAAATGAATGTGGTGGCTGGTAGAATAAACTTGAATAAACTGTAAAGTGCAATGACAAAATACTTGACAGGTGTGGTGGCTGGTAGAATAAACTTGAATAAATGAATGTCCATCATTGTAAAAAAAAATTGATTTACAACATAATTATTTGTATTGCTTTTTGAAGGGTGAAAAAAAATAAATAAAGAATATAATTGTAATTTTGTGGTTTATTTTTTTTCCAACTAAAAATAGAATGAAGCTTTCATTGCCCATTTCTCTCTTGTTCTGCATTTGCATGTTGGGGCAATGGATGTGGTGAAGATCTTGGGTCGATGGGTCTAGATTGATGGCGGTGAGAATGCGTAGCAGCGTGAACGGAGGTGTAGGGTCAAAGATGTTGCCCATTTCTATTAATTGCATAAGGAGAGAGAAAACGCAGAACGCAGGAGAGAGAAAATGCAGAACCCAGGAGAGAGAAAACTCAGTAAAGAGAAAATGCAGGAGAGAGAAAAAATCCAAAAGAAAAGTTGGAGAGAGAAAATAATATAAAAATAAGAATGTTTTTTTTTTCTTCCTCTAAATGACTTATTAGCACTGGTAAAACACACTTCCTCACCCGTGAGGAAGTTTCTCGGAACTACATATTAGAATTGGCCATAAAACCTCTAACTCTTCTCATAAACTTTGCGGGTATTCTCAGCTCTATCACATCCATTAAGTTCAAATAGTTTTATTGGACATTTGAATATTAAAATCATGTAAAAATGTTTGTTAACCACCAAGCGTGTAAACTAGTGTAGGGTTGTTTTATTAATAGTTTTGAGTTTGAGTACATATAATTACGTTAAATATTTAACAATTTTATCCGACTTCAACATAATTGACTTTAATAGAAAATATACCTGTATTCTAAAAAACACTAACATATCTAAATAATTTTAGATAAACATTCACATGTATAATCTTATGTTGAAGAATTAATTAATTTCAAATCCTAAGTTCATTTTAAATTGAAATAATTTTAGATTTTTTTGTGTTAGATAAAAAATATTATATTAAAATTTTCTATTATTTACTTTATAAAAAATATGTAAACATAATTACTTTATTTAAAAATCAATTCTTAAAAATCATTTTCATTTAAAATTAATTATGCAAATCTCGTGTTCCAATATACGATCAACACGAGTAAAAAAAATGCTACGAGATGAGCTGGACTGGGACATGTTATTACGGTGTGATCAAGATTCAAAAAATGGCCCATTGTGATTTAAAGGGAATTTTAACAAGAATATTCAAGTGACTTTTTCTTCTTAAGCATCATTTCTTACATATAACCACATCGCTAGATTCATGTGAGGCGACACAACAATTATATATTATATACAGGGAACCATTTTCTTTTTTAGCTGGACAGGGAACCGTTGCATTAAAAAGTGGACCAAAGATCATACACGATTCAAAATGCACCAACAAGTAATAAAATATAATAGAAATAATGAACTCAACCTTGATATTACCTTTCTGCACATGGTCTCTTATGAAGTGATGTCTAATTTCAATGTGCTTGATCCTTGAGTGCATGACAGGATTCTTTGAAATATTTATTGGACTTGTGTTGTCACAAAGTAGTGGTATCTTCTTAAGATCAACTCCATAATCTTGCAATTGTTGCTTAAGCCATAGGCTTTGTGCATAACAACTCCCAGCTGAGATATATTCAGCTTCAGCAGTTGACAAAGCCACATAAGCTTGTTCTTGCAATGTCATGATATGAGTGAGCTTCCAAGAAGATGACAAGTTCCACTTGTGCTTTTCCTATCAAGTTTACATCCTGCAAAATCAGAATCAGAATATCCAATAATATTTATTGGTGCACCCTTAGGATACCATAGCCCAACTTTGGGTGTTGCCTTGAGGTATTTGATGATCCTTTTGATTGTTGTAAGGTGAGACTCTTTTGGATTTGCTTGATATCTTGCACACAAGCAAACACTTAGCATAATATCTGGTCTACTAGCTGTCAAATAAAGTAAGGAACCAATCATTCCTCTAAATTTGGATTCATCCACCTTCTTCCCTTTTTCATCTGAATCAAGGTATGTTGAAGTTGCCATTGGAGTTGCAGCATCTTTGCTTTTCTCCATTTCAAACTTCTTGATGACTTCAAGGCAGTACTTTGATTGATTTAGAAAAGTTTCATTCTTCATTTGTTTAACTTGAAGTCCTAGAAAGAATGTTAACTCTCCCATCATAGACATCTCAAACTCATTTTGCATAGCTGCAGAAAATTCTTTACAAAGCTTTTGATTAGTTGAACCAAAAATAATGTCATCAACATATATTTGAACCAATAGGATATCATTGTAACGCCTCAAATTACCATCTAGTATTTTATTGATTTTTGATGAAAATTCTTTTCAACTTGCTTAAAAATATCAAATCAATGTTTGCTAATAACTGCTAAAAAGATTTTCGTCACTGATTGGTATTTATAAGTCTGACATAATATAAAATAAAATACAGACTGATGTCAATTCTATTACATGGTACAAATCACCAAAATATTACAACAAACATCTTCAACTAAGCATCTTTAACAAAGTCCTTTCCTCAGACATCATCTTGCCAATCCTTCTTTTACTATTCATCTGCTTGCCCAATTAGATTGAGGTCATAGAAGGTGTCAACCACAGACACAAAACATAGGGTAAGTTTATGATAAACATAATTTAAGTAACAGAATATATTCAATATGCAGGTATTCATAACAACATTCTTAAGATGCATGATTCTTTCTTATCATGATGCATGTTTCTCTTTAAACTCTTATCATGTGGTACCAACAGTCAAGATAGCCCCATCCCAGTGGCGCAGAACTTATCCGATCAGTCAGGGTACTACAGTGTTTTAATAGGAATGTCACCCACACTTCATGTGATCATCATGGGTGGTGTGATCCTCACTGCCAATCACCCCCCAGCTCAGACTCCTTTTGTTTGAACGCACGGACTCAGTTTAGCTATCTGACACACCTCCTCTTGAGGAAAATAACGCGGACTAACCCCCGTCGGGCATGTGCATATGAGACACATGAAACTGATTCATTTATTGCATAACTCTTTTCATATGAGACACATCAACATGTAGTATCAATTGTCAAAATAGCTCCATCTCAGTGGTTTCACTATTTGACTGTCAAGATAGTCCCATCCTAGTGGTCTTACTATCTGACACACTTCTTATGATACACATGAGATGGTTTCACTTATTAATTTATCTTACCAAATCATTTCAACATCTCTTTTTCAATTATTGTTTCATGTGCTTTATTTAGAAACTCAACATCAATCAACTACAGAACTCAGTTTATTTCTCATGTACAGAAACACAACATATTATTCATGTACAAAGATTCATAGAAACACTTAGCAACACATAAACTTTATAGAGATTCATAGAAACACATGAAGTCCATAGAGATTCATAAAACACTTAGCAACACATGAACTTCATAGATATTCATAGAAATACTCAACAACACTTGAACTTCAAACAATTATTCAAACACAAACAACACTTAAACTATCTTTATCATAAAGCTTTCCTATACATACTTATTCAACACAAGTAACACTTAAATTATCTTTACCATAAAACTTTCTCATACGTACCTTGTTTTCTTCTTATAAGGCTTGTCAAACTTCTTCCTAAAGGCACCTAGCTTGACACGTGATTCTTCAAGATGGTGAGGTTTCTTTCTTACTTAGTTTTAGCTTGGAAAAAGAGAGGATGAGAGTGATATGAGGGAGGATATTCACGTGAAGGATATGTAGAGTAAGCTTGGAAAATGACTTGCATTTTAGGTCCCCCTCCCCCCTTTGTATAGTGTTTAGGAAATGATTTAATATTCAAGGACATTTTTTCCCTTCTTAACTAATTTCCGTCATTTAGTTTCATTCTAACTTAGTTTTCTCTTATTCCATTAGGTTTTAACTAGATTCATTATTATCTTTTTACTTTATAGAAAAAAATCCCATAAGTCATAATAACCTTACTTTACACTTGGCTACCACTTTACAAGTGTCCAAGCTCTTGAATCTTCTTCATTCTTCTTGCTTTACAAGTGTCCAAGCTCTTGAATCTTCTCAATTCCTCTATCTTTCACGTGGACTTTGGAAAATGAAGGGTAATTTTGCTTCATTTCATGTTATTTTTGTGTATATATGTCATTTTTGATGATGAAGAAAAATCCAATTTCCTTGTGGCTTTACACATGGTATATTCTAGTAAGAAGTCAAGTTTGATTTGAACTCTTCTACCTAAAGATAATATTGAATAATAGCATTCTAGAGTTTTTCAGAAACTGACTTCAATTCCAGTAAAAATTGCTCACAAGTAATCTATACAGAGTGCTACTCAGACTTTACTTACAAGACTGCTTTTATCTTAATTCTAATTGGTCCGTATTACTTTTGACTATCAATATTACTAAACCATTTTATTAAATAAATCTATTCATCCTACAATTAAGAGAAAATTCCATAGATTTTATCTATCATTTTCTATATTTTTCTGATGCTTGAATTCTTCTGAATAATGTTTCAAAGTTGTCACCTTATAAAATTCATAGAAATTTTATTCTAGAGTTTCTTGTCACAAACTATTTTGATATTCTGCCAGTCAAGAGTATCTTGTAATTTTCATCAAGTTCTCACAAAATCTCTAAGGATATCTAGTCATTTCTGGCCTAAAGGGCATTATAGTAATTTCATCATTCATCCTAGGGCATAATTGTCATTTCCACCATAAAATATCTAGCCAAAATATCTAAGGGTATTCTTGTCATTTCCAAAATATCAAAGGGCATTTATGTAATTTCCACCTTAAAATATCTCACTAAAATATCTAGGTGGATTTTCGTCATTTTCACCTTAAGGGCATTTTTGTAATTTCTGATTTAAGGAAAGGATAATATGATCATTTCTCTTCAAACATTTCCTTAATGTCTCTAATTGATATTTCACCCAATTAATTCAAATACAGACCAGCCAAATTTCTCATAATCTAATATTTACATCAAGAATAATTCATATAACATATATTTGCAGGTATTGAAATTTCAGGGTGTTACAATCATCCTTAAGCCTCTTGATGAACAAGGTTTTATCAACATTGCCCCTTACAAACGATTGATCAAGTAGGAACTTACTCAATCTTTCATACCATGATCTTGGAGCTTGTTTCAGACCATAGAGGGCCTTTATAAGTTTAAAAACATGATTAGGATGTTTGAAATCAGAAAAACCTGGAGGTTGTTCAACATAGATGTCCTCCTCTATGTAACCATTTAAAAAACACTTTTGACATTCATTTGATAAAGTTTGAAATCCATTAAGCATGCATATGCAAGTAATAGCCTAATTGCTTCCAATCTTGCAACTGGAGCAAAAGTTTCCTCATAGTCAATGCCTTCCTCTTGGTTGTAACCTTTGACAACCAATCTAGCCTTGTTTCTTACTATGATTCCACTTTCATCAAGTTTATTTCTAAAAACCCACTTTGTACCAATAAGCTTAATTGATGATGGTTTAGGAACAAGTTCCCAAAATTCATTTCTTTTGAATTGATTCAGTTCTTCATGCATGACATGCATCCAATGTTCATATTATAAGGCGTGATTAATATCTTTAGGTTCGATTAGAGATACAAAAGCCATATCACAACATAAATTTCTAAGAGAAGATCTAGTAGAAACCCCCTTTGAAACTTCTCCAATAATATTGTCTAGTGAAAGGTCTCTTGTAGTTCTCCACTCTTTTGGCTCTTGATTGGAAGTTGATGGAATTGCTTTCACAACTAGGTACTAGGTTCACCTTTCTCATTGATAGATAATTTCTCTAGCTGGACATTTTCTTCCAATTGACTTGCATCTACATCACAATCTTTTTCTTCTTTTGAGGGGTTAGATTCATCACAAATTACATGAACAGATTCTTCCATGCACATGGTTCTTGTGTTGAAAACTCTATATGCTTTACTTTGCAATGAATATCCAAGAAATATAGCTTCATCATCTTTTGCATCAAACTTTCCTAGTGATTCTTTCCCATTATTTAAAACAAAACACTTGCAGCCAAAAGTTCTTAAATGAGAAATATTGAGCTTCCTTCCTTTGTATAACTCATAAGGTGTTTTCTTCAAGATGGGTCTTATGAGTAATCTATTTAAAGTGTAACAAATAGTACTTACTGCATAAGCCCAAAAACACTTTGGTAAATTTGTCTCATTTAGAAGTGTTCTTGCACCTTCTTCAAGTGATCTATTTTTCCTCTCCATAACACCATTTTGTTGGGGTGTTCTTGGAGCTGAAAATTTGTGGTTAATTCCATTTTCTTCACAGAATTTTTCAAAATGTTCATTTTGGAATTCTCCACCATGGTCACTTCTAATTGAGATAATTTTATAACCTTTCTCATTTTGAACTAGCTTGGCCAATTTTCTAAAAGCATGGAAAGCATCACTCTTGGATTTCAAGAACAAAGTCCAAGTAAATCTAGAGTATTCATCAACAATAATAAGTCCATAGTAATTACCACCTAAACTCATGGTTCTAGAAGGACCAAACAAATCAATGTGCAGTAATTCAAGTGGTCTTGAGGTGGAAACAATATTTTTACTTTGAAAAGAGATTTTGGTTTGTTTTTCCTTTTGACATGCATCACAAAGTTTGTCCTTTTCAAATTTGAGTTTTGGCAGGCCAATTACTAAGTCCTTTTTAATCAGTTTATTCATATGGTGCATGTTAATGTGGCTAGCTCTCCTATGCCACAACCAAGTTTCATCTAAGTTACTCATTAAGCATGTAGTCTTGTGGAATAATGTATGGTCTATGGAAAGCAAATAAATGTTACATTTTCTTTTGCCAATGTGGATTACTTCTCCACTTTTACCATCACATATCATGCAGCAATCTTGATTGAAAGAAATTTTAAAACCTTTGTCACATAGTTGGCTTATGCTTAGTAGATTATGCTTCAAGCCTTCAACATAGAATACATTGCTGATTTTTGTGTTCAAGCTGTCACCAATATTTCCTTCACCTATTATCTTGCCTTTGTTATCTCCATAAGTAACATAACCCCTGTCTTTAAGTGTAAGATTTTTGAGCAAGGACTTGTCACCTGTCATATGCCTTGAGCTGCCACTATCAAGATACCATAAGGAGGAGCTTGCTCTAAGACATACCTACAAAAAATCAAATCAATTCATAGGAGGAGGTACCCAATTGAGGTTGGGAACAAACGGGTTAGTTGCTTGCTTTTTCTTTTCTACCCAAATACACTCACCATTTGGTACATAGAATCTTCTTGCAAAACATTGGTAAGATGTGTGTCCTCTCTCCATACAATAGTGACAAACTACAGCTTTATATGAATTTCTAAAGAACCTATTTTGATTGAATCTTGGTTTCTTCTTCTTTTGTTTTGGAAGCACAAATGTTGTCTTTTGAACATTTTTAAAACTCTTTTTGTAACCCAATCCAGAAGTGTCACCAAACTATTTTTGAGTACTCAACATATATCATTCAAATCACATTTTCCTTTGTTGAGTTTTTCCAAGATATCAACCAACTCATTGTTCTTTGAAACAATCTGCATATATTTTTCTTCTTGATTAAATCTATACTCATCAAAAACTTTTTGCAGCATTCCATATTTGTCAATAGTTGTAGAGGAAGAGACACAAACACAACCATTTGATTTATAGCTTGAAGTAAGTTTTTCATTTTCTTCCTTCAAGTTACAAACTTCAGTTTGTAATTCCCTTATTTTTGCAAGATGATTCTCAATATTTTTCTTAAGTTTATTGTTGGATTTAGCAAGCTTTTAGCCTCTTTATGCATCTCTTGAAAAGCAAAAATAGCTTGATCACGTTTAGAGGTTACCTCATCTTCTTCTTCTAAGAGATCATCATTCCCTTCATTGACAATTGAAGTAAGGCACATGTTAGCTTCCTCTAATTCAGTGGAGGAATCGGAAGTTGTAGAATCATTGTCCTCCCAAGCAATATAGGCTCTTCCTGGCTTTGCTTATTTCTTGCCTTTGCTGGTCACTTTGTTGTTTCTTCAAGTAGATTGAATATTCTGACTTTATGTGACCAGGTTTCCCACATTCAAAGCATGTGAAGTTATTGTCAACCTTCTTGATGTTGCTACTATTGTTGTTGGTACTGCTCTTGTTATTTCTTGTGAATCTTTTGCCCTTATTCTTCTTTAGAAACTTGTTGAACATTTTCACAATTAAGTTCATGCTTTCTTCATCTTCCTCATCACTTGAGTTTTCTTCTTTTTCCACCTTAGGTGCTGCAGCCTTTAGTGCAATTCCTTTGCCTTTTCTATCTGCATCTTCACCAAAGGTTAGTTGAGGATAATTCTAATTCATACTCAAGTAACTTACCAAAGAGAGCAGCCATGGTCATTTGTCAAAGATCTTTGGATTCTTTGATAGCTGTCACTTTTTGGTTGCCATGCTCTAGTGAGACACTTCAAGATTTTGATGTTCAATTCCTCAACATCAAAGGTCTTTCCAAGTCCCAAAAGATGATTCACTATGTGTGTGAATCTTGTTTGGAGTTGAGAAATGATTTCATTTGGGTTCATTTGAACATCTCATATTCATGTATCAAAGAGTGCTTTCATGATCTCCTCACTTCTTCAGTTCCTTCATGGGTGATCTTTAGCATCTCCCACATCTCCTTGGCACTGGTACATCTAACTGTTCGAAAGAATTCATTAGAAGAAAGAGCAGAAGTTATCATATTCTTGGCCTTAAAATCATATTGAGCAATCCTCTTTTCTTCATCATTCATCTCATACCAATCTTTGGGAATCATGTTATTATCAACAATTTTGATGGCTACCCTAGGACCTTTTTCTATTGCATTCCAAGCATCTGGGTCATTAGATTGAATAAAGATCTTCATCCTATTTTTCCAAAAATTGAAATGCTCCCCTTCAAACAAAGGAGGTCTATTTAAAGAAGCACCTTCCTTGAAGGTTATTTGTGAAGTATTCATTTTTGAAAAAATAGTGATCTTGAGTAACTTTCAATAATTGGTTAGGCTTGGTAAATTAAAATTTTTTAGACAAAATCAGAGTTTCCCTTTAGGATCTTTATCACTTTTGAAACCAAGAATCCTTATTCAATCAAATGCTCAGCCCAAGGTATCCAATAGCTCAAAATTGAATTGATAAACAAAGCAATACAATCAAGATGGACATAATATAATCAAGATAGAGATAAGAATCAAAACACAAAAGATTTATACTGGTTCACTTCAAACACTATGAAGCTACATCCAGTTTTCTTCCACTCAACACTAGAATGGAGTTCCACTATTATAAAAATATTCTTACAAGCTTTTACAAGAACCTCCCCTTTATCAACCTTAAATAAAGAATTGAAATCTAAAACTCTATTAGACTTCTAAGGAGAAAGATCCAGAGAACACTACTCTGATCTTCAAGCTAGAGAACCCTTCTCTAGTCCCAAGCTTTAAGAATCAAAATTACAATAGCCAATTCAATACAAAAACAGAAAAGAATTACAACCACTGAGTTAAGGAAAGAAAACACCTGATGATCTAGTGAATGATATGCACATGAATGAATAAACCAGGTTGAATGATGAAATTAAAACTCAAAACATCTCCTTCCTTAACCTTTTAAAAGTATCTTCTTGCTTCAAGAATCACTTAAAAACCCATAAGTGTTTTAGTGGAAGCAAGAACTCATAGAACCCAAAAAATCACTAAGAATGTGTTTAGAATGCTTATGTAGGCTCAGAATACGAATTGATCAAGTTCCAAAACAAGCTGAGCCAAGGTTCTATTTATAACAAACTTTTATAACTGTCAGTAATCGATTAAACGCGCCCAATAATCGATTATTTCACTTATGTAATCGATTAAATTAACCTTGTAATTGATTATAGTGTTCTACAGAAATCTGGATATGAGCAACGAACAAAATAATCGATTATTCCGACTTGTAATCGATTAAGACAGGAAGCTTCATAAACTTGAAATACACTGTGTAATCAATTACGAATTCTGGTAATCGATTAAACCAGGAAGCTTCAGAAATCATATTGAACTATGTAATCGATTACTATTTTTGGTAATTGATTAATGCAACAAACATGTTAAGCACAAGCATATGATGTAATCGATTACTAACCTTGGTAATCGATTAAGACAGGAAGATGGCTTTTTCTGTTTAGCCTATGTAATCAATTACAGCACTTTGGTAATCGATTAAAATGTTCATCAAGGCAGTTTCTATTTAAACTAAGGTAAAATAATCGATTAATCCGATACGTAATCGATTACTTTGTTCTTGAAAAGTTTTTCAGAATGAACTAAGAACAAAATAATCGATTATTACTTTAATGTAATCGATTAAATCAGCAGAAAACTTATTTTTCCAAAAACCTTTGATTTAATTCAAAAACTTAAACAATTTATCAAAGCCTTGTGAATTTTATCACTCAAACTAATTAACATAATGAATGATGTGAATGCAATGCACTTGGATCACTAGAAATGCTTCTTCCTTTTACATTTAATCACAAATTAATCTTCAAGGCTTCAATGCATGTTGAAAGCTCAAAACCAAGCTTGATTCTATGTCCTTTCTTCAAATAACTCCTTTGAAACCAACAATCTCCCCCTTTTTGGCTTTAAACATGCCAAATCTTCAGTTGATTAACAGTAAGGCTTGGAGTTAATTATGGAATCAATTTGAAGGACCTTGAGCTTTGCAAACCTGAAAATTTTCAATTCCTTTGCCAAGAACAAGTGTTAAAAGCATCTGTGATTCAAGTAGCATTCATTTTTTACATGTCTTATGTATTGATTAGATTCATTTTAAAATCACAGCTCCCCCTAAATTTCAGGATCCATTCAGTTCAAAATTTTGGGCAAAAATGAAACAAAAAATAGGGGCAAACAGAGCCTAATGCAGAACATGCTTAATCAATCAATTCTCCCCCTTAATCAAAACATTTCTCCCCCTATTTGGCTTGTTAAAAGTCAAAAACATTAAAGGCAGAGCGGATAATGAACTGAAAATATTATATTAAGCATAAGGGAGCCATTACATAGTGAAACTTAAAACAGCCATAGTTCAAATACAAAAAATAAATAAATAAAAAAATCTGAAAGAAAACTACTACTAAATCCTAGAAATCTACAGAAGCATTATCATTCATGTTTGCTTCTATGGTATCTAGCCTATCCCTAATTTCTTCTAAAGCCTCATGTGTTTCAACTTTGAAGTCCTCTTGCATCTTGAGCATAGAGTCCATTTTCTCCAGGATCAAGGACTCAAACTGTGAATATAGAAGTTGTTGTTGATTCCTTCCTTCATCTTCTAAATCAACAATTACTTGATCTTCAGCAGCAGCAGCAACAGGAGGGGCTTGACCAGCCATGATCCATCCATCAGGGGTCTTTCTCATCCCCATTTTGGTGAGATGCTTCTCCTTAATCAAGCTGTTGCTTGAGTTGGTGTTATCAACCACTTCATTTTCCACATCAATGTTGAAGTGGTCTGTAACACCCCGTAGGCCTCCGACGTGTTATCATTAATAATATCAGAATAGCGTATAAAACATAAATAAAACAGCTCAGCAGAAGCATAGAATCGTTTACTTGATACATTATGTATGGAATAACACAAATCACAGAAAATTCGCACACAACGCACATCAGGTGTAACACCCCAAAATTTTGGAATCACAGTCAATTCTTGGGGTAAGACATTAACTAGAGACAGTACAGAAGAAATTAGGGAAAAGGACGAAAATACCCCTAGATATTTTTGAAAATGACCAAATTGCCCCTAGGCATTCTAACAAGATATTTGAAGGAGGACGTTATAAATACTCTTAGATGGTTGGAAAATGATCAGAGTACCCTTAGGGTGATACATACAGAGATACCTTGAACATTTTTGGAAATGACTATGTTGCCCCTAGGGTAGGTGGTGAAATTACCAAAATACCCTTTTGGTCAAAAATGCCCAGATGATTTTAGAAATTTTGTGGGAACCTGAGTATGGAATAGAATACCTTTAAATGATCAATGATTAACTAATTAGGTGATAAGAAACCATACAATAGGATTTATATGAATTTTAATACATATTTTGGAATAGAGCTCAATTC
>PYAF01003869.1:2514-25449 GCA_007407185.1 Glycine tomentella
TCTATTGGTTTATTTGGTTTTTAATTAGTAAAAGATTTAAACCACTTATTAATCAATCTCATTCTACCAGAATAAAGAGAAATTTTTTCTGGATTGTATCTGTCTTTCTTCTGTATTTTACCCGAACTTAAATTATTTTAAATTCAATTTTTCTTAAACTATCTTCCAAAATTTCTAATAATTTTATCTTATGGTTTTTCTTCGCAATTAGCATCAATAATTTCTTGTCTAAACTTGTTCCATATTTTATCAGACTTCCAGGAGTCTACTAGAGCTTATATAATCTTATCGGAGTTATAGGATATATTGGTCATTTGGGCAAATGTTCGGGACCTTTTAGTCATTTACCCTAGGGACTTAACCGTCATTTGTGGAATTGTTCAGGGACATTTTGGTCATTTCCAAAAATATCCAAGGGCATTTATGTCATTTATCTAAGAATGCGGTTTTCTTAAGAAAATACACAGATACAGGGAAATATGGGGGTGTTACACAGGTGAGCATCCTATGCCGGTATATGCAGACCAGGGCACTCCATGTCGATCTCCTTATGTCCATCTGTATGAGGCAGGCCCTTCTGATGTAGGCCCGTCTCAGCCAAACCCTTATCAACCAGGCGCTTCTCAGCCAGCCCCGTCTGAGCCAGGTAGTTCTCAGCGACCTCGAAGACGAAGGCAACTTGATTGTCAAGCGCATCATTTGTCGTGGCCACCACCATCTTAGTTTGAGTCACTATTAGTGTTTTCTATTTTTTATGTTGTTTTGTAATCGATTGTATTTTGTAACTTACACTTGTTTTTAACATTTATGTTAACCATGCTCAGTCTAACTATTATTTAATGACATTAACCCCGCAAATACTAACAATTACAGACGCCGTCAACAACACGAATTCATAACAGACACGACTTAGATAAAAAAAGAAGGGGAAAACACATTTTTAAAACACTAACAATTAAAAACAACATCTTCGGCGTACATGTCTTATTCCATCTGGATTTGTGGTTTGTTAAAAATAGCTAAAATCTCAATTGGACAAAGACGTTTCCAGTAGGGGGAACCCCAACAGGCGCAACTTGCTTGATGATGGCCTTTAGTGTTTCAATGGTGCATCCAGAAGGAATTTCAAATCGTATTGGGTTTGTTCCAGTAAAGGAATAACCCACAAAACCGGCTCTTCATGGTATGTTCCAACTTCCGTTGTATAGCATTGCATCATGTATGGGGACAATGGTGGACTGAAGTAGGTTGATTATACCATCGGGTGTTCTGTTTATGGTGCATAATATTTCTATAGGGCTAGCACTCGACATTTGGTCATTGCACCTTAACATTCTGCAAACATCATCATCATTTGTGAGTGCGATAGAATGAAAAAAATAGTGCTGACCTGCGTGTAGGGATGGCTGTCGATAGTAGATGTTATCCGCAAAATGGTCATCGGTTAGTAGATGGGTGTGGTGCATCCTACTCTTCAGCGTCTGAAACGAACAGTCATTAGGAACTCGCATTGGTTTTGGAGTAGCACATTGAAAACCAACACCTATCTCGTTGTGCTTCTTCGTTGATCCATTTGGTGAAATGAATGCTAATTTGGAGTTACCAATGTTTTGACTGCTGGTTTCTCCTAAGAATGCCATCGTATGCAAAATCAATTTTGCAGGGCGAAGTATGTTGTGTCCGAGCGTTTACCTTATATAGGGGCTAATCGCGCCCAAGTTGGGCGTGTCTAGTCACGCCTAAAGAATTCTCAGGCGTGTTCAGTGACGCCCTAGTTAGGCGTGTTCAACGACGCCCTAGTTAGGTGTGTTCAATCACGCCCTTGTTAGGCGTCTTCATTAGGTGTGTTCAATTAACGTCGTACGTGTAACATAAATCTGATAAATAAAAAATAAGTAACAAATGGAAATTGATGTGCACCACAACCAAAACATTATCTTCATACCTGTAACACAACATTTTTATAAATCAAATACATTTAACATACCACTTATCAAGCAAACATAATAACAAAATCATGAAACACCACCCCGAGTAGGACAAGCTCTATGATTATGTCCAACTTGCTTGCACAGACCGCATTTAGGAACTCTCTGAGATGTTTCGACTTCGTCCATCTCGTTATGTATTCTAGTGGACCTTGGACGACCCTTTGCACGCAACATTGAGCTGTCAGGTATGATAACTAGATCTTCACTCGGGGGAATAGCAAGTTCATTACCAATTGGCTACCAAGGTAATGAATAAGCCTCAACCAACTTGGTTACCAGGAACACATCATCCACATATTGCAAAGGATTCTGACGGATATATAAAGCAGCAGCTGCGGCATGGCTACAAGGGTATTTGAAGGCCTTAAACTTCCCACACTGACAAAAACTCTCACTTAGGTTTACTGAATATGACCTCTCCCAGCCATCGTCCACCTCAAATGACATTTGCTCAAGGTTATATGTGCGTACGTTATGCCTTGTAGCAACGGTCTGATTATGCCTCAAAGCATCAACGACATTTTTACAATGTCTTTGTGAATGTTGAAGCTGTGAAGTAGCCGCCTGACCCCTTCTCACAAAATATTCAACCAAACGACTGTATGTGTGCTTCACCAAAGCAGTGATAGGCATGTTCCTTGCTCCCTTGAACACCTTGTGGACTGATTCAGACAAATTTGTTGTCATATGGCCATATCTTTTCCCCTCGACATCATATGCACGACTCCACTTTTCCTTAGGAATGTTGTCAATCCATTCTGCAACCTCAGCACTGGTATCACAGAATCGTTCAAACGCTATGTCAAATTCAGCCATACAGGGAGTATAATCTGCACAATTATAATACCATTAACATTAGTTGGGTAGCACATTTTTGAATCTAAACACTAAATTACAAATAATTGTGAACATACCCAAAGTCATGAGGGTCTTCTTCAATCTTGCATTCTTGAATCTTTGATTGAAATTAATGGCAATATGACGAAGGCAAAAAACGTGATGCGCAAAAGGTGGTTGCCAACCGGCATGATTCTGTACTGCATATATAATGCTCCGGTGCCAATCTGAAATGAGGCATATATTTTGCATTTGGGTTACGTGGAAGCGAATGTTAGCAAGGGAATATTCCCAAGCTTCCAACGTCTCCCCCTCAACAATGGAAAATGCCAGTGGCAGGCATTCATTATTCCCATCCTGAGTCGTGGCAATCAGCAATTTTCCTTTATACTTGCCATATAAGTGAGTCCCATCAATTTGAAAGATGGGTTTGCAAAATTTAAAAGCCTCGCAACACTATCTAAAAGTCCAAAACATGAGCTGAAACACACGCTTACCTCATACCAGTCGATGTGCCACATAATAAGCATTGGTTTGAATATCAAAAAAAGAACATTGTGAAAAACGAAGCATGTAGTTGCACCACCTCTGCAAAAATGCATAAGATTCTTCCCAATCTCCATAAATCATTGCCATTGTTCTCTGCTTCGCATACCATGCCTTATAATATGAAACTTTAAATCCATAGCTATTGGTGATCCTCTCCTAAACCAATGCAATTGACACGCCCGGTTCCTCCTTAACCATTCCTGAAAATGAAATTCTCACATTGACATTAACAACAAACCTTAACACAAATTAATATTTCTCATATAAAGCAAAAATTTTGAGTTCATACCTACTACAAGTGAAGCAATAATATCAACATCAAGTTGTCTGTGACCCTATGTTATATGGTCATTCAGGCAACTGTGTTTTCCACCCCATCTTGAAACCACCCACTTCTCACCGTACATTGGTTTATACACCCTAACTCGCCAAGGGCAACCATCGTTGTGAGCAACACACTTCATGGCAAACCTGTCAGGCTTGCTCTCAACCACAAATGCTTCTTGGTGCTCCCTCATCAGGTTTCGCTTAATTGCAATTTGTGCCTCCTTTTTGGATGGAAATTCCTATTGAACAAACAAATCGTCCCCTATTTGCCAGGGACCTTGCACTGAACCCGAACCTGAAGCTGAACCGGTAAAAGATTCTTCTTCGCTTGGGTGATTCCAATCAATATATGTGTAATGTGGAATTTCGTCCCAAAAAGGAATAATTGCACCGCCTTTAAATACGAAACAGTTGAATAAACATGGGTTTGCAAACTAAAATACTATAATATACAGATGAACAACTATTATACGATGAACAACTATTATACGACTTCATCATTCATTTAAGTCACGTAACATACCTTCAACATGTTGTTCTGATTGTATCGGTCCAACATCCGGATGCTACCACATTTCAGACGACCCCACGTCAGTGTGTTGTTGGAATGCAGCCGCATGCACATCAGAATCTTCATCATTATCGGACACACTGGCATTCTCCTGAAGATAATCTTCCATCGCGATATTCTCATCATCGTCATCATCTTCATCGTCATCCATAACCCAAGTTGGGTCATGTGAATCTTCCTCAGACATGTTTGCACCTACAGCACAATATGATGATGCAATATGTGCAGAATTACAAGCGACTGAGCTCCTGGGTAAAACAACATCCTCTACTGCGGTATAATCGACATACAACTCTAAAAATTTCTTCGTTGCCTGATTAAAAAATTCTTCAATCACCATTTCCAATTCTTCATCATCCTGTATTGGAAACCCTATTGATTTGTTCATGCTGCCATATTCTTGCCGTCAGCAAAGTGATACAAGTCTTGTCATCTAGACTTAATTTTGGACGTATCTTCTCATGCAAATCACCCAATGTTACTTTTCGGTTGACACGTGTCATCCTTTTCTCCCCTTCAAAGACAACACCTCTACGCCCTTCAATTTTCCTTCATTGAAAAATATCACAAGACGAACACACTCTGCATCACTTGAACTCATTTCCTGCCCTCAACAAAAACAACAACTTCAAATTTTAAGAAACAATAAAATAAGTGGAAGAACCTAAACCCTAATACACACGCCTGAAGCACACAAACACCCAAAACCCTAAATTATGAAACATAAACCCTAAACCCTTGCCCCTATACCAAAAGCCATAACATAAGCACCATAAACCCTACACTACCAAAAAAAGGCTTAAATCATATACCATACCACCTAAACCCTAAACAAAACAACTTAAACCATTATTCAGAACTCCCTAAACCCTCAGCCATATATCCACACACCCTAAACCCTAGCCCATATATCCACACACCTTAAACCCTAACCCTATATATCTACACACCCTAAACTCTAAGCCATATATCCACAAACCCTAAACCCTAATCCACATATTCACACACCCTAAACCATAACACACGTGTCCACACACCCTAAACCCTAACCCATATATCCACACACCCTAAACCCTAACCCACATATCCACACACCCTAAACCCTAACTCACATATCCACATGCCCTAAACCCTAACCCATATATACACACACCCTAAACCCTAACCCATATATCCACACACCCTAACCACTAAACACTAACACGCTAAACCCTAAAACTAAACTGAAATCCATAAACCCTACCTCTTTAACCCAAACCCTAAACTGTAAACACTACACATTAAACCAACATACACACTAACATTTTCCTATGAACCTAACATCTATGTCACTAACAAGTTCATATGGCCCAAACAATTTTCTAATTAAAAAATATAACAAATTAAATAATATGCAAAATTGTTAAATCAACAACTTACTTCTTTGCAAGGCTTTGCTTCAGAAAATATCCAATCCCAAGCTCTAGATAGAACGCATAACAACTTTCGCATAGAACGTCAAATGGTAGGCATGTTCCTTGTGTTAAATTTTGGGGCTATATATAGGGAAAATGGGACCCAAACACGCCTAGCTTGGGCGTGTTTGGGTGCACCAAATTCCCAAATTGTTTGGCCATTGCACCATTTGCCTAATTTTTAATTAATTTGTATTATTTTTAATTTTTTGCCATGTGTACCTTCTCTCTTTTGAAAAGACAAAAACACAAATAACAGAAGCCGTGCATAGGAAGACCCCCGTAAAAAAAAAAAAAAAAACCTCCAAATAACAAGCAAAGGGCAAAATGGGACGATTACTGTTAGTTAATCAATAACAAATAAGTCTCCGATTGTAAAGTTAAAGATATTAAATACTCGATTGATTCCTTAATAATCCGTACTCTTTTATCAATATTTGACAGAGTATTAAACTATTGTATTTTCTTTGTTTTTATTTATAAGATTTAATTACTTAATTCATAATGATTAAAAAATAATTTATTTAATTTATAGTAGTAAATTAATCTTTTTTTTCTCTTTTCAAAATTATACATGTAATTAATATTCTTCTCTCCTTTTTTTGGTATATGCTCTTCTCTCTCTTTTAATTAATTTTAGTACAATTAATTATGAATATTTTAATTAAAAAATAATTAATGTTGTTTAGAATTAGAAATTTAATATATAATGATGTGATTTGTCAGCCAAACTATTTTGCCCGTTGGCGCATGATGAGGCGTCCAACACCTTTTCCGATCGCAATTTCATGTTACTTCATCATCGACCATATGTTCCTTTCCCTCTAGAGTTTCACCTCCATCATATTTTGGGAGAAACCCCCATTTTGCATTGTTTTATTATGTTTTGTGCGTTTTTAGGCATTGTCTAGTCCACATATTGCAGTTACTATTTTTACTCATCATGGCATCTATTGGTTCTTATGAGGATTTAAGCAAGTATTGCCTTCTTCTTGTTGTTCATTTTCCAGCGAAAAACTTTGGCCGCCTATTTTGTCATCATCTTTTTCAGTGTGTTTTTGTCTACCACCTTCAGCTTGCCATTTATTTTCTGGCAAAGAACTTTTCAATTGCCTATTCTGTTGTTGTCCTTTTTTGACATATTTCTTAGTGACTTTTCTCACTTTGTTGTCACTTTATGTAAGATGATTTCGTCTCTTGAGTTTGAATAATTGGGTCTCCAGACTTTGTTTGAAGCTTCCAAATCTTGGTTTTAAGAAGATCAAAACTTGCTTTGGATTTACTTAAGCTGATGAGTGTTCCAACTTTCTCTTCCTAGCAATATTCCCCTATTTCACCAAGATCCACGAGTTGTCTTCAAATAATTGGTTTGAAGCTTTCAAATGTGGTTCTTAAGAAGGTTGGAACTTGCTTGATTTGCTTGCCATAAATTTTTTAGGTTGATGGTTATTCCAGCTTTTTGGCAATGTTATTGTTATGTTGTTTTATGAACAGAAATGTCCAGCAAGGATGCTAGTAATTTAATGTAGGATCAAACTCTCTCTTTAAGGTATTTATATGGTGAAAATACCTACTGAAGACGATCACTATGCTCAAAGCTAAACTCAAACAATGGGGTGAGGTGTGTGCACAATGTGAATGGAAATAAGAGAGAACAAGAATCAGTGTACCTTTTCCTCTGCAACCATCTCTTATTTATACTGCATATACCTCTTGGTTAGTTACGGAACATCCCTGAGAATCACGGCCAGGATCTCTAACTACTTGTTATCACGATCTCCGTAGTTGACAAGGTCCACATTCTGCTTTCAGTTAAAGCCTTTGATCCACGATTCCTTAATGGTTCTTATCACTAAGCTCAATTGTAGATTCCGTAACAATTATCTTTCTCACAATATTTGCCGACTTCACCAACATCCCTGAGTTGTCTTTCAAGCATTGTTCTTTGGTGAAACTCAATTTTATGTTTTTATTTATTAGTTGGGAATAAATTTTCTTGTAACAAGCTAATGCTCGGTAAGCTTTAGCTTAAGGGGAAGTGTTGAGAATCAGGAATTTAATGTATAATGATGTGATAGGACATGATATCTATTTTAGAGGATCTGATTTAAAGGAAATTGAATATCCTCTAATTATGTGTAATCAATACTACTTGGCTTTATAAACAAGTATCTATTATGCACTCTGACACACAGTTTACACTCAATTATCCTTCTATATTTTCTCTCATTTTACAAATGTAAAGGACAATATGGATTGGATCTTATAAAAAATAAACATCACTTTTAATTTGAATTTATAAATAGAAACAAAAGAAGTATTTATTAACTTTTTTTACAAAGAGTATTTATTAACTTACTAGCCATTAAACTCTTTTATCTGAGTTGTCAAAAAATCAATTCCACACTTTAATCGAGCACAAATAAAATTCAACCCGCATTAACATAGGCATCAAACACTTAGGAAAACATAGGGGCCACTACGACAAAAGTGAAGGAAATCATGGAGGATAAGATACTGGAGTTGGAATTGGGAGACATCAAATAGAAGCAAGCCATGAAGTAAATCACAAACAAGGAAGAAGTTGAATAAAGTATCTCAGAGTGTGAGCTGCTTAGACATCTGCTTTCAAGGCCATTACAAATGGTATCAAAGGTCTCCCTCTCTCAGTACAATATGGTTCAAGGACAGATCAAGCGAAAACTAGTGGACATGTAACATCCCAAGCATTGACGAGGGGCGGGAAGTGATCACCAACGCAAAAGAGATGAGGCACAAACAAGGAGTAGCTCCTAGCAGGCTTCCAACGGAAGAGAAAGATACATGAATAAATTGAATACACACCAGAATGAGAAGGATCTAGAGGTTGTATAAGTGTGAGACTATAATGTTGAGGATGAGTTAAAAAGAATAAGTTAGTGCTACCCATAACAATAAGATGTATCTACTTTTCGGTAATTCATCATTTAAGAACTTTACAGTTAATCATGTTTGATGTGGAGTAATTTCGGGATGGGTGATCACCTAGGAAGTTTTTCAGGATGTATGTGAGTAAGGCATTACAAGTGGCGCCAAAATTAATTGTTGATGTCTCGGAAAGGACCAGCGGAGGGCTCTGACCAACGAGAAAGTTTGAGTGAAGTGTCACCGTGTGATTATCGTAGAGTGTGATTCATCGAGACGTTGACTCTCACGGGTGTTAAAATAATTAATTCAGTTATTAGTGAAAAAGGAGATTGGCATCACAATTAATTTTATTTCAATTAAAAAGCTACTCCTTCCGTAAATAATTGTTGTATAAGAAGAAAAAACAAGTCCCAAAATAATTGTCATTTTAGTTTTTTAATGTTGTATTAATTACACTTTTCCATTTGTACCCCTAATAACTACCATTGTGCTCCATCATTTCCAACAAAGAAGATTAATAGTAATAAGGTTAATTTAGTAAAATTGTCACTCTTGTCATTTTGTTAATTTTTTTAGTTTGTGTAGAAAAAACCTATAATGACAATTATAATGAGACGGAGGAAGTAGTTTGTATCATAATTAATTCAATTATTATTAACAAGTAAGTTTTTTCTTAACAATAACTTGTATTGGAAATAATATTTTGTTGTCTTTTTCGACTGAGATACACAACAAAAACTTTTCCTAATTACACACGGTATCTTCCCTTATATAATGTTCACAACAAACTCCATTATAGGAGTGTCAATGTAATATATAAGGAATATCAGTGTAGTGTTTCCAAATATTAAAATTTTAGTGTAATATATAAGAAGACATCAATATAATATTTTCAAACATTAAAGTGGTTAGTGCAAGAATAAAAAAAGTGATGCTATGTAATTAAAAAAAATTGAGTGTGAATATAATTTACTCTTATCCTTTTAGTGTTCGAGTTTATTTATGGGGATATACTGGTATACTAGAAACATTTTTGGAGTTGAGGTTAAGATTTAGGTCTTGTTTAAATAAGTTTTTCTGTAAATAATTATGAGAGAAAAAAGTAAAAACAAATGAAATAAACTTTTCTGATAATGCAATTTAACACTTTTTTCATTTTTATCTCTACACTTTTTTTTTAGTCCTTATAAAATATAATTATTTTATTTTCTATTTTTAAAGTATTTTAAATAATGTTTTGAACAATAAAAAAGTGTTATAAACAGTGAAAAAGAATACTATTTAAAGTACTTCAAGGATGAAAAACAAAATGAATATATTTAATTTATATGTATTTACAAAGTAATACCACTAAAATCATATATTTAGGTCATCTTTATTATATTTTAATCATGAGAAAAGATTTGTAAATCAGTTCAATTTTTTATTTTTATTTTGAAATAAAATTGAAACATGAGAAGATTTCTATATTAATTTAAATTGAATCAAAATAATTATCGTTTCTTATTGGTTCCAAACATAAGAGTTTAATTATATCTATTTATTTCTCAGTAAAGAAATATCCTGTTTTTAAAAAATACATTAAATATTAATATAGGCGCACATACTTGGCCTTTTCTTCCTGTTACAAAGTGCGGGGCATATAGCACAATTTTAAATTTAAATGTTAAAGAAGAGTGATTATTCCGGAATAAAAATTGCATAAAGCAACCCTCAAATTAAAAGCAACAATGTACAAAAATAATTACCAGCTTCACTAAATTAGGGTTTTAATATACATACAGATAGCTGAAAAACTATTCTTCAATTGGTGTTTAATTCCTTATTAAACTTTGCACCTGGTAGCATGGTAATCACACCCTTCATATACCTCTAAGCCAGGTTGGTCCAACTGAGAATCTTCAAAGCATGCACAACGCTTACTCATCTTCCCTGTCAAAGCAATCTCTAGTGGCCTCTGAACCAATCTAGGGTAACCAACATCACACCATACCTGACCAAAAGAGCCAATCTATGTCAAAATAACTTGTAACAATCTGCATCAATGTGACTATAATGAAGTGTCAAATAGAAAACATGCTTTCAGACAATTTCAGTTGCAACAAATTTGTCTTTGCCCCACAATGGGAAAGCCAGTTTGGATAAACTTATCACTAAGCATTTATAGAAAAAGAAAATAAAAAATAAAAATGAATTAAACGTCATTCACTTAAAATTAGCTCGTGCACTAATTAAAATCAACTTTTAGAGAAACTAAATGAAAGAGTTTCTATAAATACGCTTATGCATAAGCTAATTTTAACTTAGCGAAGAAACTTTATTCATTTTGCTTTATTATTTTCTTTATTGAGAATTTATCTAAACAGGACCTTGAAGTTATTAGAACATAAAAATAAAGAAGTTGTGGTGTCTGCACATTGTGACAATTTATTGACTCCACGAGGAGGTAAATAACAAAGAATGTAGAATGAATATTAGCATATTTATCATGAGAAAAAAAGGAAAGTTAAACAAAGTTAAGAAAAGGTAGAGAGGTCGAAGATATGATCGAAAAGATAAAATTCAGGCATGTTTATAAGATTATCTTAACAACAAAACATGACTACGAAAATATTGAACCATTTGGTACAAGTTTTAGAAGATAAAAGCTTAATACTAACTACTCAAAGTATATCAGATCAAGCAAGGATTTAGGTTCCTGGTTATCTAATGGCATTTCATTGTAGCTTGAACAGATTAATAGTTGTGCTTCCTTGGGATCATCCAGAGAGTTAATAGATTTAGTAAGGATAGAGTCCAGTGCTCCACACCGGGAATAATTTTTCAGTACCTGCTGAAGTGATCACATTGGACTCTGCCCTTGTTGAATCTATTAACACTCTGCATAATCCTGAGCGTCACAAATCTTAATCTTGATGTACTTTGAGTAATGAGTATTATGCCTTTATCTTTTAAGACCTGTAACCAACTATTTGATATTATCATGGTCATGTTTTGTCGTTACATAATGTTAGAAATATCCATGAACTTTATCCTTTCTTTCATACCTTTGGCCTTTGCATTATTTTCTTAACTTTGTTTTACTTTCTTTGCATCATTTGCCAATGTTCCTTCTACTTGTTTTTGTATATTACCTTGCCAAATTGTCACAACATACCAGGAGGGCATGGAGACTCCATTTTTATTTATGTTTCAATACACTTTAAGTCACATCTTGACACAATGAACTACGGCACATTGCAACACCAGTCAACACAGCAACCCTTTTTCTATCATACAAACCTGTTATTTACTGGAACAGTGGCAAAATTACCACGTTTGGGAAAATAAAATCCCTGAATGCCACGCCCAACAAAATAATTGCCAGAATGCCACGCAGCATAGTTCGCTGCACTCCTAAGCGAAATTAGAGGGACACGTGGCGATGCGCAATTGGCCGGGCAGAAAGGCGCTGACATGCACAAAATTTGCTGGGAAGACTTGCGAAATACGTGGCGTCGCCTGTCAGTGTTGACACGTGTCATGGCCCAGGGCTTCCCCTCTCAATTTCGAGCGTTTGGCCACCGATTTTGCCTCAATCGGACGTTCTAGTCAAAAGTTATGGCCGTTCGAAGTTTATACACAATTTTGAAATTTTAAATATATTGATTATTTAATGGGGAGCTGACACGTGGCATATGCCACTTAATTTGCTAGGAGTGTCAGCGAAATACACCTGCATGACACATGTCCTGAACACTTGCAGACTGGGCCCTGACACACGTAATTCGCTGGCCACTTTAGCGAATTACGTGGCCAATACGGAAGCGCCAACTCAACAGTCCTATTTCGCTCCTATAGCCAGCAAATTAAGGGATGTGGCAGTTTGGGAATTAATATGGAGGGTGTGGCATTCAGGGAAAATTTTTTCCCAAACGTGGCAATTTTGCCACTATTCCTTATTTACTTATTTAACATCATGCAATTATATTAGCAATCAAGTTTATCTATCATACGAATCCTTCTTGTAATTTCCGTTTCCATAGAAGAATGGGTGCGACAGGACATCTTTTTCAAAACCAATTTGAAAATCAATTTACTTCACCAATCAAATCTCTCTTATGCTGTAACCAATTTTGTATAATGCACAAGTTCTATACTTCAAGAATATAATGAAATAAAAACAAAATCTTAAAACACACAAGATTTATACCGGTTAACCTCTCAACCCCGGAGGCTACATACAATTTTCTTCCAACCAAATTTAAGTTAGAGTTCCACTATAACAAATATCTGTTCTTTACAAGCCTACAACTGATCTCTCTTACCCATCCTAGGTAAAATTTATAATCTATACCCTATAAACTTTTCAAAAGACCATGAACCAGAGGTCCCCTCTCTATTCTTCCCTCTAGAAAATCTTTCTAGAAAAAGCTTTAAAGAAAACAAATGTTATATGGAAAATACAACACAATAACAAAGCAAATATCAATCAAACATCAAGCTTAAAGTTCAAGAAAGATATCACCTTTTAATCCTCAACTAATTCAATGATATGAATGATTCAAACAATCTGAGAATATATGCAATAGATGAATAATACTTCTTTCTTGAATCTCTCTTTGATACTAGCTTGAACAAATCATCAATCCTTGAGAATTATGACTAGAAACACATGTAACTCTCCATAATACTCAACATATTTGATTTTCTCACTAAATTCAAACTTGAATACTTTTGAGAGCTTTAGAAAGTGTTTATTACAAGGTTTGTATGAGTATCTCTGTTTTTCACTTAATGAATAACACAGTCCAGGCTGTTCTATTTATAAAAAATAGATATAACTAACTGTAATCGATTATTTTAACTATTGTAATCGATTATTTTAACTAGATAATCGATTAAAGTGTTCATCAAAAATCTAGAAATTTGCAAGAACAAAATAATCAATTAAATCAACTTGTAATCGATTATTCCAGATGAACTCAATTTTCAAATACACACATGTAATCGATTAAGTTCTCATTTAATCGATTAGCATAGACCATGTCTAAAAGTGATCAAAGCACATTTAATCGATTATGACCATCTGGTAATCGATTAAACTAGATAAACATGCTGTGAAAATTTATGCAGAAGCTTATGTAATCTATTATTTTTCAAGATAATCGATTATCACAGAGACTTTCTAATTCTGTGTTAAGCTTATTTAATCGATTACAAACCAGTGGTAATAGATTAAAATGTTCATAAGGCAATATCCAGAAAGCACACATATGCAATTAATCGATTATATCACCTATGTAATCGATTAAAACAGTGAGAAACTGTTTTTATAAAATCCTAGTTTCCTTTATGAATTTTTATCAAATTTCTTACTACCACATGATTATATCTAATCAAATGAATGTATGAATGCATGAATCATCAAAAACTAATAAGGATTATAAGGCTTTATCAATTGAACTAAGCTTTAACAAAAATTACATATGTCATCAAATAGATTGGACATGTAAAATATCGAAACTTATATGCTTCAAGCTTCTTGATCCCTTTGCTTCAGCTTCATCAAATCTAACAAGATGAACCCAATGATAGATCGGAAATAAGACAAAGAAAGAGAAAGGGAGAGGGGAAGAAAAAGTGGAAATAAGACAAAAGAGATGAAAAAATAAGCTAAAACAAAAGAAGGGTGAAAGAAGGGGGGAAAATGAAGAGGAAAAGAGCTAGAAAAAAGGAAACGTCTGGCACATAGAAATACTAATGGATTTAACCCTCCACCAAGCTTATAGCTTTTCTCTACTCCGTCCAAAGATATATTGTCTGCTAATCTATATCTCACTTCATTAGGTCTTGTTTAATTACCTTTCACCATGTAAGTTTCAGTTGACCTCTACATCTCTTTGTGTCGAGCTCTTGGTAATAAACTCTTGTTCTTATAGGACCATCCAGTGGTCGTGTCATAACGTGTCAAAACCACCTCAATCTATGCTCCCTCATCTTTTCACACACCGGTACCATTGCTACCTTCTGTTGGATATAGGGGGAGCATTATGAAGAATGGAAGAATTTGATTCAAGTTTGTTTTTGAGCTTTCAACATGCTTGGATGCTTTGAAGATAAAATTGATTCAAGTGTAAGAGAAAGGTTAATCTGGTGATCCATGTTAAACATTCATTCATTCACTCATTTAACTAAATGTTTTTGAAAGAAAATAACAGATTTTATAATTTGATTAAGGTTTTAATCTAAGTGAAAAGCTTTTTTGGAAAAATGTTAAGTTTCACTGGATTAATCGATTACTTAAGGTAATAATCGATTAATATATTCTTTATTCAATCTAGAAAATATTTTATGAACATTGTAATCGATTACCTATCGGGATAATCGATTATTTGACCTTTGTTTTGACAAAACTGCTTTGTTAATGAAATTAATCGATTACTTAAGGATCGTAATCGATTACATAGTATGTCATGTTTTTTAAGCCTTGCTGTGATAGTCGATTACCACAGATTCTAATCGATTAAGGCTACATATGCCTTAGAAAGTGAATCTGGTTTGTTTGAGGAGATGGTGGAAAACAAGGTAAAGGCAGGGAGAACTACGCTTTTCTGGGAAGAAAAGTGGTTGGGAGGGATTCCGTTGAAACATACCTACCCATCACTTTACCAAATATCAAAGGATAAACAACTTTTATCAACAAATTTGTTTTTGCAAGTAACAATATAAGATGGTTACGGTCATGGCATATAAATCGATTTATATGGAAGGAGGAACAACTGTCTTCATTACTTTCATTGTTGTAGAATATTACTATGAAGAAGGGAAACCAGACTTTTGGGAGTGGAAACCAGATACAACAAAAGGCTTCAAGGTAGAAGGAGCATACAACTTATGATGGGAAGAGTTATTGCATCAAGGATAACCACTGATTTTGTCCCTGATAAAAGGTTTTCGAAAAGTGAGGTACTATCTAATGTTCTTATTTTTTTCATGGAGGTTGCTATTAAAACGTCTACATGATAGTTGCATAAAAGTGTTCCTAAAACTTGTAGCAAAAAAAATTAGGATATATTTTGCATTCGAAATATACAACAATAATAAATAGAGAAAAATAGATTTGTGTACTCGAATGCATGTTCTTGAAGCAACAAATGTATCCACACGAGATCAATTTCTGCTATCAACCCTTACTGAGTGGAACTCTAAAGAGTAAACTCTCTTCCTACTTTTCTAGTCTAAAAACTAGACTTGAACTTTTCCAATTTGTGTATGGTAAACTTTGCTCTCAAGTAGATACTTCTATTTATAATGTTAAAGAGATATGGATTTGGAATTTTTCAAAAAAGAGATTTTATTTAAAATAATTTCATGTCTCTTTATCTTTATATTTGAAAATAAAAAACTATCTCGTATCTTTTATCTTAAGAAGCTTCCTAATATAAGGAAAAGATAATTCTCAAATACTTACATGACTAATGATAACTAATCACATGATATGATCCTAATACGTAACAATAGAATCTTATTCTTATTTTATAAACAACTTCCACATTTATAAAATAATACTCTTAGTTTATATTAATTATATTCTTGGTACTTGCAAAAAATATAATAATATTCTAAAAAAAATATTTATTTGATTAAATTAAATTCTCTAATTTAATTATCAAATAAGTTATTTTCTTTTGCAAAGATTGAAACACTCGTTTGTGTGACCCTGTAGGTTCAATAATTAACAGATAGTATATTAATCATAATTAATTTACTAATCAAGGTAGTTGTCTACAACACTCCTTAAACTCCGGATAGCATGAAGTAACATCTTTTACCTTCAATAACCAATAGAAGAATAATGCAAATTTTTCTTCCATCATTTACAACCCAAGGTTAACTTTAGAGTATAGTATTATGGTCAAACTCTAGAAAATTAACACATTATATTTAATCAATGAATGACTTAAGAAACTATTTTCTTCTTTCATTCAATTGCACTGACCAAGGTCTTAATTTTATCATAAAACTCAAACTCATTACCTAGATTTGATGGATTCCTTGTTAATTAATCATTAATTCTACAACTATTTAATCATATCCAATATTCATTCAACAAGTTCCCTAAGACATTGGGTGTCTGAAATTAAAATATAACATATAACTTGTTAATTAATATGATAATCTCGTGTCAAAGGAAACTATTATATTTCTTCTTTGAGAACTTCTTATTGACATATCAAGGTAATATTAACTATTAGGAATTCTCAATTGAATCTGTTCAATGATGACATCCACATATACATCATCTACATATGCAATTTAATAAATGAGATATATTAATCTTTATTTAATAATGATCATTAGATATATATTGATCTATTCGAATTATTGATGTCCTATTCACAATAATCATATGATCAAGAATAATTTAGATTAAAATTATCAAGAACTTGTTTCTCATTATCATAATCTCTATCATGATAACAATTCTATGATTTTAATCAAGGACTTGTCAAATTAACAATTTAATAAAACAATAATATGATAATAAAATAAAGAATGATTATTTACTAAAATTGATAACGTGATGGATTAGATCTTAGACATACACATTTATTCCCAATAATCTCCCACTTGCACTAGAGCCAATCACTCATGTATTCCATTACTAATTTCAACTTATGCTCATTAGACTGCTTTAGTTTTTAATTGAGTCTCCATAAATGAAGCACAATATTTAGTTGTTCTCAAGTACTTAAAAATGATATTAGAACATGCAAAAATCATGTCATATACAATAGCTCCCACTATTCTAGCATATGGTACTCTAGTTATGTATTCTTTCTCTTCATGAGTTTTAGGACAATCCTCCCTACTCAGAGTAACTCCAATTCCTATTGTCAAATAGTCACTTTTGGAGTTTCCATGTTATACCTTTAGGATGGTATTAATGTACCTAGATTAGGAGACACCAAGCAACCTTCTAAATCTATCTCAATAAATATTTATTTCTAAAATGTAGATTGTGTCTCCCTAATGTTTCATGGATAATATATTAGTAGCCAAATCTTTCTTCCTTGCATTATGTATTATTTTATATGTCATCTACATATAAATGCAATGCTCCCACTAACTTTTTTTGTACTCACAGTTGTTCTTCATATTATCCATGAATGCTCCAACTTCTACACGTTTGTTTTAGTTCATAAATGAATCATTGAAACTTGTAGACTCTATTATGATTAGATAAGGGTGTGAATCCCTCAGGTTATGTCATATACACATTCTCTTTTAGCTCACCATTAAGAAAAGTCATTTTCCACATCCATTTACCATATTTCATTATCATAGTATGCTACTATAGCAAGAAGAATCCGAATTGATTTGAGCATTGTCACGGGAGAAAAGTTTTGTCATAATCTATACCTTCCTTTTAACAATATCCCTTGCAACAAAGCGAACTTAGTCCATACTAGTTTTTATATCCTTTGAAGCTTCAACTAAAAGTCCATACTTTGTTGATCTTCATTGATTCCATTTTGGATTTCATAGCTTCCTGCAATTTCTTACAATCCAAGCTTCGCATAGCCTCTTCATAGCTTCTTGGATCATCATAATCATGATAAACCTCATTTGATGTATCATCTAGGATCATCAATTTTAATCTATCAGGTGCACGGTGTTTTCGGGTAGATCTTCTAGAAGTCTCATGCATTAGATTCTTAGGTTGTTGAATTGGCTCTAAGATTAGTTCATTAACCCGATCTTGAACTATAGCTGGCTTTTGAACCACAATTGTTGGAGATGATGACCTTTATGGTAACTTTAGAACACTAAAGAAAGGTATCTCAGTTTCCATCTCAAAGTCCTAAGTTGTTTATTAGTTAATTGAGTTTCATCAAGCTCAATTTTTTTTACCATGACTTCCTCCTATCAGGAATTCCCTTTCTAAAACAGCTCCTCTGCCAACAAACACTTTATGGTGAGAAGGTTGGTGTAAACAATATCCCATAATTTCTTTGGAATACCCAATGAATCTACATTTCTCATACCTTGCCTCAAGTTTGTCTGTTTGCAATCTTTTAATGTAAGTGAGACAATCCCAAGCCTTATTGTGTTTGAGATTCATTCTAGTCCTTTCCATATCACATATGGAGTTGAAGATACTGATTTTTTAGAAACTTTATTTTGCAAATAAGTTACTGCTTCTAAAGCATATATGCGCATAAACTTACTAGAAGATCATATGTAACTTGATTTTCATAAGCAATTATAATATTAAGCACCTTATGCATGAGAACAATTCTTAGGTAACGATATCAATCATCATAATTGGATCCAACCAATTTTGTTTCAATATTTCTTTGAGTAGAAAATTCCTTAAAACTATGAATGAATCACTAGGTTGTCAAGTTGTTTCTCAAACATATTTTAAGGCATAACAAACATATCACATATTTTTCTAATACATGATGTATCATATACACTTTGAAAATTAATCAATTCAAATAAATAGCTGGTTGTCAAATCAATCATATCGGTATCTATTAATACTCCCCTAGGTAGTCCAAATAGTTAGTATAAAAAATAATTTCTGTCAAAACTCACACAAAGGGGCACGTGAAAATAGAGGAAGGTAGATAGTTTTTTTTTTTTCTTTTCAAAAACTCTTAGAGAACTATGATCACAATAGCACACTTTATAGAAGAGTTTGAGTCAAATTTTTTTAACCAAAAAAACTAATTATGGAGCACCCACACGTGAAGATAAAGTGATGTTGTTTGCATTTCAAAAATTGCCAACAACCTCCCATCATATCCTCCTAAGACCAAGTCAATTACTTGGGAATTATTTGGCCAAATAATAATTAAATATCAGCCGTATGTATGTAAGCCCCCTAATCAGCTCTCAAACTTCTTCCTAAAATCTAGGACATGATCATGATAAGATCCTAGTTGAATTCAAATTCAAATCTAGCTCTTATCTTCTCCTTTTGATATGAAACTAACTACCATAGATAATTCATATTTAAATTCAAATATTTAATTTCAAAATTTAAATTATCAAATTTAAATATAAGATAATTAATTTAACTATTTAAATTAATTAATAATGTCTTGGACTATCCAAGCCCATTAACTCCATTCATGCGCCTCTTTCTCTTTAAGATAGGTATCCAAACTCCTTCTTAGGCCAACAACCATTATTAGGCCCAAAACCTTTAATGCTATAATGTCATGATAATAAAGTGTTAATGTGTGACCCATTAAGTCCAACATAGTTACTGACATAAATGAGTTTGGGCCCAACAAGGCCACTACCCATTTAATGACAACACAGAGCACTAACAATGCTTTGTTGCCCCAGAACTAGTTAGCTAAATGACAAGATCATCCTATTAAATCTATTTGGTTTCCGTATGTATTTCCTTTCGTCTCGGTTACCTTTCCATAAAGCCTAGGGTAAGGAAACGTATCAGCCCTTGCGGTCTAGGGTAAGCTTTAATATGAAATAGGGAGTCTCCAATTTTATTGACTCTAAAGGCAAATCATCTTATGATTTCTTTTACCATGCATAGATTCCCGAGTCCTGTAAATGTCATCTCGATTTCTCCAATTTACAGATAACCTAATCTCTCACAGAGATTTGACGAATTCCTTTAGCTAGTCACCTAGACTCGTGTTCTTTCAGGACATGCCCAAAGGTATACCTATGTGTCTCCATGTTTCAGGCAAACAAGGTATACAATCAAATATATAATAAACAAATATAGTTAATCTATATTTATATAACATTTCAATATGTGAAAGTGAAAAGTCATCTACTACTATATATCCAATTTATAATAAACAAATATATTTCAATACATCACATGTACACCAAATCCAATATCATATGGTGATTATGATATATTATTTTTACTTTCATTACAATCACCATATATTATACAATATATAATATAATATAATAATCTAAAGTATATATTAGAATCTTGATTCACATATAAAAAATAGAAAACTCATTAAGCATAATCCAACAATTGAATATAGGTTTAAAATTTAACAAATCAAGTCAAAGATATTTCAACAAGCTTATATCACAATATATGCATTTATGATTTCGATCTAAAAAAAAATTCACAACCATTGTAGTACAATTTAATAAAACATATTTTTTTATTATTCACAATGAAGTCAATAAAAGGTTTTATAACAAAAAAAAAAAAAAATAAGAGCACACATACGGTGGTTCACATTTGGATTAGACTTTCTTCCCAAACACATTCTAAAAACACTAGATATCACATATATAATAATCTAATATAATGACTATACATCTCGACATGTTTCAGATTCAAAATACGGAACTTGAAAGGGTGGATATAACTGTGTTAGGTTAACGCGTTAGGTTATCCCTAGGGCTTTTCTCTGCACTACTTTGCACTCACCTTTTTTCTTCACACAAACTCGTTCACGAGACTAAGTAGCTAGAGGAAAGTGTCAACTGAGAGAGGAAGCTTTGGTAGGAAGCGGAGAAGCAGTCACATTCGCAAATCAAAGACAAAACATAAATCAGAGAAGGTTAGGAGAGCGAGAGGGAGAGAAAGATCTGGAACGAGCAGGAGATAGGAGAGGCTTGAGTGCTTGACAAGATCAACGGAGCTGATTTATGTTTTGTCTTCGATTTGGGAATGTGACTGAGAGAGTGAAGGAGTTTTAGGGGAGATTGAAATCGAGGAAGGGGTTCGCTGCACCATGCACCACCAACCACCACGTCAAACTCTCCAACCTTGTCATCAAAGTCTGATTAGGGCATTAAATTCTGATTTGCTGTATCAAGAGAGTGAAACATGTAACACCCCGTGTATACCCGGCGTATTATCATTATAATAATATCAGATTAGCGCTTAATCAAGTTAATTAAAACCTTTTTAAAATATAGCGGAAGCATAAAACCGAACCATATTTCTTGATAACATTATTTATCAAATCACAACCCACATTAAGCATCAACAAGCCCTTGCTTAACCAGATCATACAAACCAACCATAGGCAGATAACATAAATATCACACAGATATAAACACAGGAGGAACATCATCATTACATAACAAACAGGTTATGTACATCAATAACTGGCACCCAAGGTGCATATACAAAAGAATAAGTGTCCGAGCGCTTTCTGATCCCACGGATCCTTCCTCACACGAGGGCATAATAAAAACATCAGGTATACAAAATAAACTACATGTACATCACATGTCTTCCCTCTACAGGGGTACAAAACATAAACAAATGCTGAGCCGAGCTCCAAGCCATCCTCTGCTGCCCGAGGCCAAGCAGGTACCGTCTCTACTGGGGCCTCCCGCCCTGAGACCGCTCCTCTCTACCATAAGTATCACCTGAAAAGCAATAACCCCACACGGGGTGAGATAAAAATCTCAGTAAGCTCAGGGTCCTTGGAGGCATCTCCTCCACCCTAGCTCACTCAGCATGACACACGTCATCAGGGAAATCACATCCATCTGGGCCGCACCGGCCTCTCATACAATATACAAAACAAGCTATCCGAGCTCTATGTACGGCGGACCGAGTCAAACGCCGACCTCAGTGTGAAACCGGAATTCACACCCGTGCCATCCCATTGGGTGCTACCCCTTCGCATGGATGCACGTATATGGTACCTCTGAGACTAGGCACTCACTGCGACGGGACACACCCTAGCTCTTGGCCTCAGGGAATCTCCGCGTCCCGGGACCGAGTCAACCAGAGCCAGCCAAACTAGGAGGAAACCATCTCCCAGGGAGGTCCATATCTATCTTAACTGGCCAGAAGATCTAACAACAGGCTTAATACATCTATCAAGCACAGATACAAGCATGTATATATATGAGCATGCAACAACCACACAATGCATGAGTCATGAATGTAACCAATACTCCCCCGGAGTATGGTGGAGCACAAGCAAGTAGGAAACATCCCCAAGGGTCTAGAACTTACCTGGCAAAGCCGAGCTCTGCAGTTCTCCCCGTGCTCTATGGCCCACGCCACTGACACCCTCGGTGTCACGCCCTATCAAGGCACACACACATATATCAACAATCAAGCCACACAAGGCACAGGCAATCACGGTTCACAACCGCTAATCAATGAAAGGACTCACAATCCTTTCCACAACATCAAGGTCTTCTAACCTATGGTTCAATAAAGCTTGGCATTCACAAGCCATCATACCAATAGCCTCACAAGGCCATCTAAACCACAACCAAGGCTCTAGCATGTTCACAAGTGGCCAAGCAACTCAGCCCAACAACAATAACA
>PYAF01003869.1:39189-66025 GCA_007407185.1 Glycine tomentella
TTGTAGCCTACTCCTTTTAATTCCACAACCGTAGAAAGCTTGGAGATTGGGTGAAGATTCCTTTTTACAAAATATCTTAAGTTACTTTACACTAGCTTAATTCTTATTGGCTAATGAGCTTGCTTCTTTGAATTTTCTACCTTCTCCTTGTCTTGGGCTTATCTTGCACGTTTACTTACAATATGAAAGCCTTTCATTTATTTTTTCCTTTCTTCCCATCCGTAGAATGCTATAGCTTTTGTAAAGATTCCTTTTTACAAAATGTAATGGTAAAAGCCTATTTTCTTATTGGTTCGTTTCACTTTTAATTAGTAAAATTACTAATCTAACTTACTAAATTAGTCTATTTATCCCATAATTAAGAGAAAACTCTAAAGATTATAGTTATCCTTTTCCTGTGTTTTTCTGATATCTGAGGTAGTTTGAATTGAGCTCTATTCCAAAATATGTATTAAAATTCATATAATTCCTATTATATGGTTTCTGATTACCTAATTAGTTAATAATTGGTCATTTAAAGGTATTCTATTCCATACTCAGGTTCCCACAAAATTTCCAAAATCATCTGGGCATTTTTGACCTAAAGGGTATTTTGGTAATTTCACACTTACCCTAGGGGTAAAATAGTCATTTCCAAAAATGTTCAAGGTATCTCTGTATCTATCACCCTAAGGGTGTTCTGATCATTTTTCAAGCATCCCAGAGTGTTTATAAAATTTCCTCCTTAAGATATCTTGCTAAAATATCTAGGGACAATTTGGTCATTTCCAAAATGTCTAGGGGTATTTTCGTCATTTTCTCCAAATCCTTCTGTACTGTCTCTAATTAACATTTTCTCTAGGAATTGACTGTTATTCCCAAAATTTTGGGGTGTTACACCCTCAGCATATGTAATTATTATGTTGTCGCAAGAACAAAAGTTCTCAGGAACATAAAGACCAAGATAAATACTTGGCACAAAGGCTAGGGTCCACCTTATGTCTCTTAAAATCCAAGAAAACTCTCTTGGTATCATTATACACTATGCAATCCTAATATGGAGAACCATAACAGTCAACAGATGTTGACAAGAATTAACATTGACTCGCACAGTTATCAACAACTCTTGATAACCCGTAACTTTCCAAATTAAGATAAATTTGCGGTCAACCTCATTTTCATCGACTCATCTACTAAGGAAACACGAGGTACTCCAAGCTTTACTTTGATGATTTCAATGCTTACAAATTCCATTGATGCACGAATATGAGCTACAAAGAAACATTTTTTTATATAAACGTCCAAGGTTATCTTGGCCTGATAGACCCAAAGATATTCTGGGTAATCTAACTCCTATGGAATCTTGACATGCAGTACCATAGGAACATTTTATTTTGCAGAAATCTTTTTCTAAGGTCCACCCTCAACATATCAACAATACTTGATGCATATAGTAGGAACCCCGACAAAAGAGTCCACTCTCGACAATGCAAATTCAAGAAACAATCTTGAAATCCATGGTCAACCCTCGACATTTGCAAAGCTTAAGTACACTCTTAGTGCATACTGTAAGCGGCAACCTCGACAAGCAAGACTACAAACTTAGCCACTTGCTAACGTAGGAAGCCGAAAATAGTACATAAATCACACTTGAAAAATCATTGGCTCACAAGTCTCAGCAAGCAAAATGGGAAATTTTCAATTACAGGGCCTTAATGTTTACGCTGTACAAGTCAAGCGGATTACAGGTTACCAACACAAGAAAACAATCAGAAGATAAACAAAAGAAGACGCAGAAGAATCAAAGCAAAAAGAGCATTTTCATTAAATTGTTAAAGCTTTACAATGCCTTCACGACCAAAAAGCAAAGACAAAATAAGCAAGAAGCATGAATAAAAATAGCCTAGACATCAGCTGCATCACTAGCTGCCTCCTCAGCAGAGCCAAGCTCCTCTTCGTCTACCAAGGCACCATCCTTCACATCCTTAAAAGGGTCAAACTGACTTAATTCAAGGTCCTTGGCAAAAAGGCCAGCTTGGCGCACCGCCTTGAAGAAGCCTTTCTCATGTTGCTCCACTGCTTCTCGCTTGAAAATCTTCAACTCCTCATCAAGCTCTTTGCTGACAGCCATTTCGGCAGAAAGCTCAACTGGAGCCTCCTTCAACTTTTCCTCCAGACTCCCCACCTTCTCAGCCAGCTCCATCTCGGCATCAAGTCCATCCTCAGATCCTTTAACTTCACCTCCAGCTCGATGACCTTCCTCACCAACTCATTTTTCTCGTTCACAACTTTAGAAATAGCTGACGTGCCACGAGTGACCAGTTCATCACCATCAAGTCGAGTTTGTAAAAGCTTGGACAAAGCTTCACTCGTCTTGGCAGACAATTGACGATTACATTTAATCATCTCAGTTAGTGCCACTACAGCCCTGTTCAGCCTGTTACGCTCCAACTGCAAGGCACCACAAGTAGCGCCCTTCAGCTTGTTGTGTACCTGTTCCAGAGAGGCAGCTTTGCCCATAGCGTCCTGATGTACTTGCCGATGCTCTTTGATAATGGCAAGACCTCTATGCAGGAAAAGCTCAGTGGCATCAAGTGACAATGAGTACCTACCGACCTAATCAAACTCCTATCAAAGGGAGTAGGCAGCCCTCAATCAAGCTTATGCTCGACACTCCACAAAGAGTCGACATCCCTTGGAGCACTTGAAAACTTAGGGAAGTGACAAAACGAGTAGCAGGTGGTGGCATTGTAGAGAAAGGAAGCAAGGAAAGAGAAGGAGTAGCCAAAGCAGGAGAAGCTGGCTGAGAAGCAGGTGGAGTAAGTACAGCAGCAGCAGGAGGAGCGGTACGAGGAGATGTGACAACAACAGGCGCAGGAGCCCGAATGGGTACCGGAGCCCGGACAGGTGTAGAAACCTGGACAGGGGTGGGAGCCCGGACAGGTGCCAAACCCCAGACACGCATATGAGCTCGAGCAGGAGGAGAAGTAGGCAGAAACTCGGTAGCCTCCCTCATGGGGCGCAAGCTACGAGGAGCAAAAGCCGCCCGAGACTTCTTACACCCAGATGGCCCGACACCCTCATCTCTTTTCCTCTTTGATAACTCAGAAGGAGAAGGACCAGATAAAGTAGCAACAACTTCAGTAGAGCTAACCCGGACAGCGAGTCGACCCCCTTCTTCAGCTGGGGGAATAGGGTTCAGCACAACATTGCCACCCACATTCTTCACTAGTGGCCTCCACTGGAAGTCACCCATAATAGCTACAAAAAAACACAAAATATACAAGTGTCAAGGTTTATGCATAAACAAAGGGAGAATAAAGAAAATTACCATCCAGTGCAACGACAGGGTCATCAGCTGAAGAAAGCGACAAAATGGCACGAGCATCTAGGGAAGTCGACAATAACTCTAGAATCGCCCTGTCTGACCTCTCTTCCAAGGTCAAAAGATCCTCATCAAAAGATCAAAACCTGGTAGGGTCAGATTGCCAATAAAAGGGGAAACGAGCATCCCCACTTTGGTTATGCATGAAAGGCACACCGTCAGCTACCTCGCCACTTTCGCGAATCTTGAAGAAACGATCCTTAAAACGACGAAAAACATTGGTGTCTACCTCAAACAGTTTCTTGGAAACATTGTGCAAGGAGACCCAACCAAGTTTTCCAGACAATTTAGCCTGGAAATAAAACAGGAAGACTTGAACATTCAAGTGAATGTTGAAGTGAGAACATAAGACTTCAAAAGCCAACACCACCGCCCAGCTATTGGGATGGAGTTAAGAAGGAGCAACATTCAAAAAATCTAGCAGGGCACACTGGAAAGAGGGAAAGGGAGGCAGAAGCCCCAAAACCTCAAAAGGACAACGATACATAAAAAAGAAGGGTGGAGCCCTTGGTGCCACCCTCATTAAGGGAATTTGTCCTCCCCGCAACCCTCGACAATTAGCTTGCGGGAATTTTCAGGCATCGACAGACAAATCTGCTGACATGTGACATTGATGCTGGTAGGAGTGGTAAGTGAAGACTTATATTTCAAAACATCTTCCCTCACCCACTCGAAACCAACCACCACTGAAACAGGAGTGGGCGACCCCGCGCTACGACTACGATGCCCATGAGGAGAAGTCCTAACATTCCTCACATCAGAAGGCTTCGCCCTTTTAGAAGCAGAAACAAGGGGAGAATGGTCAACGGCAGAGGCTCGTCAACCCTAGGGGTAGCAGAAGTCCTCGCTTGCCGAACAGGACGAGAAGTTCCTTCGCCAACTTGGCAGGAACGAGTCCTCCTCCTACATGAGAAGGACCCCTCAGAAACATTTCCATGAGTGTCCTCCTCAGAGAAATCACCAATGGAGATCACATCGCGCATAATGCGCTGCTCGACAGAGCCTCCAGAGTTGCTACCCCCCATACCCAGAGCGGAATCAGAAATGGGTGACTCAGACATTTTCAAAAGAAAGGCTTAAAGCTCGAGAAGAAGATTAAAGGAGAAGACTCAAGAGAGCAAGGACACGAGTGAAATGGAAATGGTAAAATCACCTCTAATTAAAGGGGAAGGGAAGCTCCATGGTTACTGGCGGGAGTTTGAAACGTCTCCTAGAAGCCTGCGTCGTGATTAACCACGATTCCTACTACTGCACGATCTCACCCACTACTGCACGATCCCCAAAAACGTGGCCACTCTTCAAGTGACACGTGTGCATGGGTAAGGGAGTGAGCGGTACATTTTTGTCAACATTAATGAGGGCACAAATCCTGTTTTCGAAAGCCACATCAAACGGTCATAGATTGGCAGAAAATACATCATCATCGACGTCTCGTCTACCTACCAGGGTTAGACTTAACACCTCATTCACCTGCTAGGGTCAGACTTATCCAGAAAAGTCAAAAAGTCTACCTTGGGAAATCCAACGCTCACAACCCGAACAACACCGCCCAAGATCAGGTTCATAAATCCAAAATAAAAAAAAAAATTAAAGTTTTGGTCGACCTATAAAGCTGTCAACCTTGACACACCCCATCTACACTCGGGGGCTAACGATACTCATTATACTACTATGACATCGGACACTATACATCAACACTCTTTCACCCTCTTTCGCCCATAAATTGGCTCAGAGGCTGGGGGCTTATGTACAGTCCAAAATAGTAAAATGACACGTGGCTATTTCATAAAGGTCACCGAACACGTGGACACCCTCCATGTCAGCATTGCCATATTAATAAGCGCTTATTCAGCCTCCAAGTGCCAACCCGGACATATGTGCTGGATTCCATGCCAACATCGCTACATGAGCACAGACGAAAACCTTCTACAGGAGCACGAACACCAGCATAAAAATAGAATAGCTAATAATATAGAAATAGAGACTTTGAAGAAGAAAATCAAATTGATCGAATAAAAAAAGGTTGCTACATCAAAATATAATAGCTAATAATATAGAAGATCAAAAGAAGAGAGATTTATAGAAACTCACGGGAAGAAACTTGACTTCTTTCTTCATAATGGCTACTGTGCTACCAAGGCAACCCAAGTGCTGTCACAAATAAATCATGTGTGTAATAGTGTATTATGCATAGTCAGAATCATTTCTAGAAAGGTAGAAAAGAAGGTTAGAAGATAAAACTGTTGATATCATATTGTTTTCAAACCATAGTGAAACTGGACATATTGTTCTGTCAATTGAGTTGAAAGCAACATGAATGGAATTGAATTGGCGTAACATTCAGGAAAATAAATTGTGATTTGTGACAATCACCATGATAGCTCTTGATTTGTGATAATCACCACATTGTGTTGGGAGCAGGTGTTTTTGTCTGTAATTGTGATTTGTGAACTCAGCATTACTCCTACTCCAACCATTATTCTTTTTCACATTAAAATATAAAATAGGAAAAAGCTTAGTTAATTTATTAATTTATTTCCTTAAAAGTGAAAGAATAGCAAATAACAAAATGGTCCGAGATGGAGATGATAATAAACCAATACAAAATTAACAGCAGAATAAAAGTTTCAGATGAAATATCAGATAAGACTATATGAGTTTACCTTGTGCAATAGCAAAGAAGACAAATAAAGAATCGAAGCAAAGGAAGTTAATCTGATCAAATCCAAGAGCAAAAACAATATAAGAAAAACAAAAGAGCTTCAAGTAAAGAGGTTGGAGAATTGAAGAGATACAATAAGAGAAAGAATATTCAGAATGGTGAATACGAAATTCGCGGTTAGGTTACCTATGAGAGTTGAAAAGAAGATCGTGAAAGCGAGAGTAGAGGATTAAAATTCTAAGAAAAGAACAAAAAAGAATGAAAAGAAAGAAAGAGAAGCTGATAGCGACAGAGAGAGCCCACACGTCACTTAATGTATCTATTTAGTATTAGGCAATTTTGTTTTATTTTATAATAAATTCATCTCAACTGTAGGTTACACTTGACCATATTGGGAAAAGAGTAGCAACTGTAGGTGTAACCAAGGAAAATAGAATTAAGTGAGTTGAGTTGGACTTCTATAAAACTACCTGAGGATATTTTGTACTTCCAAATAAATGCCTAATACTAAATTAACTTAGCAAAGCCTGGTGTCATTAAGACATTTCTAATTGGAGATACAAGTGTGGTTCCAAATAAATGCCTTCTAAAAAATAATTGTTATCAGCATATATATTATGCAATAGCAGAAAATATCAGAGTGCATAAACGTTGTATTCATCAGTGCTAGCAAGATTACCTCAACACTTCTGTTTCTTTTGCATGTATACAGGTCCAAAGCCACCTTCTCTAATCTTATTTTCTGTGATCAAAGAATATTTTTCTAACATTCATGGTCAAGCTCTGAACAGCTTGATTCTAAGGGTCTCATATATTTTTCTCCATAGCAGGGAAACCTATAGGCAGTATAACTTTGCTATTTTGTAAGATCAAATTTCGAATATGATCATTGTTCCACATAAATAATGCTCATTCAGCTACTTGCCAAAAAAATAAAGTCAACATCAAATCTAATTCAATAAATTTTAGGTAAATTTTAATTTGAACACATGCTTTCATATAACACTTAAGCAGTGTTTCATTGTATAATAGCCTAAGGCTTTTTATAAAAAGGAGTAAAAGAAATAAGAATTTAAATTTATAAAATTCTGTCGCAAAAGCCTTAGTGACGGATTTAGCGAGCGACGGATTTATCGACGGAGTCCGGCGCCAAGAGCACCAGAGCGACGCCAAGAGCGCCACAGATGCTGGAAGTTGACGCCAGGAGCGCCACAGATGCTGGAAACTGGCGCCAGGAGCGCCAAAGTGGTGCCAGATGCACTGGAAAGTGGCGCCAAGAGCGCCAAAGTGGCGCCAAGGGCGCGGCATGTCGGTCAGGCCCCCTATATAAAGGGATTTTGCGATTTTTCCAAAGGAAACCACTGTTCCTCTTCTTCCCTGAGCCTGGACCTCCATTAATGCACCTTAGAAGCTTCATACCTTCATCATAAACCACTAAAACACCTCCTAATCACTTCTATACTTGATTAGAACCATTGGAGAGCCAAAATCAAGCCTAGTTGTGAGAGTTTGTGAGAGAAATTTTGAGAGAACCCCATTCCTTGAGTTCTTGAGAGAGAGATGAGCTGTGGGAGGGGAAAGAAGGAAGCCCAGGACACCAGAGCTAGGAGAAAGACTTCTCCAGCCTTTCCTCTATTGATCTGAAGTAAGAAACCTCTGTTTTAACCGTTTAATTTGTGAAATAGGGATTGTATGAATAGTGACCAAGTATTGATAGGGCTGGAATTAGGCTTAGGTTCTTTAGGGAGATGTAGTCAGGAGGTTGTTCTGAGCCATATGGCATGTTGAAACTGGAATTGTGGTGAAGTTTGAGTTTGGCTCTGGGAAGGGAGAAGTGTGTGTGAATGAGTAATGTTATGGCCTAAATTAACTTAAGTACCTTTACAAAAGTTATTCATAAGGCCAAATAATCGGTGAAAACGTTATTATATATGTGTTTTGGCTGAGTTGAACCAGTGTAGGTTCTTGATTTTGGTACAACTTTGGATTGAGTTGTACAGAGTTCTAAAGGAACTCTGAGGCCTTGGTGAGACTGAGGCAGACCATTGAGGGTCAATGTATGGCCTAGTAGAAGCTGGGCTAAGATAAACCTTAAGTTAGAGGACTTTGAATTGGTTATGAGTGGAAAGGTGTTTCCTTCCATATAAACGGTTGAATACCGTTTCTGACTGTTTATTTCATGCCTATTGTAGGGCGTGAAGTGTATATCGCTGGTAGAGGTCACCACAAGACTAGGGGAGCTGATTCTGAGTTGCGACCAGGTAAGCTCAGTGTTCTTGGAGAATGTTTCCCCTGCTTGTGTTCACTGCACCCAAATGGGTGGTTATTTGATGTATCTTGTATGTTGATGCTATATGATGCTATAATAATGAAACATGTGTTTGATATTGATGAAATGTCTTGATGATTGCTGGCAATTGAGTGCTAGCTTGACCCGGAGATAGGGTATATGCTTGTATTTTTGCACTGAGATAGTGTATGTTGTATTGATTATGATGATGATATATGGTTTGATTGTGTGAGAACTTACTGGCCAGTAGGATGAGGAACTATGGACCCCTTGAGAACGTACCCACTCGGTGGATGATCTCCCTTGGGATAATCCATAGGCGTCCATGTAAACCCTGAGTAGATGTACCCACTCGGTGGATGATCCTATTCAGGTATTGGGTGCCAAGTCCTGAGTAGATGTACCCACTCGGTGGATGATCCTATTCAGGCATAGATGAAGGGAGTCCTGAGTAGATGTACCCACTCGGTGGATGATCCTATTCAGGTACTCGGTGGAAAGTCCTGAGAGAATGTACCCACTCGGTGGATGATCTCTCTCAGGCACTGTGTGTTGTTGCATATGTTGTGTTGAGATGCCATGTGAATATAGCTTGTACTTGTGAGCCGTGAAGGCTGATTGTATAATCTGATTTCTGTTATATTATGTTATATGTACATGTATTTACATGCTGGGAAGTGAACCAGGGGGAGGGAAACCTCTGAGAACCCTGAGTTTACTGGGATGATTATCTCACCCATGTTTTGGGGCTCATGTTGCAGGAACAGAGACAGGAGTGTCTGAGTAAAATCCCAAGGCAAGAGGCTTGAGCTGGGATAGAGTGTGAAGATAACCCTAGGGTTGGAGGACTGAGCTTGTTAGCTCCTGTTTGTTCATTTTGCCTGTATTTTGATACCCTTAGGGGTTATTTGTATAGTTTTGAGGAAATGGATCTTGTATATGACATAAATTCACCATATATGTATATAATGTGTATTTATATTTGATTCAAGCTTCCTTTATTGTTTTTTTTCCATGCTTGCTGCGTTATTCTGATATTGTGTTAATGTTAATACGCCGGGTGCACACGGGGTGTTACACATTGTTTCTTTGAATCTTTTGATACTAAAGTATGTTGTACTGTAGCACTGCAGCTTGTAACACAGAACATAAAAATCTACGAAGTTTATAGTTGTTACAAATACAAGTTCTAACATAAAAGAGTCATATATAATATTTTTTTGGCAACATAAGTTCAACTTTCAAGCAAAATCAAATAATCATTTCATATAAGATGTATCACAGATAAAATGTAAAGAACTCTATGTAGATAACACTGATTAGATAAGCAGTCCAGCTTCCAATAATTCCATAGAACACCTAAAAAATGATTCCTGAGAGCGTGCTACTTAAGAAATTGATCATATCGGGAGTTACTCTAGCAACATCAATTCGGTCAAGCAAAGCTAGAATTAATTAGAACAAAAAAAATGAGAAGTGATAATTCATACTCAATACATTGAATACAACACTGAATTGAAAATCATGATATCCTTCATTTCAGCCTATGTTACTACTGTAAAGAACACTATATTGTGGCAATAAACTATATCACAGAGAATAGGACAAATATTTCAAGTTATAACAGTATCTTTGTTCCTCCATGTTATAACAATAATGCTCACATGACAAATCATGCCTTATAAAATAATCCTTCTAGACAGAACCAAACAATTGACAATGCATACATTTTAAGAGTACTGTAAGTCAATACCTGAATTCATATAAAATGTTGTAGCTATGATGACTCTCGTTCATTAGGTCGCTGAGATTCTTTAGCATGTCCTCGTCCTTGAAAATAATTGAGCAGTGAATATAAAAGAAACCTTTAGATCACTTACAAAAGAATTACTTCTAGAAGCTATGAACTCCTAACTTTTAAGCAATATGAAAAATGTAAATGAGAATTACATTGAAAACAAACAACACAAATGCATAGCTACATAAGATAAATCCAAAAGACTCACCTTAGAGTTGAGGATACAACATCCTTGAAAGCATGTACCCTCTTGGCTTCTGAATACATATGAGCAGTTCTCTAGAAACAAAAATGTTTCAAAATTAAATAACAAAATATAAAAGGGATAATGCATTACCTGTTAATACTTCTACCAATGAAAATGCTTAATGCTTAATGGTAACTCCACCACTGGGCTTAAATAAAATCCAGAGATATGAACACTAAATTTGGAGTAACTTTATTAATGAAGCTTAAAAAAATAACCTGATGCTATTGATTTAAGGGGGAGCTACATAAAGATTCAAGTGAAGAATCAAGTAACAATAAGGCTTGGATGTTTTGGCTTTCAACATGGCTCAAGGAATGAAGATTGAAGCTTGTGATTTATTGTAAAAGGAAAGAAAGCACTATGGTGATCCAAGCTTTGAATACATATCATTCATATATCATACAAGCATTGCATCATATTGATTTTAAGTAATTGATTTAAAACTTTAGAAAAAGCCAAGTATTTTGGAAAAACAGCCTAGTACTGCTTTAATCGATTACTGCCTCAAGTGAATCGATTATTTTGTTCATAAGCTTTCTGGAAAATCAAACATGAACACTTTAATCGATTACTCCATCGGATTAATCGATTACATGAATCTTAGCATACTTAGAAATTATTCTTGTAACTGGTTTAATCGATTACTATAGTACCGTAATCGATTACATGCTTGTTCAGAAAATACAGTCACTCTGGCTTAATCGATTACCACTGACTGTAATCGATTATTTAGTTCAAATCATGTTTTGTACTCACACTGGCTTAATCGACTACCAAGGGATGTAATCGATTATCTTACATAAACACATTTTTGCTCAGTCTGGTTTAATCGATTACGCGATGGGTTAATCAATTATTTGACCTGTTTACTGAACTCCTGAGCATACCAAAGGTCAGTTTAATCAATTACAGGAGCGTGGGGAGCGTTTTTAATCGATTAATTCTGTTACCAAAATTACTATAAATTGAACCCTTGCCTCTTGTGATCAACAACTAACAGAGATTGAGATTGAACTTAAACTTTTCGATATTCTAAGCTTTCTAAGGATTCACAAAGGCAATATTCTGGGTTCATTGAGTCTTGCTTCCATTGATTCATTCATAGGTTACTAAGGTGTTAGTGAAGCAAGCTTGTTCTGTCACAAAGGTTTAGGAAAGCACTTCTGCATAATTGGTTTGCATTCAACCTGAGGTTTTTCATTCATATGCATTTCATTCTTGGATCATCAGGTGAATTCTTTCCTAGCTCTTTGTGAATGTTTAGTTTTCTGCAGTAACTTTGTAATTGTTGACTATATTGTAAGAAGGTTTTCTTGCAAGTGGAGATAATGTTTCTCCAAGTGGAGATAGGGTTTCTCCAAGGACAGCTGAGTAGTGTTCTCAGTGTGGGTGTGGCTTCTAAGGATCTAATAGAGTTTTAGATCTCTGAACTTCATCTAGGGTTGATGAAGAGAAGCTTGTAATTACTTATAAGAAGAATATTTGCAATAGTGGAACTCTACTCTAGGGTTGAGTAGAAGAAACTGGATGTAGCCTCATAGGTTTTGAGGTGAACCAATATAAATCTTGTGTTGTGATTTAAATTCTACAGATTTGATTATATTTGTGTGAACTCTGTTTTGTATGTGTGTTCTTGTGGCATAACAAGTCTTGGATTAATTTTGTGATAAAGATTATTGTTTGATTTTGTGATAAAGATCCAAAGGGAAATAAAACTCTGATTTGAAACTCTGATTTTATCAAAGAAATTTTAATTTACCAAGACTAACCAATTCACCCCCCTCTTGGTTAAGTGTGAAGTGTTCCTCATTTTCCACAGATGCAATTGCAACTTTTATGACTTCATAATAAGCGACATTATTATTAAAAAATGAAGTCAGCTTTTCCCAAGTAACCACTATATCATTTATGTGGCCACTCAAGTCTTTGCAGCAGCGATTGCTGGGTAAGAAATAAAATTGATGTTGCAAAGAGCAGAGAATAAGATTTCCTTCTAGAAGAAACGAAACTCCAAAATTAACAGGAAAACAAAATCAAGTGAAAATACCCTTATGGGCACAAAAATAGTATAACTATAATGAACAAAAATAAAGGTACAACAATTATAAATTCCACTTTCGAGATAAGACATTTCCGATGGTAAAAGTAATCTGAAATAAATCAATTGAAATCTAAAAACCACAGTATAAAACAATTTTTACATCCATACCTGCAAATTCCGTATCATTTGTTGTCCAAATTCATTAAGACATTTGGTCAAACATATGACTGCAAACTAGAAATGAGACCAACCCAACTAAAAAAATTAACTATATCATTCACATAGGATGTTTTACCTCATCAAAACAAAAAAGATCAAAACAGCCCACTACATCAAAATATAATAGCTACTAATTAGAAGATAAAAAAAAAAGAGATGTATAGAAACTCACATGAAGTAATTTGACTTCTTTCTTCATAATAGTGTATTATGCATAGTCAAAATCGTTTCTAGAAAGATAGAAAAGAAGGTTATGATATAGGAAGCAAAAAAAATTAGTATAGGAAACAAAAAAAAATCAAAGGAAATAGAAAACAGAATTTGTACTTACTTAAGATATAGGAAGCAAAATTTTAAACACTTGTAAAGAATCATTAGCATAAAACATTAAAAAATCAAAGGAAATAGTTGTGGGAAAATGGTTGAATAGTGAAAAAAATAAAATACAATAAAACTGGTTCCTCACTATTAAATGGTGTTTTTGATAATAAACGAAAGTTGTTAAAAAAACTCAAAATTTTTAAAAAATAGTAAAAAAAATCAAAACGGAAAGAAAGTTGTCAGAATGTCTAACTAAAACTACACTAAGTGGGTAATGTTTCCAAGCCTTGATCTTGGTTGTTGTTTGGGTGAAGTATAAATCCTTCAATCTGAGCTTTCTCTTCAAATTCTAGCACCATTCTTGAGTTCTTCGGTCTGTGTTTTGGGAAAGGAAATAAAAAAAATATAAAAAAACAGAAAGAAAGAAGAGATTGAGGGAGCAGAAGATATAGAAGGATCGAAGAAAGGAGGAAGAAGCTTGTGCTTTAGGATTTAGGAAGTTAGAAATGAAAAAAAAAATAGTGGAGACAAAGAAAAGAGGAAAAAGAGAGAAAAGATGAAAAAGATAAGAGAGAGACAGAGGTCTGAAATTGGCAATGAAGTTTTGAATTTCAAATGAGCTAAGAGAGTGACTGGAGCTTTTATTTTGAATTTGAATTTCAAAAATTGAAACAGTTTTTGAGTTGAGGCAACGTGGAGGTGAGGAAGAAAAAGTGGAAGTCTGAAGGTGAAGAAGAAAATTGAGAAAAGATGAGGTTGAAGGAAAGGCTGCCACATCAGATTTTGGAGTTGAGGTGCATTGTGGAAGTGACACGTAGCTAGCGTATCTTCTTTTATTATAAGTAATAGATATCAGAATCAAACTGTTTTAAATATTTTATTTTTATTCATCATAACAATATGCGAGGAGCTTGAAGCCACATGAAGAAATGTAAACGAATTCAAGGTTAGGTTCATTTCCAGCAACATGTCAAACAAAGTGCAACCAATGCAAGTGTGCCAGTCAAGGTGACTATCAAAACAGTGGCAGAAGAAAAAAAAAATGAGTACTATCCCATAGCGTGGAAGTGCATGTACCAGAGCAACATTTTTTTCACCTTAGGCAATTTTATGGCTAACTACCTAGCTACTTAGTTCATTTTAGTTGTGTTACCAACTTTAATCTCTAAACTAGTTACATTTCAATTTATAACATTCTGATTGGATTGTTGAATTTTTTTTTTTTTGGGTGGCCTAGTTATGTGTTGTGGTAGTGACATTCATAAGAAGGAGAGGGAAGAAGGGTTGCTCTCTATATCACATGTTTACTGTTTCAGAATTTACATCGAAGACTACTACAGGGTTGGGTAATGTTTATGCAGTTGGCTTGCAACTTGATATTTGTTAGATACCATATGGGTGCAAAAGCTGATTTGTGTGGCACCACTACTACAAAAACCACTTTTTACATCGGTTGTTTTCCCCTTTTTACGTCGGTTATGCAACCGTCGTTGTTATAGGTGTTGTTGAAACAAATACATTTTTTATGTCGGTTGACAACCGTCTTAGAAAAGCACATTCGAAGGCGGTTGTATGCTACGGATCGTCGTAGTAAATGACAATCTAAGACGGTTGCTAGAGAACAACCGTCTTAGAAAGCAACTTTCTAAGATGGTTGTTAGTCAATAACCGTGTTAGAAAGTGCTTTTTTAAGACGGTTGTGTTCACAACCGTCTTCATTGTATCAAAATTTATTTAAAAATAAACCAAGCAAAGGAAAACTACGACGGTTTTCCTGTCATAACCGTCTTAGAAGACAGATTTCTAAGAAGGTTCTTTTATGAAAACCGTCTTAGAAAGTAGTCTTCTAAGACGGTTGTCAAATGACAACCGTCTTAGAATTTGACAATCGTCTTAGAAAGCCTCTTTCTAAGACGGTTCTTTAGTATCAACCGTCTTAGAAAGTCGCTTTCTAAGACGGTCCGTTGATAAAACCCGTCTTAAAAAGCTGTGTTCTAAGACGGTTCTTTTATGCCAACCGTCGTAGAACACTCTTTTCTAAGACGGTTGTGTTCAAAAACCCGTTGTAAAATATTTCTTTCTAAGACGGTTCCCCATCAGAGCCGTCTTAGAAAGCCGTCGTAGTTTCGTGCATTTTTATATATGTAATATACTTTTTCGCAATTTTTTTACATGCAGATAATAATAGCGCCGCAGTGATATTATCAATATCAATGGACCATACAAAGGGATCAAAAATAAATATCATTTCATTAACAACATTAATCTCGAAGTTTCACAAACTATATAAAAATTACAATGGTAAAAATAACAAATGGGCAATATAGCATGAAAACATTTTTGCAAGTGTAATACATAACATATTATACTATTCTAATACTGTCATGTTCGTATCTTTGAGCATATGTTGCAACATCTTTACCAGATAAATAAAATCTAGAAAGACAACAACACTGGCTCTGCTAAAATCACTCCTGCAATGAGAAACAATATGCTCCCAACCCATTTGCTCATAAACTGGAAGGCGATTTGAAAGGCTCCTGCATATCTATGGTACTGAACAAAAAGGCTCCTGCATAAAGCTGCACAAATATAAAACTCACTAATCATAGCATGTAAAACTTCAAAGAAGACATTAATGATAAACCTAAAGAAAAAGGACAGACAGATGCCACACAATGGTCACTGCCTTGGATTCTATGTTAACACCAGTGATAGGAGATGCCAAAGGTGATGCCTTGCAGTTGTGCAAATAATCACAGATTGAAAATGGAACGTGTACATTACAAGGAAGATTGAACATGAAAATCTTACCTGCTGATATGTGAATAAAAGTAGAGGTGCATTGGCTGATGAGTAATCAATCATCATATCAATGAATCCAATAGCCTTTGCAGCCTACTCAATGGACCTAGGGTGAAAATACATGGTGTCAACACATTAATAAAAAATTGTTATATATATCAAATAAAAATGTCATTCAATCATTTGGCATCATTATGGGGGCAGTCAAGGATGCAGTTGGCATAGAGCCAGCATTTGAAACTAAAGACAGTAAGATGATTGTGTGAAAATTTTGTAGTCAAATTAGACACTAAACATCCTTTTGTTCACAATTTCAAGGTCATTAATCATTTCAATTTCTAATGTATACTTCACTAGAGAGAGGACAACAAAGATATAACCTACAGCCAAAATTCTAACATTCACTTCTTAACAGCAGTGATAATCAGGTACATGAAGCTATGCTACAATAGAATATTCATAACTGGAAAAATATGATGTGTGTATTGTATCTGCGAATTGTGAGATTGGGAAACTATCTAGAATAATTGTGTTAAAGAATATTAAATAGGTCCGATACGCGAATAAAAATATTCAAACTAGGCAACACAAACTGACACTGAATTTCTGACCAGTTAAACCATGCCAACCAACTCCAGGTATTTATCTCCTTCAGTGACTATTGAGATAGAAGAATTGAAGAAACAATCATGAATCATGAGTAACACTACTAACTACACTAAGTTGCTGTTCAATAAAACAATCTTTTGACTTTTTAAAAGGAAAATAAGTGTTGTGTCATTAAATTAGCTCACAACAAGTCATATGATGGTTTAGCACTTTGGCAACTTAAAAAGGCATGGCTGAAGCAAATAACGATAGATAAATTTCTGTAGTTCAGGCTCCTGTATGCGTAATTATATTATGCAAAAATGAACACACAATCCAACCTTTTCCAGATACCATAATGGTTATAATGGATACACAGACATTGTGGCATGAGTTTATTGAAAATGAGGCTATAATGACCAGTACAGTTGCTGAATTCATAATAATTTGGATGTGTAACCACTACATAAATGAATTTAAGTATACTTTTGGAATTTCAGCAACTGATAATGAAAAAGGCATAACAGATAATGAAGCATTCACATTGCCAGAATTAAGAACCTCAGCACTTATTTGTGTCCCATCACACAATTGAAGCAATGCCTCATCATACGTACTTTTTTCATGTGCTGGTGAAGTAGAATTGAGTGACTTAGTAACATAAGGTTCAAAAGTAATTCCAATCAAATCAATAGCTTGGTTAGTTCCTTTGCTTATTATTCTCAGGTCATCAAGCAGGATATCACGGCCAGCCATTAATGCTTTGATGAGTGCAACCTGGTTTGTAAGAATAAGATACAACAGTAAGCAAATATGTGTCGAGAAAAAAGTTGTAAGAAATTAGGAATCCAGGCTCTCCATGTAAATCTCATTATTTATAAATTACTTTAAAAAAACAAGAAGCACTGCTAGCAAGTTATAAAAGATTTTCTTCTGTAACACATCGCACCTTGTTTTACCTAACATAGTCTTCACCATATATTCCTTTACAAGTCAAAGAATGACTATTACAATTAAATTAACACCTTTCAGAACAGAATATTATGAAAAATTCTAACATAAGTTATTGCAAAGCAATGGTTACTGGAATATCTATTTGAACCATAAAATATGAATTCTGACAAACCTTGGTACCTTCAGTTGTGGTATGAGATACACAGATTTTAGTAGACTGATATGAACACTAGTATCAACAAGGACAACATGGAAAGCATCAAAATGTACATGACAATACGAATGCAATCCCAAAAGAGCTTTAGGAGGGATTCTATACTCATGAACTGAAGCTGCACATCCATGTAACTAACTTTGTAACTCGGGCCTGCTCAATTACATAAACAGTTTCAGAAGTCACAATCTCTAATCATCATCATCATTAACTCCAGTTCAATCAGTATCCCAGCATGGAACTTTCACTCACTTAATGAACAGAAGAGGAGAAACAACATCATTAACTAACCGCATGTCAGGTGTTGGAGTGTGAAAAAGCTCAAACTTCAAGATAACAGCAGAGGATTTCCCCTGTGGATAAAAATAATCATTAGCAAAGATATTTGTAACCTAGAAGAAGAAGTAGAAAAATGGTGAATCCCCGTTTAGCATCATTAACTAACAGCCTTAATATGGGTTGAAAACAGCAAAATACACAGGCACTAGAATCCTCATTTAGCATTTGTTTTGCACACTGAAAACTTATCAGAGAAAATGGTGAACAACATTGGAAAACTCATTTTGGAAAAGAAAAAAAAAAAGAATAGGTTTGGAATGGTTAAATAAATATCATGAGAACTGAAATAAGTTCTCAAACCTTATTTGCTCATATAGTAAAATTAAAAATTAAAAAAGAGGGGGGAAAATGGGAAATGTGTTTTATTCTATGTTCCCTAAGCTGATTTTTTTTTTTTTGTAACCATGTTATTTTAGGAGTATCCACCGACTTTATCGATAACTTATATCCGTAAGAGAACCTAAGTGGCCACCTTTAGTATGGTTTTTCCCTCTCAACTACGTTTTTTTCATGTACAAGGCTTGAACCAAGACCTTATTTGAGGGAATTCACTACCACTCAAACCAACAAAGAAAAGGTAATGTATAGGGAAGTTCTTTACCTCTTCATTAGTCATCAGTTTTTTGCACAAAACATTTCACGATTGATTAGTAAGGTTAGATGCCATAGCTGTAGTGCATCCAATCCTGTTTTCAGACAAAACATTTCAAAAATTCTAGAATCAATACTACTCCAACAAATGTTCAAGATCACTATCAGAATTATTCAAAATTATCCATAAAGGAACTCTGTGCCTGCAACAGTTTTAGTTTGATAAATAACCAATTGATAGATACTTCAGTCATTGATGCCAGTGGCACTCCACCTACTATTGGTACAAGGGAAGAAACCACCCAAAAAGTAGGCCTCTGTAATTCTTATGATCAAAACAGAAGGTCATAACACCAAAACAGTTAGATTATTCTGAATTTTAATTTGACATAAGTATGTTACTATTAAATTTTAAAATATGTGTATATATATTAGACATAAAACACCACCAAGTTAAATAAAATATTTAAGTTTTTAAAGATTGTAAGAAAACTTGTTAAAAGTTCTTAAATATCACATAACATTGTAGGGCTATCCAAAAGTGAGTTAACAACAAACTATGGAGCTTCATGCAGAATATTAGACCATATATACTTATTAAATGTATATAAAATGCATGCATTCATGTGCATAATGATACCTGAGCGCAGGAATATGAGGAAAGTGTAGTTGAGGTACTGAGGATTGAAGGGGGACCTTGGTTACATATTGATGAAACCAATGTTCAAGCGCCTCTAAGAAATCCTATCACCTTTGCTTTCTAACAGTCGCATCTCCCCATCATCGGTTTTGACCACATTCTTGGATTTCAACATTATGAATAATTTGTTAGGCCTTGGCGCTCCCTATTCTCTCTTCTCCACCTATGTCCTTCACAACCCCATTGTTACTGCCATAACACGACAAACAACTAGGAACAAAAAAAATGAAAGAGGTGTGAATCATGTCATAGACGTTGGGTTTTCCCTAAATATATTGATGACAGCCAAAATTACTATGGATGTATATCATGTCTATACTGTAAACCAAAATCTAAGACTTACCCAGTTTGTAAAATAATATATTAAGAAAAGGAAAAAGGTTACAGCAGTACATTGCCCCATACTCTAATGATGAGTCAAAACCCATGTTTTTCGCAAATTCAGAACCAAAGATTCTTTTATGCAAATCTGCCTTTTCTTTTTGCTTGGTATCACACTATAAGCAATCAATTTTCTTTGCAAATGTAATGAAATGACAGCTAATAAGTGTTCTAGGCCTACAACCATACCTGAGCTTAGCCTTGCTTTTGTTCTTGGTTCATACAACATCTGAAACTGCTCACTACATGAAGTAGTACATGTACAACATATCCCATACGAATTTTGTATATCATATTAACCACTTTGTTAAATCATATATGAAACTTTAACAGTTTCCATACACAGATGCATATACAATAGCAAACCAACAAAATGATATGACAGTAGTATGTAGTAACACAACAAAACAATAATCTAAGTGAATTGTAGTAAATCCACTACAATTGTCACAAGGTTAGCCAGTTAACATACAAGTAATGTCATTTCAGATCATACTCTATCATAACCTGCCTACAAAGATTGTTTTTTTAAATTCTAACAAACACTCTGCCCATTTTCTCCTTATTGTTGTTATGTCATCCATGTCTAATGCTGTAGCATCACCAAACCACTGCAACAATGAGTAGGTAGATAATAAACAAGTGAACAAGCATATTCAAAGCGTTACCAAATCAGTTTTCATGTACACTACTACCGCAACAGGTTCAACTTAACATACCTTGTTCCATTCAGTCTTCAAACCTCCACGAACTATGTTCCACATCCATTGCATTACATAATACCCACATTCAAAGCCTCTTTTTTGAACGTTGCTCTATAATTTGCATAGTAACAATGATTTTATTAGGCACAACAGCTAAGTACATAATCTTGTTACATACGACCATCATTACAAGAATTAAATTACTTACCTTGACTTCAATCCAGTGTGGTCCAGCTAAATTACATTTACCATCAACACCGGAATTCAATGTCTTAAGTGCACTAATTTACCAAAAGCAACATACGTTTGGGTTAACGCCTTAAGTTTATGTTGCATGGACTAATTTGGTTGAGAATTTAAAAATATGATAAATTGAAAACAACTTACTTGTTAATGACAGCTTTGATGTGAATGTCTGGCTTCTTCCGCAAAGAACAAAACCATACAACTGTATGCTGATTAGGACATAGAACAAATAGTTGCCAATGGCCCCTGCATTGTTTCCGTCATTAGCAATTACATATACACATGCATAATGTGATAATTGGACACTATATGCAGCTAACTTACTGAATCAAATACGCGCCTAGGTATAACTGCCTTTGTGATTCCTTGACCCATGTCTGAATGTATAGTTGGCAGTCAGCATGTTTATCCTTTGAATTGTGTATCATCTGGGGCTCAAAGAACCCACACACAGAATCATAATCCAACGATGTACTCGACTGATCCAAAAACCTACATTTAACATTTCACAAATTAGTCAAAAAGAAATTCATATATATATATATATAGATCGCATAAGTTATGTATAATTTAATGAGTATAACATGCACTTAACGCCCATATACTTACATAATCCACAGCTGTAGGATAGAGATGTTCAAATATTTGTCACCTCCTATTATTTCATTAATATCTGAATATGTTATATAGAAGGATGTTTCTATAGTCGCAATCCCAAACTTTGCTCCAATCCAAATCAACTTCACAGGCTTGTGGTAGACTTCGTACAACAGCTTAAGCAATTCATCTAAAGGGTCCACTTCACACACCTTAGTGGACCTTTGTACGGCTTCAACTAAGTTTTTGGACGAATCCAGTACATCCTAGTAAAGCAAATGATAACACTATCAGATGTGAATAAGTGGTCAGCTTAATATGCGTATATACAATGTAATTAGCGTAAAAAAAAGTGTACCTTTTGAGATATTGGTTTGATTAAATTTTTTGGCCAAGCGACAAACGTTTGTAGGGTATTTTTCACATACTTTATCTCTGACGTGGGAAATGGAACTTCCGCGTCCCCGTCAATAATTGTTTCAACAATGACTCTTGCGACGTCATCATCTTAATATGTGCTATGAATTGTGGAGGGGACATCATGAAATTTACCCAACGCAACTAGGATCAAGGACCCACACCGATGAACTTACAACCCCATAGATTTTCTGGCAGCTTCAACATTTTCTTCAGCAGATGCATCGGCTGCTGCTTCTGCACAACTTCCCTTAGTGCTAACACGAGCAACTAATTCCTGGAAATTTGGTTCAACCGACGATGAATGTTGGGTTCCCAGTTGGGTTAACTCATCCTTTACTACTGCCTTCACTTTTTCATTGACCTTGTCCTCCCAATGTTGATTCAATTTCTCAATAATTTTTTTCATATTTCTCCTTTACTTGTCTAGTGCATTATTCCTTGATATTTTCAATGATACCATCCAACTGGTCTGGGTTGATGGATACAGATGAAGTACTTGATGCACGTGAACCACGTCCAAAGTATTGGCTTATGGTGACACCTGTCCCTGTTGCACGAACCCTCCCAGGGTACTCTGGTCGACCAACGACAGCATTTAATATATCTTGTTGACCATGAGGAACAAAGTTGCCTTGTGTCATCTGTTCCTCTAAAGAATCCTGCCACCATTAAGTTACAAAAACATCAGTTCATTGTGTATAACTGTATCATGAACAACATTAAAGGCGATTTGATTGAGCTCACAATTTTATCCGATATCTCTTGGGCTATGTCAGATGTCCTGCGACCATATTTCTTTGTGCGGGCCATCCTCTACATGACATGTCTTGCAATTGGAGACGACGGCATATCAACAATCTCTGAATGCTCAGTATTTGTTGCATCAATCTGTCTCTTCTTAGTTTTTTCGTCCATCAACTTTTTCTCAAGCATGTCGTAACCACCACGAGACAGTACATGGGGTGAGTCATTAAATTTTTAGATTTCTTGTGCCTTTTTCCTGATTCCCTGTTAACAACATAATAGTTTACCATGTAACTGAATAACAAAGCATTTAACGGTTTCAAAGTTTAACCTAACAACCATACTAAGTTACTTACTACCTGCCAACTTGGTGTCTTTCTACTAGCAACAAATGCCTCCCAAGTTTGTGCATCTATACCGTATTTCAATGCACCTTCCTATTGGGTTTTGCTATCTACATCGGCATATATGTACTTGGTGGTTAAGTAAGACTTGAATTGTCTCCAACTAGTGCTAACCGATGACATGACCTTCTTCTTTGCTGCATCTGCTTATGGGATTTCAAACTTTGCCTACATTGTGAACACAACATGTAAGAATAGTCTATGACTTGATTATTATTGTAACAAACAAAAGAAGTATTCGATTTTACCATAATGTCCTCCCATATTAGGGTCTTCAACGATTAAGGGACATCGTTCCAAGTATCATGGAGAATTGGTATTTTTTCTCTTGCCACAACCCCAAGATAGCTTTGGAACCTTTCTTTGTGCGGGCCTGATGCCTTCCCACTTGCAGGATTAACATTAACCGTAGGCTTCTGTTGAGCAAAGTTTCTAACAACCAGCCCTCTTAAACAGGTCGTTTGTCTACCTTTCTTGGACGACGACTTCAAAGGATTATCCTCTAAAAGTGGAGGTGAATGTGGAGGACTGGCCATCACTATTACAATAAAACAAAGGAAAACATCACGTCGGTTATTTGAATGAATTATAGTTTTTAAATGACGATTATACTTATGTGAAACCAAAGCAAATGCAATTCACATATACAACAAATAGTTTACCAGAATATGTACAAGTTATGTATTCCTGTTTTCCCATAAACCTTCATCATGATCATTTCGGTTGGCATGTTCAGCATCGACATCATTGTCTTCCACAATGGAGGGCATTGTAGTCGAGAAAGCAGACATTTCACAAGTATCAAGTGTTGCATCGTCACCTACATGATGAATTCTAGTTGAATGTCTTCCCTGTAGAACCACTGAATATCTTGAGTCACACGGATCTTGGATGTAAAAGACCTGTTTTGCTTGCTCCGCCATAATGAATGGTTCGTCTTTGTAGCCGACCTTGTCTAGTTCCACTAATGTAAATCCAAGACGGTCTCGATGCACACCAGTATTTCCATTAACCCACTTACACTTAAATACGGGGACTCAGAATGCAAAATAATCAAGCTCCCAAATTTCTTCAATTATGCCAAAGTACGACATTGACCCTCTTATTGGATTGTTATTAGATGCACCGAAAAAGTGCTTCGAATCAACGTTAACGGTAACCCCACTACCATTTTGCCCAAGGACATTCAGCTTGCTCGTATGATTAGGGGCGAGAGGGCTTAGGTGAGAAAAATAGAAGATGGAGGATGAAATCACTCCTCAACAATAGTTAGTGTAACCTTTTGAAAATTTTCGACGGATCCATCTGTCGGTAATTTTCCATGAAATAATTTGTTGAAAAATATCGATGGATTATTCCATGGCAAATTATCGATGGGAAAAGTTGTCAGTAATTTCCGACATACCATACCACCAGATATTTTTGTTTGAAATTACCGATAGACAACAAAATTTCGTCAGTTAAAATATCCTATGACCATTTAATCAATGAATTTTTGTCCACAAAAATATTGAATTACCGATAGATTTTATAGGTTATCGATGGATTTTTGTCGTCGAAAATACCTGTTTTTTTAGTGTTATAGAAACATGAAGAGTTAAGATAAGATTAATTAATCAATTAATCAAATAAAATGTAATTAATCGTCTTGTTCTTGCCGATGATTGACATAATTCAAGCATGGTCATAAGTTCTTTAAATCCTAATGAGTATAAGCAATCACAATAAAATGTTGAAGTTGAAATTTCAAACTAATCTTCTCTTGTTCCCTAAAATCTATTCTTTTATGTTTCATTATTGTATCTATTAAAATATTACTCCCTAAGTAATGTGATATTTATGATATAACATAACTCAAAATATATAAAAAAATGATAAGAATAGAAATCCAAATAATATAACAAGCCACAAAATAATAGAAAGCTATAAAAGTTAGAGTTCGATGTAATTAAAAAACTGCTACCTAATCTAATTAATTACATTAGCAAACTAAAGGGGAAAAAAGTTAAATATTATTGGTTATTCTGATTCTGATTTTGCAGGTTGCAAATTAGATAGGAAAAGCACAAGTGGCACTTGTCATATGCTAGGAAGCTCAATGATCTCATGGCATTGCAAGAAGCAATCATGTGTAGCACTTTCCACTGCTGAAGCTGAATATATCTCAGCTGAAAGTTGTTGTGCTCAAAGCTTATGGCTCAAACAGCAAATGCTTGACTATGGAGTAGAACTGAATGCTATTCCTCTGCTATGTGACAATACTAGTGCCATCAACATATCAAAGAACCCAATAATGCACTCAAGAACAAAGCATATTGAGATAAGACATCATTTCCTCAGGGATCAAGTTCAGAAAGGTAACATAAAGATAGACTTCATTGACACCAATCATCAACTAGCTGATATTTTCACAAAACCACTTTCAAGGGATAGATTTTATACACTTAGAAACATGCTAGGGATCCTTGATGAGAGTAACATTATCTAGCTTGTTCTGTTTGTGGTTTATATGATAAGTGAAAGCCTGAATGTCTTTAAATGCTAATGTGTTTGAATCATTATCAAAAAGCTGCTAAAATGCTCTGTATATGATAAATGCTCAGTAGTAATCGATTACACCACGGGTTAATTGATTAAAATCATTAAAACTTAAGTCTGGAACGAAAATTGCAATCATGTAATAGATTACACACCAATGGTAATTGATTATTCGTCACATTCTAAGAAAACATCTTTCTCTGGAATGATCGATTACACATCGGGATAATCGATTACATTGTCCAAAAGTTCAAAACTTCAAAGCACATCTCTTTGGAATAATCGATTACTTAGAAGTCGTAATCGACTACCTCTTATATTGAAAGAATGCTCACTCTGTGATAATCGATTACCACTCGGGATAATCGATTACCTATAGCTCTATTACATGTTCAATAGATCAATGCTTTGATATAATCGATTACTTATGGAAAGAATCGATTACGAGTCTTCTCTAACCTCTGATCACTTGAATTATAATTGATTTCAAAAGAAATTTAATCGATTATCAGGTATGTCAACAGAGAACTATTTGAACTGGAATAATCGATTACATTTGTGAAATAATTGATTATTCGTGCTGTTGCCTGTTCGTTTACTGATTTTATGGATATGCTAAATGGCTAAATCAATGCAAAACAGTTTCCAATACTATTGAATCGTTCCAATGACTATTGCATTTAAGAATTATGGACATTAGGAGTCTAAATCATGCTTATAAATAGAGATAGAAAGCCTTAAGGAAATTGCATTACAAGTCTTCTCTGCCTTTAGTATAACTCATGATTAGAAGATGGATACTATGCCCGAGCCTTGTTACAAAAGTATCAGAAAGTCTAAAAAGAAGCCTGAAGTATCATCCTTTCAAGAGGACTTTAAAGGCTGAGATCATGCTGATGCTTCAAAAGGACTTCAAAGCTGAAAATTATGAAGCATTGGATAAAATAAGAGGCTGGAGGCTATCTGAGCAATTCTGAAAGATCAAGTATCTGAAGGAATGTAAGGACCCTCATTTTTGTGCCTTCATGAGGTGTTTTAGTCTAGAATTGATGGTTAGCAGGTGAAAATAGCATAATTAAGCCAAATAGAAGGTACCGCGCCAACAAGCCTATGTACCATAGGGGGTACATAGGCTAATTCTACATGTGGTGCCAAGAGCGCCAGGGTGGCGCCAAGAGCGCCAGGGTGGCGCCAAGAGCGCCACCGGTGCTGGAAGTTGGCGCCAGGAGCCCCGGTGTGGCCCCAAGAGCGCCACAGGTGCTGAAAGTTGGCGCCAAGAGTGCCGAAGTGGCGCCATAGGCGCCAGATGCACTGGTCTTTGGCGCCATCAGCGCCAAGGTGGCGCCAAGGGCGCCGCATATCGGTCAGGGGCACTATATAAGGCCAAAAACGCGAAAAAGAAGGGGAAAACAACTTCTTCTTCTTCCTTTTGCCTCCAACCTCCATTAATGTCCTTTTCAAGCTTTGAGGGACCTTGGTTGATGACCAAAACACTTCTTTTTAGCTGTGAAACCTGAGAGAACCGATTAGAAAGCTTGAATCCTTCATTTCTGCTCTTGGGAAAATCTCTTTTGAGTGAGAAGTGGAACCTCAGAGGAAAAGCTCAGAGAACTTGAGTCTGGCGAGGACCCACGTCGTATAAAGGACACCAAAGCTCGAGGGAGTT
>PYAF01003869.1:66125-89143 GCA_007407185.1 Glycine tomentella
TGTTCTATTTTGAAATATTGCATGTGTTATGCTTTTGCTATGATGTTGAAATTGGGTATGAATATTAGTATACAAATAAACCATACATAATTAATCAAGAAAATCGATCCAATCGCTTCCGCCTTGTTTTAAACTGTGGTTTTATGCGTGATTCTGATATTATTAATGATAATACACCGGGTGCACACGGGGTGTTACAAGGAATCTGTCTAGGATTAGTTAGATTTAGATTTTGTCTAATCTGCTTTCTAGGGTAGGTTAGATTTAGATTTTGTCTGATCTGCTTTCTAGGATTACCTAGATTTGGATTTTGCCAGATCTGCTTTTTATATGTAATGGATTCAGGATTAGTGTTTGTCTGATCTGTTTTCTATTTGTAGTAAATAAAGATTATGTTCTGTTTCTAATTCTATTTGTGTTCAGTACTTAAATTTCATTATGTAACTGCCCCATATACTATAATCTATGCAGTTCCAGTTTAAAATCCGCTGTGCTCACATTATTTTTGACTTTTAACAAGCCAAATAGGGGGAGAATTTATTAAGGGGGAGTAGTTTGATGTATACTCTGTTTATCCCTGTTTTTTATTCAAATTTTTGCCCAGAAATTAATTTGAATGGATGCTGGAATTTAGGGGGAGTTTATGTGTAAAACTGTATCTAATATTGATAGAAGAATGATTGATTGAATACTTCATGAACAACATGTCCTTTAACACTTGTTTTTGTCAAGATTGTTTGAAAGTTTTCAGGTTAATAATGCTGGTCAAACAATAGATTGTGCAAATTGATCTCCAAGTACCTTTGCTTAATCAAATGGAAGATTTGGCATGTTTAAAGCCAAAAAAGGGGGAGATTGTTGATTCAAGTGAAGCCAAGTATCAAGAAATGAGGATCAAGCTTCAAGATTTTGGACTTTCAAACATGCACAAAGGAAATGCTCAAAGGAAAGCTTGAAGAATCAATTTGATAAATTGTAAAAGGGAGTATATGATCTGATAATCCAAGTGTGCACATCATGCATCAATCATTCATTTAAAAGTCATTGAATTAATTGATTAAGTAAAAGAAAGGCACTTAGGAAGTAAAGTTTTTTGAAAAATTAAGTTGTTTATAAATAATCGATTACATGAATAGGAGCATCGATTATTTTGTTCTTCGTGTCCCTTAGAAAACAAAACATGATCATTGTAATCAATTACATATCGGTTTAATCGATTACTCAGGCTTTTTATGTAAAGATGGAACTCTCTGTCTTAATCGATTACAATATATGACTAATCGATTACATGTCTGTACATACATCTTAGAAAAAGACATGCTGACTGTCTTAATCGATTACTTCATGGAATAATTGATTATATTGTTCTTAGTCAAAACACTGTAAGCTTTAAGATCATTTTAATCGATTACATTATTTCTTTAATCGATTACATAGTTTATCTTAGAAAACCATGTGTCTCTGTCTTAATCGATTACGTATCGGAATAATCGATTAAATGATTCGTTCTTGAAACTCAAGACGTTTTATAAACAGTTTAATCGATTACTATCTTGTTTTAATCGATTACATATGCGAAACAATCGATTACTGGAGCGTGATTAATCGATTATTTTCAGTTAAAAAGATGTTATAAATAGAACCTCTTAGGCTGAGGTTTGTAACTTTTGAATATTTTGAGATTTACGAATTGTAAGCAGTCAAAAATGCTCTGAGCCTTTATTAGTGATAATTCTGAGATTCTAAACACTTAGAAGCTTTACAAATTCGCATGGGTTGGTGAATCAAGAAGAAAAAGCTTCATTGTTCATTTAAAGATTTAGGAAAGGAATGCATTGAGTTAGTAATCTGCTATTCAACCTGATTATCATTCATTGTTCATTCATTCATGGATTATCAGGTGATATCTTTCCTTGTTCTTTGAAGGTGTAAACTGTTCTTTGAATTGTTTGTAAAGATTTGTCTATTGTAAATGAGTTTCTTGCAAGTGTAGAGATAGTGTTTCTCTAGTTTTTGCTGAGTAGTGTTCTTGGCAAAGGGATTTGGTCTCTAAGAGTCTAATAGGGTTTTAGGCTTCTGAACTTTATCTAGGGTTGATAAAGAGAGACTTGCATAATTGCTTGTAAGGATATTTTTGCAATAGTGGAACTCTACTCTAGTGTTGAGTAGAAGAACTGGATGTAGCCTCATAGTGTTTGAGGTGAACCAATATAAAATCCGTGGCAAATATTTCTCTTAATCTCATCATCTTATAATTACTTTGTTTGTGAATCAATATCGTTGCTCAGAATTCTATACTCTGTTTTCTATTCTTTGTGAAAGGGAATTTGATTGAATATTGATTGTTGGTGTTGAAACAATTTTCGAAAGTGATAAAGATCATGTGGTAACTGATTTTAAAATTTTAATTGGCCAAGATTCAACCAATTCACCCCCCTCTTGGTTGTTTTGAAGTGTTCCTTTGTTTTTCAAAGTTTTCAACCGTTCAAATATGTAATCTTTGAAATGTCTCTAGGTGACATGCTAACAGCAAAGAAGAGTCTTCAAAAATGCTGTTAAAAAACCTGAAAACAAAAAAATAGTATAGCAAAAATAATAATAATAATAATAATAAGCCTTTTATTAGATATTATATTGAGGAGCAATCACTACTACAAAAGCAGTAGTTCACAACGTCAAATCTAAGACGGTTGCATTAAAACCGTCTTAGTATGTTACGTGAAAACCGTATTTGAATATTTGCTTTTATTTACAATTTTGCCACCATATAACATACTAAGACGGTTTTAATGCAACCGTCTTAGATTTTCATCTTTGAAAGTGAAACATCACTTTGGATTCCCCCTTTCTTTCTCATCCACTATTTTTTTTTCAAAATTTAAATAAAAATTTCTCTAGGGCTCTCACTCCATTCCTCTTTCTCCCAAATTTCTTCCGCAAACACCCTAATTCCCCATCAATCCGATTGTGAGATTTGTGCCAACTCTAGTCGTGAACCAAGAAACCACCACCATCAATCGCCTCCTTTCCATGTCCGCAACAAAACCCCTCTGAAAATTTTTAGACTCTTGTGCTTAATTGTTTTTAAAGGAAATTTTGTTTGTTTCATGTTCTTTTGTGCAACTGACAATTACTGGTGGATTTTCTAGAAGATCATTGTCTGAGGGTGAATCGTGGAGATAAAGAGGTAGCTTTCAAGGGGAAAGACGAAGAACCCATTGGTTTAGCTTTTGATTTCGTTTATTTGCCCATTGATTTCAAGTATGCTATGAATTCCTTATGTTTAGCTAGCATTTCTCTCTCTCACTCTCTTTCTTCGTGATGTGTGTGGAAACTGCTGATTGATGATTATTTTCATGCTTTGCAGAACTAGGAGGAACAAGGGTTACGCTTTAGTGAACTTCACTAAGCCCCCAATGAGTTACTGATAATTAAACAGGGGACTCTATTAGATTGCCCATAAACAGTTGCGGAGGAGGAGATAACCATTTTTTACACTTGTATTTAGCCATTGCTTCAAAAAGGTTGATAGTGCCCACTAGATTGTTATCGAAATCACGTCGAGGCTTTGCAACACTTTTGCCAACACCTTTCAGCCCAGCAAAGTGGATCACCACATCAAACATGTTTAAGCGTCAGAGTTAGTTATCCAAATCGAAACACAAAACAATTTTATATAAATATCGCTTACTTGCTTTTGGAGAAGACTACCTCCAAATGTCTTGTGGTGGTGGTAGTGGCGCTGGACCTGCCTATAATGAAGATGGATATGCCATACTAGGACACTCAAGGTACTGTGTTGTTGCAAGTAAGCAAATGGTGGGGATATATCTTACCATATGGGTGAGAAGTGAACTGAAGGATCAGGTTCAAAATATGAAAGTGTCTTGTGTTGGCAGAGGATTGATGGGTTATCTTAGAAATAAAGTGAATTTTTAGTCAGCATATTTCCAATTTTAGTTTTTCCTTACATTAATTCATGGCAACCACGATTGTTACTTGAAATTGGCTTAAACAGAGGAGTTATTTTGGCTTTTATTTGCAGGGATCCATCTCAATTAGTATGCTTGTGCATGAAACTAGCTTTTGCTTTATTTGTAGCCATTTAATCTCAGGACAGAAAGAAGGTGATGAACTAAGAAGAAATTCTAATGTGATGGAGATTATTAAGAAGACAAGGTTTTGTAACACCCCGTGTGCACCCGGTGTATTAACACTGTTATTATATCAGAATAGCACAGCAACATAATCATAACTCAATAATGGAAGCTTAACCCAAAACAAATATACATTATATTTATATATGGTGAATTTCTGTCAATTACAACATATACTTTCTCAAAACTGTACAAATACAGGCATAATCAGAAGTGTGAGCCAACATGCTCAGTCATCTATGCCTAGGGTTCTATCCACAGCTATCGCGACTCAGGCCTCTTGCCTTGGGATCTATCTGCTACAAGAGCCCCAACAGGGGTGAGATAATAATCTCAGTAAACTCAGGGTCCTTGAAGGTTTCCTTCCCCTTGGTTCACTTCCAAACACATATACACATAGTTAATATCAAATAAACATCATTCATACAATCATCCTTCATGGCTCACATATATAAAACCCCCCACATGCATAGCACAATGACAGGTAACCACATATGTACCTGTAACACATAGTCTGAGAGAGATCATCCATTAAAAGGCACTTTCTCTCAAGACTTCTAATTGAGTACCTGAGGAGATCATCTACTGAAAGGCACATTCACTCAGGACTTTCCTTATCCATGCCCGAGGAAGATCATCTAACTAGAGGCACATTCCCTCAAGACTTTTTCTCGCCCATACCTGAGAAAGATCATCCAATGAAGGGCACATTCTCTTAGGAATTACGTGGACGCCTATGGCTTGTCCCAAGAAAGATCATCCAATTAAGGGCACATTCTCAAGGGGTCCATAGTTCCCTATTCTACTGGCCAGAGAATTCTTATATAATCACCTCACACAACATTATCATAACATTCATCAAAATAATCAATACAAAGCCTAACACTATCACAGTGTTTAGCTAACATCATTTACCAACATGCCATAATGGCATTCCTCTCAACATCACATGCATGTCTCAATATAACAACAACATACAATATTCAAATGCATGGTATACCAAACCATCACCCTCTTGGGAATGGTGAAACAAAAGCAAGGGAAACATTCCCCAAGAACAATGAGCTTACCTAGTCTCAGCTCAATACCGGCTCTCCCGGCCTCGTGGTGACCAATACCAACACTATGAATCTCACGCCCTATATTAGGCATGCAGATAAACCATCAGTAATGGTTTTTAACCGCTCATATGAAAGGAAACACTCCTCTCTCCCATATTAACCTCTCTGTCTTCTAACTTAAGGTTTGTCACTCACTAGCATATCATAGACCTTCAGTGGTCTATCTCAGCTTAAACAAGACATTAGAGTCACCATAGACTCAATGCAAGTCACACACCATGAGCTCAAAGCTCTCAATAGCCCAATATCTCAGAATACATATAGGGCTTGAGCGGTCCATATCACACACAAGACACCGTTCATATGGCCTCTCAGGCACATCAAAACCATCAACATGGCTCTTGCATGTTTCAATATTATCAGGTGACTCAACACAAGCCACACATGCATAATCATAGAGCCAAAACCAAAGTTTACCAAACTAACTTCTAAGAGCTAATCCTTCATCACTAAACCGTTCTAAATATACTTTTCTACAGGGTCCATGGCAAATTCTAGCCCCAGCTCAAGTGGGTCACTATTCACCCAAAACTCCAAATCATAAATCAATCGAGAAATCTCGAGTTTCTTACCTCAAAAACGGTGAGGAAGGCCTCTGGACCTCTTCCCTTAGCTCGGGTGTCCGTGGTAAGCCGCGGTTCCTAGCCAAACTCGAGTTCTTTAACTTTCCCTTGAGAAAGGAACTCTCTGATTAAGGGGTTTTTAAGAGAAACTGATGAAGGATTATGGCTCACCAAAGGTTTCCAACATGTTTTGTGGTGAAAGGAAAGTATTTGGGTGACTATGGTGCAAAGATGAAGCTTGGAGCTTCAACAATGGAGGTCTAGGCGTTCAGAGGAAGAAGAAGGTGAAAAATGGGTCCAGAATTCGTAATCTGACCCTTTTATACTAGGCCTGACCGACATGCCACGCCAATCGCGCCACTCTGGCGCTGATGGCGCCAGCTTTCAGAACCCATGGGGCCATCCGCGCCACTATCCAGAACTTGTGGCGCTACCCGCGCCATCCTGGCGCCCTTGGCGTTAGCCTCCAGAGCCTATGACGCCACTCGCGCCATACTCCAGAAACTTTGGCGCTGATCACGCCACGCCTCTGCATTGGTTTCTGCAGAAGAAACTTAGCACTATCTGCGCTGAATCCTCACACCAGTCGCGCCAGATGATAAGTGCCACATTTCAGTTAATTTCATGTTTAAAATATTGGCACTTATCTTTTGATTTCTTTCATTTGGCTGGTAAAATTCCGTAAACCTAGTTAAAGCACCTTATACTCATGTTTAAAATGTTTCGGAAGATTAATTCAATCGTGCTTTGTATTATAGATTCCATGGATTTCTGAAGCTTTCGGAGTATCAAAGCAAGCAAGGAGGGTTACATTGCAAGCATGGGAGGTGCAACAAGCATTTCAGGCCCAGAAACTGACATGGCCCAAAGCTTTCTTCAACATTAAGAATTTAACTCGCCCAGGCGACCAACCATAGTGTATTTTGCTCGCTTGGGCGAGCTCCAAGTTCCAAGAAGATCAGATTAACTCGCCCAGGCGAGTGAACATAGGCAAAATCAGTGGCCTGGGCGAGTGAAGCATGCTGGTGCCCAAAATCTATAAATAGGCCACGGTTTGGAGAAGGATGACATGCCATTTTTGGAGGTTTTCCTCCCTTTCTTGTTCCTTAGCTTGTTCTTAGGTTTAGGTACTTAAATAGTAAGTTTAAGTAGGTTAAGAAAGTGAGAGAAGTGAGGTTAAGCGTGGAAACTCTGCCAGAGAGAAGCAAGGATGGGAACGTTCAGCTGCTCTTTCCGAGAAAAGGTTCTCTCCATGATGGGCTAGCTTCTTAGAGGTTGGATGTAATCTTCTTAACCCTATACTTCTTTTAATATTCATGCATGAGTCGTTCTATTTCTTATTGGTAGTTTCGTTCTGCGCTTAATGCTTGATCCTACTTGATCACTAGTATCACGAGCTTAAATCCGAAGTGAGACTGGAAAGTAATCTTAGGGTTTGAACTGAATGAAATTACTCGTTACGTTACGTTGCTAGGAATAGGGCATAATGTTTCGATTGCCTAAAAGCACGCGATTATAGTTCTTAACGCTGGGGTAATTTACTTAAATATGCGAGGAATCGATATTCGGTAAAATATCCTTAGAACTTGGATGCGAGGAATCGATTCAAGGTAACCTAGTGTGCATCAATAAGAATAGACGGTGATTTATGCATGGTAAATATTAATTGAATATAGGATGTTAAGAATGATGAAATCCAATCCCGCTTTCTCATAAATATATTTTCATTTTCGTTTAGTTAATTTACTTTACCTGCATTAACAAATGAAATATCATTCGACCTACTTGTACATATTTATTCAACTATTTAATTTTAGTTGGACTAACTGAGTAAGCTCAAGTCCCTGTGGAGACGATCTTTATAAATTTGAAACTTACAACGATAGAACGGTACGCTTGCCGTGGTGAAAATTCTTAACACCAGACCTGAGGGTCATTATAGGTTTCCTCGTGTTCAAGGTGTGGACAATGAGAAGGTTCCACAGACAATCCTCGAGCATGAGTAAGAATCTGCTCATATTCATGTAAGATTTAATATTTAAAAAAATGTGAGTAATTTTAGGTCCCCTTGCTTATACATCACCTTCTTCTTGTGTCTTAAGTAGAATGCACACTTCTGTTTCCCTATGATTGTTTGTCCTTTCTATTAACTGAAACTTCGCATTTTCTTAATTTGATTCCATTAAAATAGTCAAATTATATGGCTTGGAGATTTGAATTATCGGATTGCGCTCTCCTATCGATCTGCTAAGGCCCTCGTTGAGATGTAAAACTAGAGAGCATTGTTAGAGAACGACCAAGTATGTTTGCTAACCCTCATAAACAATTCCATGTTTATTGCTTAACTTCAAATGTATTATTATTGTAAAATAGACATAATGAGTCTCCATAATTGACATTCCTGGCAGTTGAGAATAGACCAGAAAAGAGGTTGTGCGTTTGTGGGATGGAATGAAGGAAAGATATATTTCCCTTCAACTTACAAGTATTCAACTAATTTAGATAGATATGCTGGAGATGATATGCACCCCAAAAAGAAAAGGAGAAATCCAACTTGGTAAAATTATCATTTATCACATCACCTAGTAGGAATTTAGAAAAAACTCAGTATAAATGCTTGAAGAGGAAGTAAAATGATATGAATATATATAAATATGATGATCTAAACTGAAAGCACCATTCATAGTTTATGATTTATTTTATTCAAGTTGTGTTACTTATGCTGATATGAATTTTTTCTTTTATAGGTGTGACCGAATTTTGTGGTATGGAGAATTGAGGTGGAGGAACTTCTGCCATATTCTGGTGGATACATTGAGCTGAGTTTTTTCTAAAGGATGAAAGGTTGGATATACGTGTTCAACCACATTCAGTTACACTATCTATCCCTTATGCACTTCCATAATCATGCTTGTGTTGTGAGATAGTGGAACTTAGGTATCTGAGTGATTTTTCTTTTTTCTTTTTAAGTTCATACAAATAGATAAAGACTATGTGGTTAGGCACCTTCACCACCTCTTTCTTCATACCATTCCCCCCGCCATGTGAATTCTTCTCTTTCATTTCTTCTTCTTTTGTTATCAATTTTCATATTGACCTTTTTTGTCAAATATACATGTTTTTAGTTTTTTTTAAGCCTTTTTTATCCTTCGTGCATGCATGTGCTGTGTGTGTATATATATGTTATGTTCCTTCTTCTTCCCTATTTATCAACGTGTTCTTTCTCTATTTTATATATGTATGCTTTTGTTTTCACGTGACTCGCTCATGCTACCTGTGATGAGTTGTTTTATGTTAGTTACCCCTTCAACATTATTCAGCATGTATGTGTTTCTAGGATTGTTACATAATCTCTTTGTCTTTCTAGAAAGATTTGAGGAATGAATCACTCTAATTGGCTTCAAAGGAACAAAAGATAGCCAATGAGAATGTCTTAAGGTTTGTTGAATAGCAAAAGGTTTGCCTCTTATTTACTATTTAGTGTTTTGGTTATCAAAAGCTTGCTATTTATTACTTCATTCTTATACATTGTGAATACATCCTATTGATGTAAACTTCAAAAGTTATAGCGAGAGAAACAGGAGGCCTATAACAACATACTTCAGTTGGAAAAACAGCTTGATGCCAAACAAAAGTTGGAAATGGAAATTGAAGAGTTAAAAGGGAAATTGCAAGTTAATCATAAGGTTGTTCCTTGTTGTTGACACCTCATGATATGGGGTCACTTCCACATCTTGGCTATGATTCTACGTTTTACTTTTATCCATCCTTGTTTTCTTAATTGCAATTCTTTCATCACTTTTGGTGTCTGCTATATGCTAATGTGTACTGTATTCATTACCTTATGCATATGTAGTAGCATGGTAAATGATTTGTATTATTATTTGAAACTTTTTATTTTAAAAAAATGCATTCTGCTGTGATAATTTTGTGTTAGTTAATATTTAACCTTATCTCATATGTTTGTTGATGCTCTGCCCCCTCATCATTTTATATTTTCATAAATGGCTACGTAAGTGTTGTGCTGAAAATGGTATATGGTTTTATTGGTCCACATTAGTCACACCTTTGAAAATAGTAGGGCATCTACTACATACACTATATAGTTTTCTTATACACGATATGAATTTTTAAAAATGGCAAAAGTGCCCTCAGTTTGTTTATTACCTGGTGGTTCTGTCGTTGGTAAGTTGTTTTGGGTTTTTTGCTGCTCCTTGGTCAGTTGATCCTGTTGTGGTTATGCATTGGAGGTGTTGGTGTTGAAAGAGGTAGTTGGGGGTTGTGGTAGCGGCGTTCGGCTGTGACAGTCATCGGAGAGGCCATCGTGGGCACTGGGTGCGAGGTAAGTTGTCTGAAGTTGGTGTTTTCTGACAAACGGGTTGCATACGGATTACATAATTCGTAGTCCACATACGGATTTCTCAATCCGTACATAACATACAGATTGAGTGATTCGTATTTGGCCTACGGATTAGATAATTCGTAGTCCACATACGGATTTCTCAATCCGTACATAACATACGGATTGAGTGATTCGTATGTGGCCTACGGATTATCTAATCCGTACGTGGTATACAGCTAAAGTAATCCGTAACAAGCTAACAAATTGAGTAATCCGTATAAAGTGTGCGGATTGACTAATCCGTAACCTTTTTACGGATTAGTCAATCTGTATGAGGGTTAAATTATTTTTAAAATTTTTATTTAATTTTAGAATGAATTTTGTTGTTTATAAGTCAAAATAAAAGACTTTAGGTGTTTCTAATGTGTATAAATCCGTTTGTTTTTTCATATTATTATGTGTATGTTTTGGAAGTGAAATAATATTAATTTTATTTGTTAAGATGGACAATGACGACTAGATATATGATAGTATTATGTCTGATGAAATTAATATGGAGGAAGACATTGCTGAAGAAGCTAATGCGTGTGAAAATGTCAATTGTTCTGTTGATTGTTCGGCAACATTCAATACCAAAGAAGTATATATTTTATTTAACATGTAGTTAAAGTAGTTAAATGATTGACTTTAACTATACAAATGATAATACCTAACAATGAATGCTCCATTTGTGAAGGTGTTTGTTTCGAGTGAGGATGTACTGAAATGGGCTCGAAGTGTTACATTTGATAATGGTTTTGTAGCCTTCATAATGAGGAGTGGCACGACAAGTGGAAAATTGGGAACAACATCATATGTTATAATTGGCTGTCAAAGGAGTGGAAAGTATAGATCATTCAAGAAAGGTTTTGTACCTACAACGGGTAGTAGTAGAAAATGTGAATGTCTGTTTAAGCTGAGAGCAAAACCCGGACCAGGAGGTGAAGGGTGGGTTATGAAATTAATATGTGGAATGCATAATCATAGTTTTGCTAGGTCATTATGTGGACACGCATATGCTGGTCGGCTAACTGAGGAGGAAAAGATCATTGTTGCTGATATGACAAGGTCATTGGTAAAGCCAAAAAATATTCTTTTAACTTTGAAGGAGCACAATGCCAATAATTATACAACTTTGAAGCAAGTTTACAATGCAAGGTATGCATACTGCACGCAGATAAGAGGTGATAACACTGAAATGCAACAGTTAATGAAGCTTCTGGAATGCAACATGTATATTCATTGGCATAGAATGAAGGAAAAAATGTGGTACGTGACTTATTTTGGACACATCCAGATTCAATGAAATTGACCAATGCATATCATGTGGTGTTCTTGATCGACAGTACATACAAAACAAACAGGTACAAACTTCCTTTACTTGACATAGTCGGTGACACCTACTGGTATGACATTTTCTAATGCATTTGCCTATTTAGAGGCGGAGCGGTTAAACAATCTTGTGTGGACCGTTGAACGCTTTAGAGGGATATCTCTGAAGAGTGAATTTTTCCCATAAGTGATTGTAACCGATAGAGATTCAGCATTGATGACTGCTGTGAAAACTATTTTTCCAATGTCAACCAACTTATTGTGTCGGTTTCACATTGACAAGAATGTCAAGGCAAAGTGTAAAACTTACATATGCCAAAATTTGCTATTGGACTTTGTCATGGAAGCTTGGGGGACCCTTATTGTTTGTGGTTTTGAGAAAGCTTACGATGAATGTTTGAAGAAGTTTGAAGTTGCATGTGCACCATGGCCTGCGTTTGTGGATTATGTGAAAGAAACATGGTTGGAGCCTCATAAGGAAAAATTTGTAACCGCATGGACAAATAAAGTAATGCATCTAGGCAACACTACAACAAACAGGTAACAATTGATTTATAGCAGGTTACATTGTGTACTGTTGAACAACTTATTTATTTTAACCCGCCTAACATTTCGTCACTAAATGCAAGGTTGAGTCTGCTCATTGGACTTTAAAGAGGCTTCTATAGAATAGCGTTGGAGACTTATGTACTGTTTGGGATTCCATGAACAACATGATCACCTTGCAACATACTAAAATAAAGGCATCAATGGAATCTGACATGTATTTAAAGTAACATTGTACAAGAGACTTATCGGCATGGTGTTGTGGTGTGCGTTGAACCAGATTGCTGCGAGTTTGAGCGAGTTCATTATGCAGGCAAAAACCCTGCTCGATGTGGATGTGTCATGAGAACTACCCATGGTCTCCCGTGTGCATGTGAGCTAGCTAAAGTTGTTGTTGGTAGCATACCGCTTGAAAACATTCATGTGTTTTGGCGAAGGTTAAATTTTTCCGACCAAGGAATGGATGACATGGAAATTAACATCACTGATGAGATAGAGGCAATCTCCAATTGTTTTAAGAAGCTTGACAGGTGTGGCAAAATGACGATGAAGACTAAGCTTAAAGAAATTGCTTTTCTTGATCAAACATCGATGAATCCTCCTCTAGAAAAGGTGAGAACGAAAGGTGCTCCGAAAAATAAACACACAAGACACGAGAGATCAACCAAGCGGGACCCATCTTACTTTGAATATGTTGATGAATTACATTCTGTGCAAAAAGTTGCTCCACATGAAAAAGGGTCTGCTTCCTCATCTGATCGGCCAACGAAGAACATAAACATTCCTATGCTGGACCAATTTCATCCTTTTATGCAGAAGTTCATTGTTAACATCACTGATGTTATAGCTGATGGTAATTGTGAGTATCATGTAATTGTTGCCGTGCTAGGTTACGGTGATGGTCTTTGGTCCGCAATCATTTGCTTAAGGAACTTTTAGAATGGTCTGATCAATATATATCATTGTTTGGTGGGTTTGATAGGTTTGAACACTTAAGGCGGTCCCTTCTTGTTGATGGATTATGAAGGGTAAAACCACAATTTCACAAATATTTTACCAAGGTAAGTATGATTTGTTAGATGTAGATATCAAAACTAATAAAATTTGATTGTGTAGGTAACAATGGATAAGTGGATGGATATTACCGACATGGGTTATGTCATCGCTTCAAGGTATAATGTCATTGTTGTTTCGCTTTCTATGCAACAAAGTATGACATTTTTTCCTCTGAGAAGTCAACCTCCTAAAGATCCATCTATTCATCGCATTGTTTGTATTGGTAATGTGTATGGTAACCATTTTGTCCAGGTATAACAAGCACCATGAATTGATATACTTTTATTTTGTTTGACATTGGTAAATATTAATTTATAACAAACATTGTATTTCAAACAGGTGAACTGACAGTTGACTGCCCTATCCTATGCACTGCATTCTTGTGGCCTACACATTGCTCAAATGAGGCAAGACATTGGGAAATTGCATACATTCATCGAATGAGGCTGTATTCAGATTTCGTTAAGTTACCACCTGAATATGTCAATTTAGCATAATTTCCTTTTGGTGTACTTTGTTAAAAACATTATAAAGACTTTGAGACCATCAAGAACTAAATGAAAATGTAACAAGTTTCATGCAATGGTTATAAAATAACAAATATTGTGCCAATCTGTTTAAATACAATAAGTTTAAATTATATTTTAAACACAAATGTAGTAAATGTATCAATCACGCAACTCGTCTCCTAACTGAGTCCCTCAATCTACTCGTGCGCACAAAGTTTTTTCCACGCGGTGTGACACTACGTGCTAATCCTAACAAGTGCTGCACAAATGAGTATGCCTCCGTGCCAGGAAGAACCTGTTCTGTGTCGAGCATGTATTGCAACCCTGAAAATGATAGGAACACTTCAAAACAACCAAGAGGGGGGGTGAATTGGTTGAACCTTGGTAAATAAAAATTTTCAAATCAGAGTTTCCATAGGATCTTTATCACTTTAAAAAATTGTTTTGAAACCAAGGAAGTTGGATTGGTTAAGTAACAATCATAGGAGTTGCAGCATCCTTGCTTTCCTCCATCTCAAATTTCTTGATAACCTCAAGACAGTACTTGGATTGGTTAAGAAAGGTTCCATTCTTCATTTGCTTTACTTGAAGTCCAAGGAAGAATGTGAGTTCACCCATCATTGACATTTCAAATTCCTTTTGCATTGCTGATGAAAAATCCTTGCATAACTTGTGGTTAGTGGAACCAAATATAATATCATCCATATAGATTTGAACCAATAAGAAATCATTGCCAAGCCTTTTGATAAACAAGGTTTTATCAACATTACCCCTTGTAAATGATTGTTCAAGCAGAAATTTGCTTAACCTTTCATACCATTTCCTAGAAGCTTGTTTCAAACCATAAAGTGCCTTTTTCAGTTTGTAAACATAATTTGGATGTTTAAAATCTTTAAAACCAGGAGGTTGTTCAACATATATGTCCTCCTCAATGTATCCATTTAAAAATGCACTTTTAACATCCATTTGAAAAAGTTTGAAATCCATGAGGCATGCATATACAAGTAACAATCTGATTGCTTCCAATCTTGCAACTGGAGCAAAAGTTTCCTCATAGTCTATGCCTTCCTCTTGGTTATAGCCCTTAGCCACCAATCTAGCTTTATTTCTGACTATGATTCCACTCTCATCAAGCTTATTTCTGAAAACTCATTTTGTGCCAATGGGTTTAAGAGATGAAGGTCTAGGAACAAGTTCCCAAACTTCATTTCTCTTAAATTGATTGAGCTCTTCATGCATTGCATGCATCCAATGTTCATCACACAAGGCTTGTGATAAGTGCCACATTTCAGTAGAAAATAGGATTCAAATATGGCACTTATCCGTCATTTAAATTGATTTAGGTACAAGAAAACCCTAGAAACCTAGTTAAATGATGACTAAGTAAAGGTAAGCTATGGTTTTGTATTTTGATAAGATTTCGGCCAAGTAATGGATTCATATTTTGCTAGGTTTCGAAGTTATGGAAGAAGCGAGATTGCGGAAGGAAGAGCATGGAGTAAAACAAGTAAAAGAAAAGGCTTCAAACAGCATTCAAAGCCCAAAAACCACAAGGCCCAAAAGGATTCTTCAGCACTAAGTCACTTTAACTCGCCCAGGCCAGCATTCCTAGCTCATTTTGGTCGCCCAGGCGACATCAAGTTCCAAGGCACCGCCCCTTATCTCGCCCAGGCGAGTGAAATGTGAAGAAAATGGGCGCCCAGGCGACCTTAGCTCGCCCAGGCGAGTGAAATTAGTGCAAATGGGGCGCCTGGGAGAGTGGACAAGCTACTGGCCAAAATCTATAAATACCAGACGAATTTTTGGAGGAAAAAAACATTCTTCACTTCTTTTCTCTCCTAGGGCACTAGTTGCTCTTGCTTGCTTGTTTTCTTTGTTTCTAAGTGAGTGTAGGATCTTAGGGAGGTGAGGTTATGTGAATTGTGTAAGGAGATTCTGCCGAAGAGAGGGTCGATGACGAGCTTCGTCGGTGATTCTCTTGAGGAGGTTCTGCCTATGTTTACCTAAGCTTCTCTAAGGATTAGGTGTACTCTTCTTATCCCTATGCTCTTTTAATTATTTATGCATCGTTCTATTTCTTGTTGGTAATTTAATTCTACGCTTAATGCTTGATTCTACTTGATCACTAGAGTCACGAACTTAAATTCTTATGTGAGACTGGAAAGTAATGTTAGAGTTTGAACTGAATTAAATTACTCGTTACGTTACGTTACTAGGAATAGAGCATAATGTTTCAATCGCATTAAACACGTGAATATGATCTTAATGCTTGGGTATTTAATTAAGTATGCGAGGAATCGATATTTAGTAAAATATCCATAGGGCTTAATTGTGAGGAATCGAGTTAAATTTATCTAAACGTGTGCGTCATCAAGAATAGAAAATGCATAGGTAAAATCAATTAAAAGGATAAGCAAGACGAAACCTAATCCTACATTCACTTGACTTGTATCCATTTATTTATTTCCCGTAATCGTTTACTTGTTTCTGTTATCTTTATTTTACATTTTTCGCAAACAAATGAATCCTCGTCTTTTATCTGTACATAAACTACTAAACTGTTAATTTTAGAAACAACCGACGTAAACCCAAATCCCTGTGGAGACGATCTTTTATAAATTTGAAACTTACAACGATAACAACGATAACAACGCCGAGGATTTGGCTTGTTTACTTTAAGTTGTTTTAAATTTCAGTTTAGTATTTTCTTTTCTGTTTTTGTATATATTTTTTTGTATATATTTTCTTTGTTATTTTAAACCTCTGTGCTTAACAAGAATCTTGTAGTTTCTTTCCTTTCCCTTTATGCGAGATAAGTCTGCAGATAAATCTCATTTTGATCCGGAAATCTCCAAAATCGAAAGGAAACTTCGAAAGAAAAAGAAACAAGAGACTGACAAGCACATTGAGGGCACTTCGTCTATTGATCCTTCCTCACCACAGATAAAAGACGATATGGCTAATCAAGGGGGAGAAGAAGATAGACAACCACCGAGGAGGACACTTGGAGACTATGCCTACCAACAAGGGCCCAAGCATTATAATAGCATAGTTTTTCCTCCTTTTCACAACAAAGTTGTAGAATTGAAGCCTGCACTACTTAGCCTTATTGGCTCTCATCCTTTCGCTGGATTAGACCATGAAGACCCATATACGCATCTATCTACTTTCATGGAGCTGTGTAGCACGATGGGAGCATCGGACGAGGATGCAGAAGCTGTATATCTTAGAGCTTTTCCTTTCTCTTTGACAGGTAAAGCAAAGACTTGGCTTCAATCACAACCCAACAAGAGTCTAAGCACATGGCACGAATTAGAAGAAAAGTTCATCGCTAGATTCTTTCCTCCTTCAAGATTCATCAGCGCTAAGTCCGTAATTGCCACTTTCGCTCAAGGAATTGATGAGCCCCTCTGTGAAACTTGGGAGAGATTCAAGTCACTATTGAGGAGATGCCCAAACCACAATTTTGATGACGCCGCTCAATTACATATTTTCTACAGTGGTTTGAGGCCTCAAAAAAAGATGACCTTAGATGCTTCAACTGGAGGAACCATGATGTCAAAGAGTCCCGAAGAAGCAATCGTGATCATCGACTCAATAGCTGCAAGTGACTATCAGTCTCACCATGATAGGTCACCCATTCAGAGGAAAGGCGTACTAGAGCTTGACACTCAGAGTGCTATCTTGGCTCAAAACAAGCTCTTGACCCAGCAAATAGAGGCCTTAAAAAAGCAAATAGACCAACTTCCTCAACTTCAGCAAGAAGGATCACAAAGAGCACATCAAGTTCAAAATTTGAGTTGTGATTTCTGTGGAGGCAACCATCAAAATGGCCATTGTTCAGTACCTAGTGATTTTCCACAAGAGGAGAAAGTTCACTACATGCAAAATCAATCAAGACCTCAACAAAGGTATCAAGGGAATTACCAAGGTTATCGCAATGGTCCAGGTTCTAATCAACCTTTTAATACTTATAATGCTTATAATGTCCCCACTAACCCTCCTTTTTCAAGTTCTTCTAATGCTTTTCTAAATAGAAATATGCCACAGTAAGATCAGTCTGATAGACTGACGAAGCTGGAAGATACTCTAACTCAGTTCATGTAAGTGTCCATCAGCAATCAAAAGAATAATGAAGCTTCTATCAAGAATCTAGAAGTGCAAATTGGACAACTAGCAAAAGAAGTAGCTGAGCATGGAGGAGGATCTTTCTCAGCAAATACTCAAGTCAACCCCAAGGAGCAGTGTAATGCCATTATCACAAGAAGGGGAACTATGGTTGGTAGGAAAGAAAAAGAAAAAGAAAAGAATGAGGAAGAAACCAATGAAAGAATTGAGGAAAAAGTGACAATTGAGGAGAAAAAAAGAAGGAGTGACAAAGGAAAGGCAGCCTTAATCCCACCACCAGTCCAACATATGCCATACCCACATGCTCCAACCAAGATTTCACAGGAAAAGGAGTACAAGCGTTTTCTTGACATCTTTAAGCAGTTACACATAAACATTCCTTTTTCTGAGGCGTTGGAGCAAATGCCAAAATACGCCAAGTTCATGAAGGATCTCCTTACAAAGAAAAGAAGATACATCGACGAGGAGACCATAGAGCTGGATGCAGGATGCAGTGCTATCATCCAAAAGACTCTCCCAGAAAAATCTCGAGATCCAGGTAGCTTTACAATCCCTGTTACTATTGGTAATTTATCTGTAGGAAAATCTCTTCTTGACTTAGGTGCAAGCATCAATCTCATACCATTATCCATGGTTAAGAAGATAGAAGGGGTTATAATTAAGCCTACCAGGATGACGCTGCAGTTAGCTGATAGATCAATCAAGCATCCGTATGGCGTTATTGAAGATGTGTTGGTAAAAGTCGACAAATTCTTCTTCCCAGTCGACTTTGTAGTAATGGACATGGACGAAGACAGTGAAGTTCCACTGATTCTTAGCAAACCCTTTATGAAGACTGCCAAGGTGCTGATTGATGTTGATGAAGGAAAGCTCACTGTCAGAGTACAAAATGATGAAATCCAATTCCATGTTTTTGAAGATATCAAGCACCCTACAAATGAAAAAGAATATCTTAAGATGGATGTCTTGAATAAGGTGGCTAATGGCTCGTCCACATCTTCCAATCATTTAGAGCAAAAGCCATAAAAAAGGCGTCCAGCTAATACGACGTAAAAGAAGCGCTTCTAGGAGGCAACCTAGTCAGGTATGTTTTAAAACTTTTTCTTATAAGTTTAAAATAAATTCTCATGCATATATATCTACAATAGAATAGTAAATATAGGTTAGAAAATATGAATATATTTATTTACTTTTCTTAAAAAAAAAAAAAGCTCATTAACTCGCCCAGGCGAGTACACCTAGGCTATTTTAGGCGCCTGGGCGAGTGGACTCGTACAGACCACCATTTAGCCAGGTACAAAGCCTTATCTTTTAGTAATTTTTCCTTTCATCTTTTTACATTCACCTTGGCTGTCCATGTCCATTTCCTTTCTCCATCAAGCTCGCCCAAGCCACTGTCCACATCCATTTTCTCTCTTCTTCATCACAAGTAAGCCATAATTTACCCATTCTCATGTTACTTACTCTTCCAATTCGTGTAAATTTATATTTTTGTGCTTTATCATCAACAAAATTCTCTTCTTGCTTCATTTTCATTGTTAGGGTTAGAGACATATAAATGTTATTCTACAATGTTTTGAATGTTTCTGCTGTACATATATGCTATGGTCACTTCTCCTTCTCCTTTCTTTGCAAATTTTGGTTTAAGCCATGTACCAAAGCATCCATTTTGTGGTTCACTATGTTATGCACACTAGGTGTTTGATGTTTTGCCACAAAGATTTTAGTTTCTATCTTGTACATTTTTTGGTTTCTAAATCTGGTCCTAAATGCATCCATATGCCACATAACATATAAATTAGGCCATAAACAATTGATGACACCTACAAAATGTACATTTTTATGTGTGAAAAGGCATAACTTTTTGTTTTGATAAGAACACTTGATTAGCATTTCCTATGGTTTGCAAAAATCCAGCAGTGCATTGTTGTCCTACACATGATTAAAATGAGTTGACCACATGCAAGATAGCATAAGCATTGCATTCATTGATTTCAATTGTGCTTTAGCTATGTAAAAATTTGTGATAAAATCATGGAAGCAATGGCTGTCATGTGCTAAAATGTGTGTTTTTAAAACATATAGCAACAGCCATATGTGTTTAGGAGAACTCTATAGCTTGCTATTTTGACATAGTGCAAGACTATAAAGATTTCTCAAAGCTTTTTGTGGTTGTGATTGATTATGCACACCTTAAACACAGCCACCAAAACAGCATTTCTAAATTGCATTTGTACATTAGATATCTAGGAATTAAGTGCTTATGTGTCCTAAGATTGATGGCTGCCACTTATCCTTAATAATGCAATTGTTTGTGAGTAATTATTTTCAGATGGCTCCAAAGAAACTTCAACACAAAAGAGCAAGGAATGAAGGACCAAGTGTACCTCCACCGGAAGACATCATTTATGATGAACAACGCTTCCGAAGCAAAGACCATCAACTCCATTTTGAAGCTATCCAACATTGGTCTTTCTTAAAAGAGCGATGAGTTCAATTATATAATGATGAATATGCTGATTTTGCAGATGAACTTAGTCGTAGAAGATGGAGGCCCCTAGCTACTCCTCTACAAAAATTTGATCCGGAGATAGTGTTGGAGTTTTATGCCAATGCTTGGCCCATGGAGGGCACCTTTGCAGATAAAAGATCCTTTGTTAGAGGACAATGGATTCCTTATGACGCCGACGCTATCAATCAATTCCTAGGAAATCCACTTGTCCTACCGGAGGGCCATTTGTGTGAGTACATGGAGAGGAGGAATCAATTTGATGAAGAAGCCATGAAGAAACTCATGTGTATCCCAGGTACTGACTTTACCAGAGGTATCTCAGGTAATAGGGTAAGACTAATGAGAACCAACATGACTACACTTACCCAAATTTGGATGACTTTTGTGTTAAGCAACATCTTACCTAGTGACCATAATTCAGATCTTCCTATGCTTAAGTGTCAACTAGTGTACAGCATTTTAATACAGCTTACCATAGATGTGGGTCAGATCATCTCAGACGCTATTCATCAGTTTGTTATTCTGGAACCCACTAGGCATCCCCTTAACCCTGAGAGGGCAAACAAGGCCCTTGGATTCCCAGCTCTTATCACTGGATTATGTCAGCTATATGGGATCCTAGTCCACCCCTCTAGGACCATCCGCCCTTCTATTAACCGTGCTTTCATTGAAAAATATTGTTTAGCTAGACAGGTAGAGCAGCAGCCTGAACCCGCTACTTTGGAGTCTCTCTCTACCCACATGCAGAGAATGGAGCTTCAGATGCAGACTTACATGCAGCACATAGCGGATCAGCAAGCTGCCAACTTCAGAGGACAGATGCAGCTCAATGAAAGTTTCTACCATTATACCCAGCATCAGTACCGGCAGGATCCCAGCCCCTTTCCATGGCCCACCCTCGATCAGTTTTGCACACATGTAGCATGGCCTGGGGACAGGCCGACTTTTCCAGAGGAGGAGGGAGGCCCCGCAGCTCAACAGGATCCTGCAGCTGAAGACCCTGCAGCAGTAGAAGGAGAGGCAACAGATGACTTGGAGTGGGACATGGCAGCCTATATGACAGATCTTCAAAATTTGTGACACTCTTTTTAATCATTTTATCGCTTCCTTTTTGGCTTTGACATATTTTGCATACTCTGGTTTATGCACTTACACTTTCCTGGGTACTATTTACATTTGACTAGTGTTTATGTTTCTATAATTATGTTACTTTTGTTAAATATCTTTTTGGCATATAGCTTATACTTATATAGGAGCGGTGCACAGTTAGGAAATAATAATTTTTTTCAACGTGCACAAAGAAAACACTTTTTGGAAAGTTTCACACTCTTTTGCGTATAAGTATAACTTAGGAAATTGTAAATAAAATAGCAACGTAGGAAACAATGTTTTTTGAGATAAACTGGAAAAATCTTTCTTGACATATGGTGTTTTGAAAGGAATCAACTGAAAATATTTTGAAACTTCTTTTAAAAAGATCAGAACCATAAAAATAAAGTTTTTGTAGGAAACCTTGAGAAATGAAAAACAAGAATAAATGGTCTTTTCAGAAAAATCAAATTAAGGTCAAAGTGTTTTTACATGGAAATTGATAAATCACTTCAGTAGGAAACAAATGATTTGGTTGAAAACATGAAAACAGACCTTGAGCCCAAGTGAGTGTGCATCTAAAACAGTCACTATACACAGAGAGATCTCACTGATATAATCTATAGTATTTTTTGCATGAATTTCTAATTGTTATAAGCATATGACTCATGGATATGATTTAGGCCATCTTTCTTTTTGAAATACATTATAAGCCACTAGCCAAAAAGCTATCCCAAATATATCAAATGATTTATCCGTTGAAAACCCCCTTTGAGCCCAAACAGTGATATTTTATTCAAAGCCTAGCCTAGGATAGGAACTCCATACCCTACCTAAGGTTAGGAGAGCAAAAAGGGAATGATTTGTGATGGGAAAATTTTTGTGAATAGTTATGAAAATGGGAAAAGAATTTTAGCAGTGGTTAAGAAAAGAAAGAAAGAAATAAGAGAAAAATAAAAAGAAAAATAAAAATGAAAGAAAAATAAAAGTTGGGTGAAAAAGAAAAAGAAAAATGAGAAAGATGTCTTGGAAAAAGAAAAAAGGAATAGGAAGTAAAAGATCTAAATTGTCTATATTTCTAGCTTGCTCTCCTAGTCCTAAGGTCATTTGAATATCCAGAAAAACCAAGATTTCTTTCTAGCCAAGCCCAGCCATAAAAGACCTAATGATCCATGATTATTATGTATTATGATTTGATAGGAAATGAACTGCAAATTTTACTTATGATATATCAGTGATGGATGTGAGATGTGAGAGTAAAACACTTACCTTTGGGAGAATTAAACACTTTTTGAGAGGTTTTCCTCTGTTTGATATCAGTCAAATGTTTCCTCTGAGGTCTTTTTGAAATGAAGTGTAAAATTTACTCTAACCTCATTTTGATTTTGTAACACCCCAATTTTTCTACTTATTGAATATGGATTAGAAGTAATATTGTAGGACGATTAGAAAATTAAAATTTACTAGCTCGTACGATCTTTAGAATTTAATACATATTGTGAAATAAAATTCAATTGATTCTAATCACTAGAAAATTAGAGGAGAATGATGAACATAATTTGAGGAATTCTCTTGTGACTATAGTGATTAAGATAGTTTAGTGATTTTGCAAATTAAGAATAAC
>PYAF01003870.1:12122-31481 GCA_007407185.1 Glycine tomentella
TCTCTTGTAACTTATAAAAAAACATAGAATTCGACCATGATTTTCCCATCTAGTTTTTTTCTCTATTTACACAAAAATCTGTAATAAAATTCAAATGAGATTTTACTTAAGGTATCCGAACTCAACTTACCTGAATGAACATGTTAGTATATGTTAAGTTTTAAATCACTTTTAATTTGACAGATGAATTAATTTATATAAGAAAAATTAATTTAACTATAGATGTAGTGTAATATATAAAAATGGTTTTAAGCATAATTCACATGTGTAAAGTACCTAATTAAATTAGCTAATTAATAAAAGTGGTTACAATTGCTCTAAATTAATATATTCTTCACAATAGCTGACATTTAACTATAATATGAATTTTTCAAAATTCAGTTGGTTGACTAAAGTATATAAATTATTATAAAATTGTTTTTATTCTTATGTATAAAAAATCTAATATGAATTTTATTTATAAATAAATTAGCTCATTAGTAAAAGTGGTGACCGCTAAGTTAATATATTCTTCACAACAGTTGACATTTTATACCATATTATTTTACCGTATTATAATATTAAAAAATGTCTCAACATGTTTGGATAAATAGGCACTTGAAGAATAGTACTTTGAATTAATGTAACAATAAATAAAATGTCAAGAACGAGCGGACACTTAAAACCATTGGTCCAAACAAACACGATATTGCAAAACAGTGTAGAAAATCATATAATGTGCACTTTCCCATTAGTTAATCCAATATACGAACACCAACATTAAAAGTTTCATATATTTTTCTATTTTTTAATTACTGGAATTTTTAGAAAATGATTTTTTTCCATTTAATTTTTGACAAATAAAAAATGGTTAATTAAGTTTTAAGTGTCTCAAAATTTCAGATTCTAATCCTTCAATATTTTTTTTGACAATTTTTAGTTTTTTTATTAACTTTTTTTTATAGTATTTTTAGTCTTTCTAAATTTTTTGCCCATTTTTTAATCTCTTATTTATTTTTATTATTCAAAATTACTCTCTGTTTTATTCATTTTTAGTCTCTCATTTATCTTATATTTAAAACTAATTTTGAGCAATAAAAATAAATGAGAAATTAAAAATAAACAAAAACATTTAGAGTGACTAAAAGTGATGACTAAAAATTAATGGAGTACTAAAAGTTGTCATAAATTTTTTTGAGGGATTAAAAATTGGAAGATAAAAAATTTAAGGGACTAAAGACTTAATTATTTCAATAAAAATGTATTAGTTATATTTTAATATTATTATTGGCTTTTGATATTTAGTATAAGTAGCATGAGAAGATAATCTAACCAACTATAATTATATTTTCTTAAAATTAAGGGTACAATTTAACGCTTTACTAATGTTTATGTGAAAAACTTTAAACAATTTATATTTTAAAATGAAAATAATACTACATGAGAAGAAGTTGTGAAAAGTTTGAAGATCGAGATGTAGCTAGCGAATAATAATTGTGTACAATTCAATCTTTTTTATGTTATCTTTAAACAAGTAAAAATAATATGCTTTCACCATATAATTTTAATATTTATCTGAAAATTTCTCATGAGAAAATATACACATTTTGCTTTCTAAAAGATATTTGTGCCGCTTGGATCTTTGAAAATTTTCATTTACCTGCTAATTAGTTCCCTAATTTATGAACTTGTTTGCAAGTTATTTTTATTAAATTTATGCAACTTTCTAATACCTTTATCATTTTTAAGACCAATTTGTACTGACAAAGACTCTCAGATACAAAATTAACACAAATAATATTAGAAAATTAAGAATAGAATATAAATAAATAATTGTATACAATTACGGTTAAAGTTAAAGGAACGTGTTATAAATCTAAGTGATCATAAAATTTATTTTCTTTTGAATTAAAGTAAACTCTTAAGTCTAAACCATTACTTGAATTTTGACTCTTTTTTTTTTTCACTTAAGAGGTGAAAAGTGAACCAAGAAGAGAAGCAGACCTTCTTTCCAACCCCAAAGATCGCGCATGCCATTGTTGATTTCTCTAGAGAGGGTACACACGATAGAATGACGAAATTACCCTTCATGCAGACACAAAACAACGAAATTGACCCTCCGCTTCGTGGATCGGATTTGTGATTCGAAAACAAACACCACCGAATATCACGGCAATTACGTTGCTTACCTGCCACTACCTTCAATCATGACTTTAATACATCCAAACCTTACCATTTTCGAACCCAAAACATGCCCTCTTTATTGTCTTGGTTTTTCCCACCATATAGAGTAGGGTAATTACTTAAAAGTTAAAAAAAGAAATATTAAACTTAACCAAACAAAAAAAAGAGATACTATTAGACTAGGTAAAAGTTTCTTTATGTAATTTTAGGGGTGTAATACCAAATGTAACTTTGTGAATTATTGTTGTTGTCTATCACTTCATAAATGAACTCGTCATTCAATCATAGCTTAGCTGCTAATTTGATTAATTGAATAAATCCTATCATGCTGAGTTTCTTGTTTAACTTTTAAAATCATCACATGTTTGGATTTATACTCCTTAATTAATTATAATAAACCCAAAGAAGAAAAAAAACTAACCACACATGACTCATGAACTCCTGAAAATATAATTGTATCCGATCTGATAGAATTAACTACAGTTAGGACTACAGAGATATTAATGCAGAAGTTATACAGGATTATAAATTAATGAGTAGAATATGTTTTAATCCTTCAAATTATGATTCAGTATTGTTACCCTTTTAAAAATCATTTGCAGTAAAAAAAATCTTCTTAAAATTATTTTATTATCTTTTATTTGATAATTTTTTTTAAAGAATCCTAGGAGATGTTTATTTCACATAATCTTGTCAGATTTATGGGAATGTGGAGATGAAAATATAATATTGTTATGTTTGTTAAAAAAAATTGAAAAAACATTTCTTGATATCATTGATTCCTTGAAAAATGTTATAATTTCTTTTTTTATTATAATGTTTTTCAACATTTTTATTTCCATGAGAAGAAATGGAAAAGTTATATTTCCATGAGAACTTGAGAATTTATTGTCTAATATATATAATGAAATTTCTTTTTTTATTATTTTAAATTTTAAAAATTATTTATGGAAATAATAAAATGTAATCAAACATATTTTTTTAAAATATCCAGGAATGATATTTTTATGTTATATTCCTAGAATAATATTCCTAAATATATAAAAATATTTTGTAAAATAAAAGCTCCCTTAAGACTATCTATTGATAATATATATCACAAATCTTCGACCAAATTAATGAATAATCTATGCTAATGACATAATTAAAAAATATAATAATATAAAGAGCAAAAAAAGTCATTTTAAGAATTTAAAACTTTGTAAAGATTAAATTTTAAAAAATTAAGATAAAATAAAATCTTATTTGTAACAAATATAACAATACTCTTATTTTTATTTTTTAAAGGAGAAAGACTGGATGAGATAATACAAATTCATTTTTTCCAAAAATAATACTATTACGTATTCTAAATAATGAAAATAACTGAATAACATAACTGCAGATGAAGGAAGCTTTTCCTCTAACTTGAGAAAGGCAACAGCATCTTTCATCATTAAATCACAATTAACTAAAACCGAAAACTAAATTCATTTTTATTTTAATCACAAAAATTAACTCACAATAAACTAAAAACTGAAATTAGATTCATTTTTATTTTAAGAGTTTAATGCCTAACCATTTTCTTTACAAAACAGTTAAAACCGCTGGAGAAAAAAAATCACAATTAACTGAAACTGAAACCAAATTAATTCATTTTTATTTTAATCCTACAAAAATTAAAACCGCTGAAAAAAAAAAAAAAAAGAACAGAATGGTTAGCTTCCCAAACAGCAAAGTTACATTAAGCAACACACTACACAGGCCACAACCAAAATGGTGTGAAATTTAACGCTGCGAAGTGTAACGCTGCTGAAATTTCTCGTTTTGCCCCTTTTCCGTTAGTTTCCCGAGAAATCTACAAAAACAAAATAAAAAACTGAATGGAAAATTCCAAAGAGAGATTCTCATTCTCCTGTCGCAAAAATTCAACAAAGTGAACCATATCTTTACCTTTACAGTGAGAGAGCATCGAACTACAACAATCAGAAGAAAAAAAGAACCCCAAACAAAAAGAAATTACAAACCCTAACATTTATGTGCCTCATTTTTTTCTTCTCAAGATCCTAATGTAGTAGTATATTTACAGAGCACCAAAACCAGCCAAAGATCTCGCTAATTAACGATTGTCGTATTTTTTTTGTTGCTTTTTTGCTTCTTTTTCTTTGTTTCTCAGGAGAACTCTTCCGGCGAGAAATTTACGAGCTCCGCCACGTCACGCGCGTCGAGTCCAAGACGGAGCGCGTCGAGAACACGCTCGAAGACGAAGACGCGGCACGGCAGCCGGAGAACTCCTTTCTGTTCGTAGCCGTATTCCTGCGCCGATTCGTTGAGGAGCTTCACGAAGACGGGGTGGTTGAGGAGCTCGGCGCACACGACGAAGCGCTCCATCTCGTCGCCGACGTAGATCGGCACGTGCCCCTCTGGCACCACCGCGGAGGAGCGGCGGATCTTCGCCGCAGCGAGGAGGCGGAAGGACTCCGCGCGGCGCCGGCGGTGGCAGCGCTGGGAGGCGGCGGAGTCCGAGCGGAGGAGCGTGTAGTTGGAGGAGTCGGCCACGCGCGAGAGCCGGCGGATCAGCTGCTTCATTTCAAGATCTTCTCGACGGATTAGTTATTAACGTTGTCGCAAGAGAAAAAAAGAAAATTTATTATATTAATAAAGAGAGAAGCTATAGTGTTTGTTTTTTGTTATTGGTGGTGGTGGTGAAATTGTTGTGGTTGGGGGTGGGTGAGGAGTAAGGAAGAGAACAAGTTATGAATGAGTGATGATGGGAAATGAAGAGTGAGGGGGGTGTATATATAATATATGTGTGTGTGTGACAAGGGTGCGATGGGGATTCTAAGGGGAGAGTGTTTGTACACAATGGAAAGGTGATGATGCGAGAAGTCTGGGAGGTACAGGTAAGCGTACTTGGCAGGTACAATTGGTGAGAGGAGAGAGAAAGATAGGGGTGGGAGTAAAAAAAAAATAAATTGGTATAAAGTGTGATTTATTAAATACTACTATTATGAAAGAAAATGAATGAAGGGGGTGTGGTTGGATTTATTTTTGTTTATTTATTATTATGGTGGCAATCAATTTATTGTTTTGTTTTTTGCTTTGGATTTTTGTCAAAGTGTTTTGCAGTGGATGTTGGGATTACCACGCGAGGGGAGCGTGGGATGGTGACGTGCACAGGTGTCATGTGGGTACGATATGAGTATTGATAGGGGTGTGAAAAAAGCCGTAGAATCGGTAATCGAATTTAAATTACATTAATTTGTATTTAAATTAGTTTAAGAAAAAATATATTATTTTATAAAATCAGATTGTAATTAAATTTAAGTTGAATTAAATTTTATCCAAATTAATATAAGAAAAAAGAAATATATTTTTTCATAAAACTAATTTGGTTAACCGAATTAATTCTAAAAAATCATTTCATTTAATCGAATCAATTTATATTTGAATTTTTTTTTGAAAAAATAGTTTAAAAATCAGTTCGAAATTGGTCAGACTCTTAAAAAAATTTAAAAATTAGTTCAATTCAAAATCTATTTTTTTGAAATCAATTCGATTTTGAATCAATTTTCAAACTAGTTTCACTATTTTTTGAATATAAAAGAAAGCAAATTAGTTAAAATAGTTAAAGAACTAGTTTGGTTTAGGTTTTTTTTTATCATACTAGTTTTTGTAAGCCCCTAAATATTGATGGCATGGGTGAATATTTGGGTATCATTCTATATTTATTATAAGTTTTTTATTTAGTTGCTTAGTTTAGATTGAAAATGATTTTGGTTTTCTGTTTTTATTATTGTTAATTATTTTACTTTTAAGATTAAGTAAATTTGATGTTTTTATTATAATTTTACATAAAAAATTTAAATTTTTTTATATTCATATATTTAAATATTTATGATGAAAATATAATATGGTACAAGATCTCTTTATCTAATTCATTAATATTAAGAAAAAATGGTTAATTTAGTTGATAGTAATAAATTTATCATAAATTTATAAATTTTTTTCAAAATTATCTTTGTTGTTAATACTTATCTATCTTTTAATTATCTGTCAATATAATATCTCTCTCATTTTAATTAAGATAATTTTAATCTCCAAATAATTAATACAACGAATATTATAGATTGAATCTTATTAAAATGAATAAACATCATTTCTAACTTGAGTCTTATAAATAAGGACGAAGGAAATACATAATAAGGTTGAATTTAACATATTTAGCCTAATGTAATGGACAAAACAATTATTTTTTTAATTAATGTAATTTCTCTTTTTGATAGGATTTCAAAATATTCTCACAAGTTTTAATACTTTAACATAATTAATCATCGATTTGACTAAGAAACTATTTGAGTGGAGATTCAATAAACTATTTAACTTACACTTCATGATCTCTCTATATATGTTTGATTTTGTGTCAATTTGATTGTAACCGCATCAAAATTTTCATGTTCACGATAAAGTTACTTCATATAACTTCATCTTTTCACGTTTTGTATGAGCGTTTATTTTTTCACCACGCAACCAAACATGCTAATATGTTTCAAAGTAGAGAAACTAAACAGTCAGTTCACATGTCCTATGTCAGGGTTGCTGAAATATTCACATATCTCATGTTAGGGTTTTAAAAAAATATTCAAAGTTATGAATCGACCACATTTATGCTCTACAAAAGGTGACACCTCTCATACCACCACGTAAATTCTCTTTCGATTTTTGTTACAATGTAGAAATATATATTGATTTGGGTGTTGAAATGCCTAAACACCCTCACTTTTACATGTTTATCGAACTAGCATCTCTACCTTTTATACTTAATCAAAGTTGATTGAGTAGGATGTTTAGGGAATATTGACTAGACTAGATAAAAAAATAATTTTAAAAGTTTAGAAATAAAATATTTAATAGAAACCTAATAAAAAAATAGCAGATTTTTTTAAAGGTCCGATTAGGATTGTAAGAGAAAAATGATATTTTATTTAATTTGAGTTAAGATGGTTTGGTTGATGGATAGAGCAAGAGATTATTTAATCAATTTAATTGGTATATATTTTAAATATAAAATGAAAATTTAAAGAATATTTTTACTTCTATGCTAAAATATTTTTCAATTAAGATTGGACATAATGATATATTAATCACTAGTATGGATTAAATAAATTTATGAGATTCACTAAACTAGAGTTTTAAGCGGATATGATTTTTATATTTAATTATGTTAATTTTAATTATAAACTATAAACAATTAAATCCATATTTATATCAAAATTAAAAATTAGTGTCATTACTACTACTGATCAATAAAAAAATATAAAAAGTAAAATGCGAATAGAATGGAAAAACTAGTCTCTAGTTCTCACTTAACTATAAGAAATATTTGACGTTCGATCTCCCCAAAATGAGCATAATAAAGAAAAAGCAGGTCAATATGTATTATGCATTGATTGGCTCGTTGATAATTTAGTACCTGTTCATTTTCAAGTGGGTTGACACACTAAGGGTTGATATATTTTCTGGTTATGATGAGCAATACCAATTATAATCAATGTTTTTTAAATCAAACCGATAAATGCACTCATTCAAAGTTCAATAATTCAATTCTAGTTGAACTGTGGTTGAATCAATACTAAAAAGATAATAATAAGACAAAATTACACTTATTCTCTTATGTTTAGAACTTATCATACTAGTTATTTAAATTTTGATACAAAACAACCCCTGACTCATAACAACCTCTCTCCATTAACCCCCAATGTGTCATGTGTTTTGTACATGCTTGTTTAATGAAAATTTAAGGCAAAAATGCATTGTCCTTATCCTTTGAACTGATTACAAGCCACGAACCAAGAGTATGATCCATTCTTCTCTAGAAAAACAAATTTGATGCACCAAATGGTTGTCTTGAGAACAAACCATGTAGAGAACAATAAGTTGGTCCATAATTCATTTAGCTTGTGTGTTTGGATGAGAAATTTCAAAACTTTAAGAAATTTGAAATTTGAAAGGTGTGAAATTTGAATTGCTTTGATTTTGGTTTCCTTCATATTCAAAATGTTTATTTGGATAAAACAATTCAAATTTCTTAAATTTTAAATTCTTTGTTTGGATAGGGTAATTCAATTTCTTCCATACACAAAATTTTCTTTTTGTATTTTAAATAAATGAAATTCCAACATTAAACTTTATAGAAAATAAATACTAACTAATTTTTAAATATTTAATTAATTTTTTTTAGCAGACAACAGTTAGGGTTTTTCTGGCCGACATCGACTAGAGCTATATTTTAGTTGACATCGGCTAGTATTTTATTGGTTGACATTGGCCAGGGTTATTTTGCCTAACGTCAGATAAGGTTTTTTTTCCACTGATATCAGCGAAAGATATTTTTTAGCCGATATCAGCTAGGATTTTTTTTCGCCGCCATTGCTCAAAGCTATTTTTTAGCCGATGTCGACTAGGGTTTTTTTGGCTAGCGTCGACTAGGTTTGTTGGTCATCATCGGTTAGGGCTATTTTTAGCCTATGTCTGCTAGGGTGCTTGGGCTAAAAAAACCTAGTGAATGTCGACTAAAAATAACAATGGACGATGTTGGCCGAAAATAACCCTAGCCAATGTCAACCAAGAAAGTCCTAGTCGATGTTAGCAAAAAACTTTCACTAACGTCAGCTAAAAAATAGCATTGGTTGATGTTGGCAAAGAAAACCCTAGCCGATGTTGGCTAAAAATAGCCCTAGTCTATGTCATAAAAAAAACCTAGTCTGTCACTATTAACTATGAAAATCATAAATAGGTTTTTGAAAATATTTTATATTTCTAAGTCAATTTTCATTGGTGACTCTATTAACAAATAAATCTTTAAAAATGAGGCAGAATCCATATTCGATTGTAAGATCTTTAGTTGAATAAACAATTATAGTTTTCAACTTAAGAGAATTCTCAAAGTATTGATAAAATGGTAATTTTGATAATAATAGGCAATGGAGATTGGATAAAAGTACAGTTCATAGAAGAAATGAAGATTGACAAAAGTAAGGGTTTCAAGAAGAAATAGAGATTGGATAGAAATAAAGTTTATAGAAGAAATGAAGATTGGAAAGAAGTAAAGTTCAAAGAATAAAATTGAGATTGAAAAAGAGTTAAGGGTTCACAAAAATGCATAAAAGTAAACAAAAACAAATTTTATTGAAAGTGGAATGAATATATACATTATGACCATCAAATTGAGAGTCATTTTTATGTAAGTGGTGTATGAGAATTTGAATATTAGTGATAGTGAGCGTCTCAAAAAAAGAATTTCAAATACTTTATTTTTTGACAAAATCTGAAATCCATTATTTCAGTTAATCAAAATGACAAATAAAAATACCAAAATTTCAATTCCTTTTCAAATATCATATTCAAACAAGTTATTCTATAATAAATCATTTAATTTTTTTTAAAAAAAGTGAGTTACCTGTTGAATTACTCCATCCAAACACCCTATTAGATAACAAATTAACAATAACATAACAAACCTACCTCCACAATCATTGTAACATAATAACAAGATCAAACCCTAAAACCTCAATTGTTCCATCCTAAACAACACACCTCCACCCCAACTAGTAATAATCTAGCTACATATTAAAAATCAAATTATTAACATATATTTATATTTAAAACCAAAAATTATAGTCAGGCATTTTGAGATGCTTCCCAATTAAAACTACATTCTTAGTCAAATGTTATAAACTCTATGGAATTCCAAGAACAATCTTACGAGCTATGAGTATGCGAAGGATTTTGTTGCCTGTGATGCTCTTGGCAAGAGCAAAAGAGAAATATTGTGAGAATCTCAAAGGATATTCTTCTACCTATTGCACCACTCTGAAACCCCATATATTATTTTCTACAAACATTCATCATAATCGAAAAACTGTAAAACAAATTAATACAAAACCCTGACTGAACCAAAACACCTAAAGCAAACCAAATAACACAAAAATCAATCCCATCCCCATACCCAAAACACTTCTCATTAGACTCGCATCCAAATGCCACTATTTTGCTTCTGTTTCTAATAGTCATCACCGAAGCCCTAAGAAACACAGATTCAGACATAGTGTCGAAGACGACATGAACACGAATATAGAAACACGCCTACAATAAATACCATAGGACGCGGGGACACGAAGGGCGCACACATACACATAGGTGTGGGTGTGTGTGTGTGTGTGTAAAATATAATCAATATCAACATGACAAAAATTTAAATATGATCAAACATGACAATAAAATTTATATATTCATATGATAATAAATCTAAGAAAAAATTACGTCTTCATAATCATTTAAGTAAAAATATTATCATTCTTGTAATTCTTTATTCATAGGAATTGGGGGTGTAAATAAGAAATCCAATCTTTCTATTTCTAGGCAAGGTAGCCCAACAACAAGAGAATACAAAACACAACATTTTTACTATTGTTGCTTCACTAGTCGTCTAGTAAGTGCAACCCTAAGACACAACACTACTAAGGCATGGAAGTGGCGACAACGATGAAGGTGGTGGCACTCGTTAGCTGCGACAAAGACAGCTGCTATGCTACGATGAAGGCTATTCACTATGGTCAAGAGGTTTCTTCTTCATTTTCTCTTTTCTCGACTTGCGTGGGATGAAGGAGGTCTGGCGTGGTCTTAGCACAACGACGACGTGCTCCGTGCATGTCCAGCGAACTCAGACGCATCCAACACCACGTCGCACACGGCTAGTGTTCAAATTTGTATTCGGTATGATTTCGATGGGGACACGCCCGTGTGCGGCCGCGTTTGTGCTTCTTAGCTTGAGCCACCGTGAAGTTGAAAACCAGTAATCGTTGCACCATGTCGTCATGACAACACCATGGCCAAGGCTTATGTGACCTATTGATTGCGTTATCATTCTTCTCTCTCCTCTCTCCTTAAACTGCTTCTAATTAATGTGTTGTATATATAATGTAACGCTTTTTTTAAAGGTTGAGAGCGCAAGTTGAATCGTCAACATGCAACTATGGTGAACAACAACAACAACAACAACAACAAATAAGGTCTCGATGCAAGAGGTGGATTCAAAGGAGGAGGAGAATTTCACCAAAACCAAATCTCTTTGCATTCTATCAAAAATGTGTGCAAAGTCGTTATTACAGACATGACCCTTCGATAAAGGAAAACCCAAGTACTTGCTTAGGTTCGTTGTATGATGAAATCCAATAATGGATGTGAACTTCACCTGCTTGGGCCTAGAGATATTGGAGGAGGAAAATAACCGTGATTTTTAGATGTTCACCTTAAGACCCGAAGCCTTACAAAAAGCGTCCGACACCTCTTTTACGAAATGAACCTATGCACTGGTTTCCTTTACAAAACGTACGCAATCATCCACAAAGAACAAATGTGAAATATCAGGCCCAATGCTAGAAACTTTAGCTGGTAACCAACTCCCCTCAGTCACTTTTTGTTGGATCAAGCAAGCCAATTTCTCCCTACAAAGCAGAAACAGGTATGGAGAAAGAGGATCTCTCTGGCACACTCTTGTATTAGGTTTACAACCCTGCAAACTCTCATTAATTGTTCCATTTCAAGGAAAGACTAGTAGAACAAGTGCAATTCATGATGAGATTGATTGTTTGGGAAGGGAAGCCAAACTCCATCAAAGTATATCTAAGAAATTCCTAATTCACTCTATCATAATCTTTCAAAGTCAATTTTGAAAAGCAAATAACTAGTTTTACCTTCTTTTGTTGTGCATATGATGGACTATCTCATGGGCAATAATGGCATTATCTGTTGTTCCTCTGTCGGGTATGAAACTACTTTGAAGAGGTCCAATGAGAGAATCCATGTGGGGACGAAGTTTATGAATGAGTACTTTTGTAATGATTTAATACAACACATTACATAGGGTAATAGGTATGAATTCTTTATGGATGTGGGAATATCCACCTTTGGTATTGGCACAATGAGTGTGTCAGCCAGTTGACAAGGAAATTCCTCAGTTCGAAAAGCTTTATTAGTCAACTCCTATACCGCATCTGCAACTATGTCCCAATAAGTTCTGTAGAAAATAGAGCCTTGTAGGGATTCATAGAAAACACTTTATTTTTTGTTTCTCTTCTAGTATTGGCTTAATCAAGTCTTCAAAAAGTTCCATACTAATGTGAGTAATGTTTGACAATTGTAGACTCTAGGGAGAACAAGGTTCAATAGAAGAAAACAAATTTTTAAAGAAACTTTGAGTCTCTTTCTTCAACACCCCTTCATAAGTGCACCAAGTACCTTCCACAAAGAGACCAGTCACTTTATTCCTCTGCCTTCTCATAACTATATGGGTATGAAAGAACTTGGTATTTTTATTACCAAGTTTGATCCAGTCTTCTCTTGATTTCTAGAATCATAGTATCTCTTCCTGGGCATATACCTCATTGTACTATTTCTGTAAGGATTGTTACAACTGAATCATATCAAAAGTAATCCTAACGTCCAACTCCTTGTACACCCTTTAATTCTGGCTTCTAAATATCTATTTCTCTTGAAGATGTTCCCAAAAACCTCTCTATTGAAAATAACAATCTTTTCTTTGATGCCATCCAGTTTACTAAGTGCATCACCTTGCACCAGATTCCAAGTTTGAGACATTAGATTCCTGAAGTCATGATGGGTAGTCCATGTTGCCTGGAAATGGAAGGATGTCTCTTTAGAACTTGGCTTTTTAAAACAGTGGACCATCAGTGGGTTATAATTTGGCACATGAGGATTAAAAAAGCTCAACCAAGCCATGTGGAAAGAGAAGATGCCAAGAAGGATTTGTCATGCACCTATCAAGCTTCTTGTGCACATGGCCCCATTTTGCATGTTTTTCCTCCAAGTATACTTGCCTCATACAACTTCCATTTCTAAAAGACCACAGTTAGTGAAAACATTACCCAACTCAAAAGCACGAGAAGGATTAAAAATTTCTCCCGAAACTTCTGTAGACAGAACAATTTCATTTAAACCCCCCACCATAAGCCAAGCTCCTTGCACTAGGTTCGGAAGGCCACAAAGATATTCTCAAAACACTGATCGAGTAACCAGATGTGGATACGCATAAATATTTGTGCAAACCTAACTAGTGTTATGTTTCTTTATAGTGAATGTAATTGCATATGTAATCGAGTCAACAAGAGTACACTCAAGGTCCTCTAGACTGGAAAGAACCCAAACTCCCACTAAGTGCCCATTTGCTTCTTGAAGGAACCAAGGTTTGTTACCAATCGATCCTTAGAAAGATTCTGCCTTCGTAAACAAAGTGTGAGTTTCTAAAAGACAATGAATGGATGATTTAGGAGACCTTACAAATTGACAAATATAACACTACCTAGTGTGACTCAACGTGCCTTGCACGTTCCATGCAATAATAAACAAATCAATGATGTTATTCATGGAAACTGATACGAGGTTGGGAGTAAGGAAACAGACCCCTATGTCACTATAGCAGATCCTTCCAGCGCGAAATGCTCCGCCACTGCTTGTTCATGTTGGATAATCCCCTCCATTGCCATGGCATTTGAGGAAGAGGGATGACTAGTAGAAAGGAAAGTAATATCCATCAAAGGCATATCCTACCTTACATTAGAAACAAGTTCAAGAGGTATTGTAGACTTTGCACCGTTACCAAGGTGAAATATCGCTTGTAGTGGAGTGTTGGTAATCTTCCGGTAACGTGTTCCCTTCTTTGTCCCTTATGGCCTAGTTGTTGCAACAAACTTCCCCTTTGGCAATGCCAAATTTGAAAAACAAAGTTTGCCCTATTTTTTTAAAGTCGTTGTTGATTGGATGTTGACCTCATTCTCTCCACATTGACCTATACTCCCTCTTTTCTTGCAGTTTCTACGCCTGACCACCATCCAATACCCATGCACAAGATTCTCTTCATTATTTGATGCACTCGAATCTATAATTGATTCCTCAATGATTCTGTCACCCTCATTATGTGCCCCCTCATTAATGACGCCTCCATTATTTGCATTCACATTAACTATCTTGCCAAAATTAGACTTTTCATTTCTGGTTGTTTTGGAGCCTTGATGTCGTCTTTGTTGCTTGTGTGGTTTTGTTGACAGTGGGTTGAGTACATTGGCGTGTGAGATAGCCATAACACCCATAGTTCATAGAAATATGATGAAGACCCTTGTATTCAACATGGTACCAAAAATCCTTCAACCATACTCACCCTAAAACAGGTTTCATCAAGTCTATCTCCACACACACTCTTGTGAAGCGACCCTTTCTGGCATCCTTGGTGTTATTATCAACTCTGATGAGTTTCCCAATAACAGTCATTAGAGCAAGTAGTATGCTCTCATCATAGTAGATTAAATTTAAACTAGGAAAATATATCTGATTCAACTTTTTTAGTTTAATATTTTTTATTCTTCTTAGCTTATTTTAATTCTCTTGGACTTTTATTTTATCACTTTAACTCAGTTTTTTGTCTTATGCAAACAATTTGGCTTAATTGATAATTGTTTCTTATTTTCATATTTTGTGCTTACTTGACCTATCTTCCTTATGCAAGACCTAAATGGTTCTAAAGAACTGCAAATGGAGCATATGAGTAGTCTCTAAAAAGATAAGGAAAAGAGATACAATATTGTCAGAGATAAGCCTATGCCAATTTTATCATTTTGAGGATCATTTTAGGCTTAAAAGTCAGAAACTCTATACTTGAACTTTGGGTTGCTAGTTGGGCTTTGATTTATGTAATTAGCATAATTAGTTAGATTATATGGCCTAATCAGGGCCCATCCTTTCCTACTGATTCAGTCACTATATATTAGTGTATTTAGTTAGTTAATAAGTTAGTTAGTTCATTTGGTACAAACAAAATTTTTAGTTTCTTGTGCAAGTTTTCATAATCAAAATCTTTTCTCTCTTTTTCTCTCAACTGTTCTTCAGTTTTCTTCTTCATTTCAATCCAAGGATTCAATTCAAGCAAGGAGAATTTGAGTTCTGGTTTGGTATTTAAATTTCTGTGTGAATGTTCATTTTCTTCTTCAATCCTCTCTTCAATTTTCATGATTATGAATATGTTTAGAATTGAAAATGGATTAAGTTATGGATTCATTACTTAATTTTGAATTTTAATCATAGATTGTTTGGATGATATTTCAATCTGATTTATGATTTCAATTGATTTAGGAGTTAATTGTTTGAACTGCTTTTAATGACATTGAATAAACCTTCATAAAATGATCATTATCTGAGAACTATGATAATTCACATTGCTTGGTTTGGTGAATTTGATTGATATTCTTGAATCTGTTTTACAATATCTTTTATCAATTATGTCAGTTTTTACATTTTTATTCAATTCGAATTTGTGTTTCTGCAATTTTTGTTCATTATCTACAAATTGTTAGATAAAAATTCTCCTATTATTTATCAATGAATTGAAGTTGGAACCAAATTGATCGTATCTTAGTTTTTGTTTTTGCAATGTTTGTTCATTGTCTGCAAACTGTTAAATAAACGTTCCCATATTGTTTATCAATAAATTGAAATTGAAACCAAATTGATCGTATTTCTGAGTCGACCTATCTTAATCTTCTACTACATATTTATCATAGTTTTATTTGTTTTGAAGCAATATGACATTTGTTATCAAGATCCATACCATTTCTTTTTTCAATCTTTGCCACGAGAGGGATAAACTCCAGTGTCCATGTTTGCACCGACAAGTAGTGGTCAAAGACCATCCATGGACCTTCCCCCATCACTTTTTTTCGATCATCCTCATTGTCAAATTTAACCATGAAATAACCATTGTTAATATCAGGCATCTCAAATCCGACCTTGAGTTTCCACTGTCTCGTCAATTTCTACTTCAAAATAGGAAAGGTGATTCTCTTCCCCAACACCTTAACCACGGGAGCATTCTACCATGGTGCACAGAGGCCATCAAAGACAGAATCCTGGATATGCACCATGGGCTTGAGGGGTTATCATCCTCATATTCGATGGTCACCAACTTCTTTTCAATAAGATTTTCCAAGGTTGTGGTACCACTGCTTTCTTGCCTTGCATCACACTGTCTCTGAACAATATTTTGTTGCCTCCTCTACCATTTGGCGGTTCACCAGAGCCATTGCCATTCATAGAACTCGTAGGAAAAGCAAAACCTTACGCCACAACCATTATTATTCAAATACATTTAAACATACAATTCACAATAAAAAAGTAAGCACTCAAATTTAAATAATTATATATATATATATATATATATATATATATAATTTATACAGTTTATATAATTATTACATCACTATTATTATTAGGAAAAAGAACAAATCAAAATAAATTTCAATAAACTTAATATTTTTTAAGAATACATCTTTTTAATTAAAATATAATTAATAATCTACTTTCCTCAATTTTAATATAATTATTTTAATGTTCTACTAAATATTTTAATTATTAATTTTATTAATGTACATATATTTTTTATATAAATACTCATTACTAATGTAAAAATGTATAATACAATCAAAACTATGCTTCACATTAGTTTAAAATCTATTATATTATAATACTTAATTTTAAATTTTAATTAAATATAACATTGTCCTTCCTCAAGATGAATGCTTCTCCCCTCTTGTTCTTAACCCTTCACCTGCATGTTCTATGTTGTTCCATTCTCCTTCCCTATCCCACTCATATTGTTTAAGGGTACTGTTTTGTGTGATTATTGAGGTTATGAATGATTAGTTAGCTATGAAATAGATTGATATTCTGAAATGTAAAAGGAGTGAGTTGGGACACACTAATGTGGCTTAAAGTCAATGAAAACCACCATAATTAAGTGCAACCCTTAGCATGTAATTCGATCTCCCTCATGATTGCTTGGTTTGCTTCCCTTGTAGTGTTTAGAATTAGAAAGTTTGGCCCATAGAAATCAAATTTAAGTACTAAAAAATTTATAATAACTCACATACTATTTAATTAATTGAGCTATGCTTTCTTGATATATTTCTCATAATTTGTCATGTATATTTAAGTTGACTAAATTAGTGAAAAAAACTGACAAAATCATCAATTTAGTATAACAAAGAAACTTTAAGGGACTAAAGTAAAAAAAAAATTAAACATAAGAGATCAAATTAAAACCTAAAATGTAGATAAAGGAATAAAATTTTTTGTTAGCCTTTTAAATATTTAAATTACGTTATAATTAAAATTTATAATAATAAATATATTAAATATATATATATATATATTAAATTTCAGATTATAATTAACAATTTAAATTTTGATATAGTATTATTTTTAATTATTGATAATTTCTTAAAATAACTACTAAAACTTAAAATGAAAATAGAGATAAAAGAGAATAGAGTGAAAGATTAAAAAACTGAAGTATAAAAATAAAGACAAAAGAAATGTAGATTGGAATGATTAAGAGATAAAAAATTTATTAGTTGCGGTATAATATGTGAAATGCACATTAAAAAAAAAAGAATAGAAAGAATGTTGAAAATATCAAATTGAAAGATATTACTAGAAATAAATTTGTCGGGTCAATATTCATATTATAAATTATTTTTTTCAACATTTCTAATGATATAAATAAATTATAATTGTACATTCATATTATATTTACAAATGTTAAAATGTTAGAGACACAACTTAATTTGGATCCCTCATTCACACATAAGTGCTAACAAAGGGTTGTTTTGTGAGTTTGAGGAAAATGCTGAAGAATCCATTTTTACATGGGAAACTTGGGAACTATTAGGGTCAAGGTAAAGGATAAATTCTTATCAAACACACTTTGGATAAAGCCAGCTTAGCTTTAAACAATGTGTTATATGTATATGAAATGTGTAGGAACATAGTCTCTAGACTCTAGAGTGTTATTGAATGAGGCTAGCTTAAAATATTATTTGAATCTAATGAAGTTGTTATAACAAAAAACGTGGACTTTGTGAGGGGAAATGCTTCTTATTCGGTGGTCAGTTTGTTTTAAAAACTATAGAAATCAATAAAACTCATGGTTTTACTTGTATTGGATTTCTCAACCTTTGGCATGGACAACTAGAAGGCTTTAATATATAACATCTTTTAAATGTTTCCATAATATGAATTTGATCTCTATTATTAACTAATTTGAGTCAAATAACACCGATTGTAATTAGTTTTTATTTTTCTTGTGTGTTGGACTTGAACCCATTGCTTTATGAGCATTGTCATAAGACAATTATCATAGTAAATTGGTAATAAACCTCTATTTTTGATTTGGAGGAAAGAAAATGAAATGGGGAAAGCAAGGGACTCCAGTAAAGAATAAAAATACTTTTAAAAGGTCAACATTTACATTCCTTTTATTTATTTATTTTTAATTTTTCTCTTACTAAATAAAACAATTATTGTTCATGTTTTTTTTCTCTTGTCTAAACACTGATGAGAAAGGGAAAGATAAAAGATGACATTTTAAAATTGTTATGTAATTAATAATGTATGAATATATAATAAATAAATTAGCGAGTATATTATCAATTGATAGAGTTGAAAAAGAAAAAGAAGAAAAGAAAAGGAATGAATAACAGAATAAATGCGTTTAACATGAGTGAAAGGCAGCGCCGTGAAGGACTCAAGGTGTCCCATTCCGTAGTTTGTTTCAGTACAGTTCCGTCACTTCTTTTTCTTTCCACATAAAGAGTTGTATCTTATCTATCAATGAGTTTTTTACATAAAAAATAAAAAATAAATATTTATTCAAATATATAACTCACAAAATATTTATTTCAATGATATAAAATAATGTAGTAAGTGAGAAATCGATTTTTCCCCAACCAATTTCTTATTTGCTTTCTTTTATATTGACATTATGATGTCGATTGATTTATGAGAAATCACTAAATAACTTTTCATAAAGTGTGTTATTTTGTTTTTTCAAAACTATATTATGAAAGGAGAACCAATTTCATAACTACTTTGTATTTCTTTTAATTTTTAACTTTTTAATTGTTTTTATTTTTTCATTTAAAATTATCTATATTTATGTTTTGTTTTTTAATTATTTTTATTTTTTCCTTTAAAATTATCTATATTTATATTTAAATTGCTTAAACTGAAAATGATTTTATTTTGAGAACACTTTGTATTATTTTTTAGAACACGATGATATGATAATTTATAAACAGTTTTTTTTTATAA
>PYAF01003870.1:31581-103018 GCA_007407185.1 Glycine tomentella
ATTTCATGTATTGTAACTATATATCCAATTATTTTAAAAAAATATTTTCTATTTCTATTTCTTAGTTTAAAAGTTCTTGTGGTGCAATAATTAATTGATTGACCACGACTTCATAAGTAGTGTAGTATAGTCTCATTACTTTACTATATAATATTTTGATACCGAAACTAAAAAAGAAATATAGAATATTTTTATTCCTTTGTATTTTCATTTTTTATTATTAAAATACATGAAATTATAAAAAAAACATATGTAACTAACAAGTTGAATTGAACTAAAATATTTAAATTACAAAATATATATAAAATTACCAACAATAGAACAAAATATTTAAATTTGAAACAATACAACATATTTTTTAAAATACGAAGAATATCACATAAATTTAACATTGTTTGTTTGAGCCTACACGAGTAGAGCAATTTTTCTTAGAATGGTCTAGGATGCAACACTTGGAACATCGCTTTGGTTGACTTGGTTCTTGGATATCCATTTTAGTGTGGATACAAGAGGAGACAAAATGACCCTTAGAATTTCTTTTCTTTTCTAGGTCGAGAAAATTATTGGCTCGTGACATGGTAGCCAATATGTTTCGTTGTACAATTCTCCAAACTACCTTCTTACATGTTGGAGACACTTTCCAACGTATTCATATGATGTATGTAGTTCATGTACTCATGGTGAACATGCTTACAAGTAGCAATAACATGAGAACAACATGTGTAATTTTTGAAATATGCCACACAACTTTTCATCCAATCTGACCATGAAACTTCCAGCAGGCTGAACCTCTCTTGGATTTATTGTCTCCTGGACCAAGAACTATGTGTTGCATCGATCAATGCATTACACCTTATATATGTTGATTTTACTAGTGCACTTATTGGCATATTTCTTGATTTCTTTAGTACTGAATTAATCGACTTAGCCAGATTGGTGGTCATATGTCCCCATCATTGGCAACCATCCCATGTGAAAGTCCAATTTCAATATTATGAATAATACAAAATGAAGTAATATTTAATATGAAGGGTAAAAAGTTTGGCACTCACCCATATTGATAATTAGTTTTTTGATGTCATTGTTCTTGAACCTCCTCATGTAATTTAGTGCAATGTGTCGAATGCAAAACACATGCACAAAATTTTGTGTCATCCACCCACTATCACGTCTTGATTAGGCACTTTTTATTGACTTGTGTCTGTTTGAAATCAAACAGAGACCATGTTGTGGGTCACATTCCTTTTTAAATTCTAGAGGAAGAAGATCCATGCTTCCGTTGTTTCACTCTCGACAACAGTAAAGGCTATTGTCGAGCACTAACCAATTGATTATTTGATTATTTGACCATTGTAAAGCACATTGTGGGTCACATATCCTCTTCATTTGTTTTGATTATTTGAACATTGTAGAGCACTAACCAATTGAAAAATAAGGAAAACATGTTGTGTAAAAGAGAATGAATAGAGAAAGAAATACGACAAAGGGTTTATGTTTGCAAAGTTGGAAGGAAGTAATAGAGAAAGAAAGTGTTGTCTGGATGCGTTAAATGAGGGTGGATATGAATTCTATATATAGGGTTCAAGGTTAATAGTTTACAACATAGGGTTAGGGTTTGAAGCATTGGATTGTCTGGCGTAAAGCAAAAGTGTCTCTGACCTAGAGTTAGGATTATGGTTAGGGTCCACGGTAAAATTAATATATTAGGGTTAAGGTTTTTGCGACAAACATATGGGTCGGGTCCAGAATGATTGCCAGGAGCGGGATTAGTGGCCAAAAACAAGAAACAATTACTAAAACTTCAAGATTTCAGTCATGAGGAAAACTTTTGTCACTTAGATTGTTATTTGCATAAGCTATTCTGGTTAAAATAATGTTTCACTCACACAGTTTTCATGTCAATGAAGCTATTAAGACAACTTTTGGGTCTCGATTTGGCCCTCAAACACATTAATGAAGTGGACAAAAACAAGAAAAAAAATACTAAAACTTCAAATAACCAATCCATAAGGGCAACTTTTGACATTTAGATTGTTATTTGTATAAGCTATTTTGGTTAAAATAATATTTCATTCTTGTAGTTTTCATGTAAATGAAACCATTAAAACAAGTTTTAGGTCTCAATTCAACCTTCAAATGCATTGACAAAGTAGCCAAAAATAAAAAAAAATTACTAAAACTTCAAAAAAAAACAATCCATACTTCAAACTTTTGGCATTAAACACACATGACGACAATTCAGTAATACAACAATGAAAACATCCATGATGACTACAAATCATTAACTAATAAAATAGAAATCAAATAAATTTGGGGGGTTTTCTTCAAAACTCGATGCAAGGTTCATTGTTTCATTGAGGTATTCATCCAAATCCTCCAAATAATAATAAAAAAAAACTTGTAGAAATTGGTGGTGAATGTGCACATGTGTGTGTGGGTGTGTTTGTGGTGGTAATATATAACTTAAGGCTGATAAGTGCCCTATTTTAGAACAATTCAAACTTACAATATGACACTTATCTTTTGATCTTAGTAAATTTGCTTATAAACTTACCCTAAACCTAGTCAATTTGAATTTAGTACTTCTGTAAATGTTGTTTTTCATATTTTGAAAGATTTGTCCAATCACGTGTTATATTTTGATAGGTTCTGATGACTTCTGAAGCATCAAAGCAAGCAAAAAGGGCATAAAGATCAAAATTAGGGGGTGTCAGAAGCAAAATGGCCCAGGCCCATGACCTTTCTTCACTATTAAGCTTTTAACTCGCCCAGACGAGCATTGGGCGAGTAGCATTCTTCATCATTCAGGCTTTAGCTCGCCCAGGCGAGTGACATCAATGTATTTTGCTCACCCAGGCAAGTGAACATTCCAGAAAAAGGTAATAGCTCGCCCAGGCAAGTGAACCAAGGCTAAATGGCTCGCCTGGGCGAGTGGACACAAGCAGCACCCCAAAATCTATAAATAGCCATGTAGAAACTTGAAGAAGGCATCCTATTTTCGTTTTCCTTCTTCTTTGAACGAATTTCTGAGCTTTGTAAGAGAAAAATTGCTTAGGATAGTGATTAGGGATAGTGAGAGAAGTGAGAATTAGTGTGGAGACTCTGCCGGAAAGAAGTGGTGATGATTCCCTTTATCAATTCTTTCCTTGAGGAGGTGCTCTTCGCAATGGTTGGCTAGCTTCTCTTAAGGATTGTATGTAATATTCTTACCCCTATGTCTCTCTTTTAATATTTATTTATGCATGAATCTTTTCTATTCCTCATTAGTAAGTTCATTCTGTCCTTAATGCTTGATTCTACTTAATCACTAGTTTCATGAAGTTAATCTTAAGTGAGACTAGAAAGTAATCTTAGGATTTGAATAGAATGATTTTACTCGTTACGTTATGTTACTAGGAATAGGGCATAGCGTTTTGATTGCATAAAGCATGCAATTATGATTTTAGTGCTGGGATATTTATTCGATATGCGAGGGATCGGTATTTAGTAAATATACTTAGGATTCTCAAATGCGAGGAATCGATTTGGGGTAATTTAATGTGTGCATCAATAAGGATAGAAAATTATTTATGCATGGTAAATTTAATTGAATACTAAGGGTACGAACGACGAAATCCAGTCCTACACTTTTCTTGAATTTAACTAAACTCGCTTTATTTGTTTCCGTAGTATCAACGTACTAAATCCGTTAGATTTTATTCTCTTTATATTTGTACTTCTGTTATTGCACAAATCAAATGAACATTCGCTTACACTCTTTGTACATAACTATTAAACTGTTGAATTTTATTTGAATTAACTAAGTAAACTCAAGTTCATGTGGAGACGAACTTTTATAAATTTTGTAACTTACAACGACAATTGGTACGCTTGCCAAGAGTCCTAACAAAGGCCTATGAGGCTGGAGACTTGTCCAAACATAGAAAACATAGTCATTACGCCTGCATCATCATGCACTATGCATGCCCTATATTGGCCACAATCACCAACAGATGATACTATTAGTTAAAAATGTATATCATTGACCACTTTACCATTTGATAGATTAATTTTGTTTCCAATAGCTTGTTTCAAGGCATGAGTAACATTTTATTGTCAAGTTAAACGATCTTTAGTGAACCGCTTCCAAACGTTGAATCATGTTTAGTTGTTGTGATGGCACCATTGTAATACACAACCACATTGACTAATGATGAAGTCATGGTTTAGGGTTTAAGGTAGTAGTAAGGTTTCTAATTGAGGTGATGGATCAGACTGCTTCAGTGCAGACTATATTTATAATGTTTAATGACTTGTCACATGCACTTCAAAAAGAATGGCCAAGATCCCACCAAAAAATGAATGACCTAGATATCACCAATTGGAGTAATGCATGTTAAACGAACAAGATCCTACCGACAAAATGAACAACCTAGATATCATCAATTGGAGCAATGCACGTTGAACGACCAAGATCACATTAACAAAATCAGTAGCCTAGATATAACCAATTGGAACAACGCCCGTTGATGACCTGAAAAAGATGATGGGACTCACCAAATCAAGAAAGGGGGTGAATTGGTTTTAAAATCAAATCGAAATAAAAGTGGAGTTTTAAAAACTTTTGCTTCCCAAAGATCATCGTATCACAACTTTCTGTTCAAAACCAATATTGAATCAATCATCCGAACATAATATCCTTTTGTTAAAGAGCATCAATTTGAAATATCTTTGAAACTCAACAAATTGATAAAGAATGCAATAGAGAGAGATGAGAGTTAAAAAGAAGATAGAGAACAAGATATATAATGATTCACTTTTATTTCTAGAAAAACTACTCCAGTTATCCAATTTAACCTGAATTAGATTTTCCTTATGCAATGTGAGTTTTACAAGCAATCATAAGCAATTTCATATTCTACCTAGAAAATGAAACTTAGGAACCAACCCTAGGGTCCTTTGTGAATCTAAGCTTAAGAGAAACATACTTTAGCTTTAAACTAGAAACAACTATTCTAGCATGCTGTAAAATTTCTTGCACATGCAGTAACAATATGTAAAAATCATATGAAACAGAGTCAAGGAGAGATACAACTTTTATATTCAAATGCAGGAATAAAAGACTTGATTGAATGGATTTCTCTTGATCTCAAATGTGTTTATAAACTCACTTTTCCTTTGAAAGCTTCAGGAAACGAAAACTGAATTTTTGAGTTATGAAAGATCATTCAAAGCTCATTGTTTTCCGATTATTGAAAGTGAGAACACAATCTGAGTATATATAGAGAAAACAATTATAATCGTCTGTAATTGATTAAATTGGCAATGTAATTGATTATCTCGAGAGAGTGATCGATTAGATTCTCTTTTAATCGATTAAAGCATTTTTTTCCCAAACCTAGAAAGCATTCAAGAACAATGTAATCGATTATAGTGTTCTTGATCACTTTTGGGAACACTTTCAAGAACGATGTAATCAATTAAACCAAGACCCAAGAAAACAGACATGGTTCGAAAAAGAACTGTGTAATTGATTATGGATATATGGTAATCAATTAAGCTAGAACTATGATCTGCTTGCAAGTTTCTCAAAATACTTGTGTAGTTGATTACTGCCAATGGTAATCGATTAAAACAAAGAGTTATATAGCATTAAAGATGTTTCTTACCTTAGAAACTATCTTTCTACTTCTATATGATGTTGCATGATGTACACACATATAAACTGAAAAATAAAAGGCAACAACCAATACAAATGTCACTCAATAAGGAGTTGGGCATGTAAAAGTCAAAACTCTTCACGGTTTGATCTTCGTGTTTCTCCTCCTATCTCTAACACAACCAAGATCTCTTCGACAAAATCAACAATCAAGATCCCACCGAATGAATTGTGTTACCGTTATAGTTTTTCTATAAATACAGTGCATTGATTGCCATCTATAATGACCAAGCCTAAAAAAAAGTTTAAATTTACAATATTCTGTCGCAAAAAGCGTTAGTAGATGACTAGTTCTTGGCGTGGATAGCACCAGATGCGGCACCGTTAGCGCCAGTAGCGCCAGAAGTGCTCCAGAAAGCCAATTTTCTCTGGAATTTGGTACGATTAGCGCCAGAGTGGCGCGATTAGCTCCGGGACGCGATCTGGGCCACTATAAAAGGCCATTTCATACATTTTCTAGCCAAAACTCACCTTTCTTCTTCTTATGAGCGTTTTCCACCATTGTTGAGCTTCGGAAGCTCCGTACCCACTCAACCATTGACCAAAACACTTCACTTCCAACATGAAAGTTGAAGGGAACTACTCAATGAACTAGATTTCATCATCACTTTTCTTTGAAAACCATCAAACGGGGGGATCGTTTTCTCAAGGGAACTTTAGAAAGTTTGAGTTTGGAGGAGATAGAGGGCGTTTTAAGGACACTCAAGCTTGGAGAAGTTGTCCTCTAGCCTTCCTTGTCGATTTAGAGGTAAGAAACTCGAATTCTACTAATTATTTAAGAATTTGTTCTTGAGGTGAATAATGACCTATTTGAGTTAGAGATGAAATTAGGGTTGGGTCCTGTGGAAAGTATGCTTAGGAGGTTGTTGTGATGAAGGATTAGCCTTGATATATGATTTTTACGGACTTTGGAATTTGACTCTGAGAAATGTATGTGTAGGATGAATGTTGGTTAAATTGATGATGATATGGTATGTTTGGGCCTTGGTGCCTTCACAAGATGCGTTTAGGAGGCTATATAAATGGTGAACATGTGTTGAAGTAACCGTTTTGGCCACTTTGGAAATTGTTGATATGTGGCATGAATAGAGTATTAAACTCTCTGAATTTGTTGATGTAGAGTCTTAGGGAGACTCTAGGGCCTTGGTTAGACTGAGATAGATCCTGTTGAGGGTCTGTAAGTCACTGGTTAGGTGACTAGTTCTTATAACTTAGAAAAGAAGTTTATATGGAAAAGAATCATTTTTCTTTTCTTTCTAACGGTTGAGAACTGTTGTTAATTACTTGTGTGCCTTTGTATAGGGCATGACACTGAGGGTGTCAGTGGCGGAGACCACAGTTCAGGGATTGAACAGCAGAGCACGACTTTGCCAGGTAAGTTCTTTGTTCTTGGGAGTGTTTCCCACTGCTTGAGTTCCACTATACTCCGAGGAAGTGATGGTTGCATACATGATTCATATGCATTGAATTGGATGTTACAACTTTCCTCATGGTAATATGTATGTATGTTTATGTGCTTTGTGTTTGGTTGCCTTTCGGATAGATCTTCTGGTCAGTTAGATAAATATGGACTTCCCTAGGAGTAGAGCGCAACTCCTAGTCGGTTTGCTCATGTAAAAGGTGTATGATCCCTTAAGACCAGAGATAGGTGGTCCCATCGCGGTTGAAGCCTATACTCGGAGGCGCCATATACGTGCATCCAAGTGTAAAGGGGTAGCTCCTGATGGGATGACACAAGTGTGAGTTCCGGCCTCATACTGGGGACTGAGAGTCCCAATGCTGATGATGATGCATCTTTTGGTGGGCATAGTGTTGGGACTTTTGGCAAGCGTACCAATTGTCGTTGTAAGTTACAAAATTATAAGATCATCTCCACAGGGACTTGAGCTTACTCAGTTAATCCAAATATAATTAAACAGTTCAATAGTTATGTACAAGTAGGTTGAACGATATTTCATTTGTTGTTGCAGGTAAAGTAAATTAACTAAACAAAAATTGAAAATATATTTATAAGAAAGCGGGGTTGGATTTCATCATTCTTAACATCCTATATTCAATTAATATTTACCATGCATAAATCATCATCTATCTTTATTGATGCACACTAAGTTACCTTAAATCGATGTCTCGCATTCAAGTTCTAAGGATATTTTACCGCATATCGATCCCTCGCATATTTAAGTAAATACCCCAGCGTTACGATTATATTCGCATGCTTGTTTGCAATCTAAACGTTATGCTCTATTCCTAGCAACGTAACGTAAAGAGTAAATTAATTCAGTTCAAACCCTTAAGATTACTTTCCAGTCTTACTTAGGATTTAAGTTCGTGATACTAGTGATCAAGTAGCATCAAGCGTTAAGTACGAAATAAATTTACCAATAATAAATAGAACGATTCATGCATGAATATTAAAAGAAATATAGGGCTAAGAAGATTACATCCAACCTCTGAGAAGCTAGCCCAGCATGGAGAGAACCTCCTCTCGGAAAGAGCTGCTGAACATTTCCATCCTTGCTTCTCTCACTTTCCTAACCTACTTAACCCTACTATTTAGAAGCCTAAAGACTAAGAAGAAAGCCTAAGCTAGTGAGGGAGAGAGAAGCTCTCAAATGGTGTGTTTTTCCTCTCCAAACCGTGGCCTATTTATAGCATTTTGGCCCAGCATGCTCAGCTCGCCCAGGCCACAAATTCCTTCACATTTTGGTCGCCTGGGCGACTTGGTAGGTAAGCTCAATAATTTAAGCTCGCCCAGGCGACTGAATTAGGCATAGTTTGGTCGCCCAGGCGAGTTAAACATCTCCTTTTGGGCCTTTTGGGCTGAATTGCTGGATGTACCTCCCTGTTTGCTTCTTTTGGACATTTATGCTTGCTTTTAATTTACGGAAGCTCCGGAAATCCTTGGAATCTATCAAATTACAAAACATGTTGGATTAATCTTCCGAAATATGACAATGACATGTATACAAGCAATAGGAGCTATTTAACTAGGTTTAGGGTAAATTTATGATAAAAGCTTATGAAATCAAAGGATAAGTGCCTTTATTTAAAATATGATTTTAACTGATTTATGGCACTTATCACATAGTACCGTAGTTACACATTAGAGCTAGAGAATGCCTATGTGTTGTTGTGAGGGCCAGGAGGTTTGGTGTTGTGATGCCTTTGATGTTTTGTATCATGGAAGTGAGCCAGGGCGAGGAGAAACATCCAAGAACTCTGAGCTTACTGAGATTGTATCTCGCCCTATGTATGGGGATTATGTTTTTGTAGGTGATACATCTGGCAGAGATGATGGGTCCCAAGGTGGGAGGCCCCAGTAGGGACAGACATTGTATAGCTGCTTGACAGTATTTTAAGAGCATTGTGGCTTATTGTTTTATGTTTATGATGTATTTTGTACCCTTGCGAGGAAAGATGTGCATGCATATGTATTTTGGGTCTTGTATGGATTGTGGTGTTCAGATGATATATATTTTATGCCCTCTTGTGAGGATGTGATATGTGAGATCATGGCAATGGGTGCCTATTCTTTTGTATAACCACAGTGGTGGTTTTGATGATATATATATATATATATATATATATATGTTGATGTACATCATGTATATGTGGTATACCTTGAGAGATATTGATGTATGTTGAGAGAGGACTGGGTATTCGATACCTTCTGGTTTTGCACAGCCTTTGTTGAGATATATTTGCTGATATATATATATATATATATATATAGGTACATGGCTGAATTGGTTCTCTAGGGGTATAATATGAGAGTTCCCATACATAATGTAAATAAGTTATTGTTGTTGATAACGTCATTTTGTTATTTGCTTCCGAATTGGTTAGCTTTAGTTAATTGTTGCGCTTAATGATCATAATTGAATGTTAATGAATCAGATGCATACGGGGCGTTACTCCATCATATACATTAACTCACAGACTCACTTTCTCTCGTTCTCATATATCCCTCTTTAACTTCTTCTTAATGTTAGTACCAACAAAAGCCTAAACTATGGAATCTACAGTTGGTCTTTGGAAACAACACCTTCATAGGTTTGGAGAAGTGTGTAATACAATATGTTTAATTTAATGTTAATTATGTTATTATTTACAAATATTGATGTTGTTATTATTTTGATTTCTACAAGTAACAGATGACCTAATCTAATCTTATGCTTAAGTTATGCCTTCTCTAGATCTGAGAATTCAATCTTTGTTGGTTCAAGTTGGGTTTTCAGATGTTGCAGAGCTTGGACATATTAAAATCGATGATACTTTAGTGACTATTTTGGTTGAAAGGTGGAGACCTGAATCACAAACTTTTCATTTTCTTGTTGGTGAATGCATAATTATCTTGGAAGATGTTGCTCTTCAACTGGGTTTACGTGTTGATGAAAAACCAGTTACTAGTCCACCATATTATGATTGGGAACAAATGTGTGTAGAATATATAGGTGTTGTTCCCCCAAAGAATGTACTAGTGGGATCAACACTTAAACTAAAATGGTTTAAAAAAACATGTTGACTCTCCTAGAAGAACCCACACCACAACAATCAACAATCCATTGTAGAGCATAAATTTTAGGACTGATTGGTGGGGTGTTGATGCTAGAGAAGTCAAGGAACAAAGTTCACCTAATGTATATACCTCTGTTAGTAAATCTTGATCAGGCTGGTTGGTACAGTGGGGTTTAACATGTTTAGCACATTCGTACTAAGAAATGTACAAACAAATTTATCCCACATCCAAAAATGGGAGGATGTATAGTGTTGTTGCTGTCTTGGGCATGGTATTGCATGTCATTCATCCAACCAAGGGTCGAGTGCCAATCGTCATATGTACTAGCAACTAGGTAAACAAAAATTTCTCATTTAAACAAAGTCCATTTTTGGTACTGTATTTGACACTAACATATTACATTTCACTAAATGGAGTTAAAGAAGGCTACAGTTTTCTAGAATCCCACGCAGTGATGTTATAGGCTATAGGTGAAGATTCGACAACATGCGTAACGAGGAGGTTGAACCATTTGGTTTTTGTTTCTTTATTCAAATGCCAATTACAATGTTTTTAAAATTATTTACGCAAGTTATCTTTTCAATTCCATTGGATTCCTTTCAGAGGGTTTGAGTCATTCTACCAGAAGATGCATACAAGGATTCCAAAATATGGAGTGCTTTTGTCATTTTAATTTGTTTCCCAATGGTAGTATGACAAAAAATTGATAGAGTTATGCTCCAATTTGGAATTTGTCCAAACATACCAAATCTACTACATAATCTTGAAAAAGTTCATCATACTGACATGAGAGGACATAGTACACAAATTGGGTAGAGGAATATCAACAGTGGATTGCAATTTGAAAGGAAAGACGCAAATATGTGTTAATTGACTAACCAATTCTAGGAAATATTGAAAATTTGAGTCACCACATGAATTGGTACAGAGAAAATTCAAAAATTTCCTTAAATAGTTTGCAACTCATTCAAACATTGCTGTCACACCTCGCTCAACTCTAGACATAAAAATTGAACAACATCCTGCACAAAAAAGCCTACCAGTTGTTGCCAACATGCATGATGTAGGATTACAACCACATCCACAATCATATGAATTCATACCACAACCTCATCATCAGCAAGAAGATTATGGGTGCCATCCCCAGTTCTTCAATACTATTGGATAAGACTTTTTGAGCAACCTCATAGGTATAGATCTCTAAAAAACAAAGTCTACGTATGAGTACATACAAAATATGCCCATACCTTCATTGCATCCTTTCACCAACGTATTGCTGACAATTCTTCCATTAATGACTTCGTTCAAGAAGAGCAACTTGTTGTTCTTGATGAACAACTTCAACCACAAGAACATGGACAAGTACGTCAACAACCATCAATAAACAAGCAACCTCCCAAATGTGGAACTAATGGACACAGACAACATTAATTGCCCTTATTAATTATGTCCTATTATGATGATTTTCAGTTTGCATTTGTTAATTGAATGAACGTTGAAAAATGAATTTAAAACAATGAACACTGCATTTTCTGATACTAATTGACTGAACATTGATTTTTTTGAGACGATTTAACCCTACATTGCTTGTTCTCATACGATTTGACCTCACATTACTTGTTTTAGGACGATGTGATTGGACAATGGTTTCTACAAGATGATTTGATTGACATTGTTTTTGTCCTGAATTGCACAAACCAAACGTTATTAATTAAGACTTAATTTAAACCGTTTATATTGTCAATGCAATCTCAACCATTGGTGTGAGTCACAGGAGAACATTTGATCACCTAATATATATAATAGTAGAGGTTAGATGCAACTCAACACTTTTGTCTGATATTCACCATATTGTTTAAAACATGGAGAATGTATCCGCTTTTGTGTATTGCAATGGTGACATGATTCCATCATATGAAGGGATAATGTTTGAATGTCCTAGTGATCCTAAAGTCATCACAATAAGTGAAGACATGTTGTTTGTTGCCTTAAGGAAAACAATCTACATAGGTGATGGTTTTGTTAAATACGACTGTATGAAACTCAAACTAGATGATGATGTGAGAAAAATATTTTTCATCTATTTAGATTTAATACCAAAAGTCAGATTGAGTTGAATGCAACTTTTGAGCGTTCTCCAGATGAAATCCTTGCCATGTTGTACAAACCAAGGAAACCAAGAACAACTAATGAGATCATTGATCTAATGCGTGATGAATGTGTGTCATCATTGCACAAACTACTTGTTGTTACTTTTTTAGAATAAACTTACAATTTATCATTGAAATTTTGTTGTTACTAGCTTTTTAAGATTATCTACTTTAATCATATTAGTCCCAAAGGATTATGATGTTTAACTAAACTTTTTTTTCTTCTTCTTTAATCTTGCATAATAACACTACATCCACAACTATTGTAATGAAAAATAAAACTATTAATACTATATAAATTATTTTCATTTTCTTTTCATTTCATTTTTTTAAAATATTTTAATATTTCTATAAAAAAAATTAAAATATGTTAATATAATTTGTATTCAACCGACAATTTATATTTAGGGACTACACTAAAATTGAATGGATAAAAAATCATAAACTTATCTAGGTCACTTATTTTAGATAAACTTTCTTTATATAAATTATATATTTTTTATAAACTAATATATATAAAATAAAATACTATTTTATATAAATTATATATTTTTATAAACTAATATATATAAAATAGTGAAATTAAAAAATAACACAAATAAATTAAAAAAACACTTATTTATTGATTATGATTTTTTTGGTTGATTTAGTCTTTTGACTCTACATTTATTCTTTTTTTAGTTTCGGTATTAAAATATTCAATAATTTTTATGGATTTTTAGTCACTATTGTTAGTTATAATTGTGTTTTTCGTGAAATTACTACAAAATAAATATATAAGGAATAAATACATATTTATTTTCATATTCTTATATTTTTTTATATGAGTTATTTCATCACTTACTTTTAAAATGGATTTGAACTCTTGAAAAAATGATAAAACAAAAAATATGTAAAATAATAACATATACATAATAAAATTATTTTTATTTTAAACAATTTAAACATAAATAAGGTAAATTAAAAAGGAAAAATAAAAATAATTAAAAAAAAGTTATGAAAATGTGCATATCCATCCTCGTTTTAAAATCCGAATAATACCTATATTCATCGGCAGACGTGGTCAAAACAAGTACATCTTGCTAAACTCAAGGCAAGCTTGATAGGTACTCGTATGTTTAAAATTATTTGTCATACCTAGATGCATTTCAACCAAAAAAATCTTAAATTTTGCTACAAATTGATATCTAAATTGAAAAATTAGAGCAAATCATGTTAAACCCTTGCGGCATAAGACGGGTTAATATAATTTAGCCATTAAACTCTTAATAAATTTAGCCAAATTATTTTTTTATTGTACAGAAATAGATGTAATATTTTTTTATGTAATAGATGTATTATATTGTTAATATAATGACTGTAATATTTTCAGCATATTCGAATACCAAATCGGCATCTTTTTTTTTTTTTTTTTTTTTTTTTTTTTTTTTTTTTTTTTTTTTTTTTTTTTCCCCCCCCCCCCCCCCCCACTTGAATATTGCGTTTTTCCAAGTACAAAATCTCATAATCACAATATAAGATACATTTAAAAATATGTTTTAATCTATCACTAATTCTTTGATTATCTATTGAATTTTACATTAATTCATAAGGAGTAACTTAAATACTTAGTAAATACCAAACTGATCTAATTCGGTTAGTTTAATAGAGTGTTCAAATGTATTATAAATCTTTTAATACTGTTTATGATTCCTATAAATAAATAAAAAACTTTGTAAATAAGTTTGAATTCAATAGAATAATTGTAATCTCTATATTGTGAGGTGATTGTGTTTACTAATGAACATAAATTCTTACAAATTTCTTAAATGAATCTCACTGTCTTGAAAGATAAGTCATTAATTATCAATTGAAAGATATTCTGATTTCAGACATATCAAAATTCTATAAGTAATAAATTAAACTAAATTAGATTACTTTTGAATTAAGTTGAGACTGAGTGAAAAAATAGTAATTAAGAATCTGTTACAGACTTTCTTTATTCATTTTACTAATATGAGAAATTAAACAACAATGTGATTGTCATACATTCCTTTTTAAGGTCAAATAATTAGTATTAGTATTTGTTAGATAAAGTAGGAAAAAATCAAGAAAATTAAAGGGGCATCAAATTGTACATTTAGGATTAAAAGCATATATGGAAGCTACTTTTCTTGTTCTTTTCATATAGTCGACACACTCCCAATTGCACACGTTTGTGCGGTCTGACTTCGTGCTTGGCAAGGATTTTGGCTTCTTTCACTTTTTCTGGTTTTGCTTTGCTATTTTCTATTAATCACTTTTGAGGGTGATTACGACTAAAGTTTCTTTTGCCCAAGATATGCTTGAGTATTATCTTCCTTTTATTGTAGCTTGGAATTTTATGTTCTGAAAAGCATAAGTTCATAAATTTAGTGACCACTTGCAACTTGATTAAAACTGAATGTTCAAAAACAATATATGAAAACAACATGTATAGATGAGATTGAGAATCGGCCTCTTCTTCAGTATATATGCACTTTTATTGATTTATTTTGATTGTGTAATGACATAAATCCATGAAAATTAAAAAGTCTTTGATTGCTTTAAATTGGAGTACTTTGTAACCAAAAAAGATAAGTTAGTGAAAAAGTTGCGAGTTTGGGAATAAAATTGTATATATTAGTGTCTCCGTGGATTGTCTATTTTTATCATTTGAAGAATAAACTATAAGTTATATTGTGATAAGATCAATTAGCATAAATACTTAATTAAAGAGCCGATAAGTTGTACGATTAGGGTTGACGAGGAGAATCCATTCTATATATACACCACTCTTACATAAGGCGAAGGATTATATAAGTACATTGAATTGAACCTTTATTTTTGTTCGATGCATGTAAGATAGTATGACATTGCGGAAAAATTGTGTCCAAGAAATATTTTGGCAGCTTTCACTTTTTTGACTCTTCTAGTTTAGATGGCTTACTGCCTATTCCCAAGTCATCGACCCTTCTTTTTTGACCTGCTTGCACTGAAAAAAATATCTACTACAATGAATTAAGTTCGTCAATCATAAGGATTGTGTCAAAAAATCAAACTTGTACTTTACTATGAGAGAATTTGTGCATTAAATTAACATTGAGCGTTATTTGCTTATTGTAGGATATAAAGTTGAAAATAAACTCTTGTTATTTAAGAAAAAAATGAAAATGAATGATAATATGTTAGGTAACTCCTCAATTAAGGGTGGACGATAATAGATGCAATATGATATATAGTCAATATTAAATTACATCACTATATGTACCTCCTCCTTCTTTGTAGTCGTAGTGATTGTTGTTAGAATATGCTAACTTTAATTCTCTATATTGTGCAGCAGAATATAGTTAACATAGATTATAGTTAGATTATATATATGTTACCTAGTGCTTGTTGCATATAATATGCCAAAATTATAATAAAGGTCAACATTTAAACGGTTGAAGTTAATTTTGTTAGTTTCAACTAAGTGACAAATATTGTTAATGCTAAATTTATCGTGGACCATTTCAGTTCCAAGTTGTGTGAGTTCGGTTTTACGTTAATACTACGCTAATGTTAGGGTTTATCCATGCCTATGCTAATTTCAGTGTTTCCCTAGGTCAATTATTAAAATCAGGCTGTGTGAATATTGGTTTGGTTGATGTTATTTATTCTTTTATAGTTTAAATATATTTTTTGTTATAATTTAGTTTTTTTTATCATTGTATTTTTTTAGTCCATACAAATTATGTTTTTTATTTATTTTTCGTCATTTCCACTAGTATTCTTTACAAAAATAATGTTGTGACAAATAAAATGATAATATCATCATGTCAAGTCATCACTTCATGACATAATTATGACATGTCAATATGAATTTAGATAGACTAATACCAAAACATACAAACATAATTTAGAGGGACTCAAACAAAAAACATGACATATTTGTAGGATGGAAAACATTGAAGTATCAAATTAAATAAAATAAGGGCTTGATTGAAGTAGACCTTATTTAAATAGGCTAGATTAATAATAATAATAATAATAATAATAATAATAATAATAATAATAATAATAATAATAATAGACCTATTTGGATATTATAAAAGTTATAGTTACTTAAATAAATAAGATAATTAATCTTTTAAAACTATTCAAATGACTTAAAATTTGATATTTTTATGTTATAATTTTTAAAAAAAATATCAACTTAAATTATTTAATAAATAATTTTGACTTAATTTAAACTGAAAGTTAAGGTAAATTAAATAATAAACTGAAAGTTAATTTACTCTTCGATACAGTGTGGCAGGCAGATCTAAAAGGAATAAAACATGGAAGTAATCGTTTTAATGATTTACGCATTTAGTATTTCTTTTTATTTTAAAGTTTTTCTAACTATATATTCATTTTAGTGTATTAATTTCTGAATTAAAAATAAAAATATTTATGAAGCATTTAATATATTAAAAGAGTTTCTTTATTTTTCAATCTTCTAATTAATTTTTTTATTCCTTACCAAGTACTTTAATATTTTTATTAACAAAACCCTTATAATACAATAAAATAAACCAAGATGATTCCACGACTTAGCTAGGTACGTGGCGGTGATGGGCAAGCTGTGCATGGCTGTTTGTTTATACGCGGCACCGTGTTGGGCACCAATCATTGGTTTGAATTTCTGAAGAACCAGTTTTCATAATAATACTATTACTATTATTAGTATTATTATTGCTTGTTATTCTTACAAAATATTCTTTTTTCTACATCGTTTTAATAATATCCTACATTGTCATTTTGATCAAAGAATTCATTACGTGCTATTTTAATCAATTGTGGATGAGTTGTTAATAAATAATTCTAATCGTTAATGCATGGTTGTACATGATTATAGTACAAGAACAAAACTGGAAAACTGTGTTGTTACAATCATTATGATTATTACTATTAATATCGTTATCCTTTAACACTAGTTTAGGTAAACTTAAATCCAGTTCACACATTAATAGAAGTAAGGTTTCCAACTTAAGCGCATATTGGATATAAAGAACGCTATTTCCCAAATAGGGGATGAGCATTTTATTTTATGATTTTTTTTTCTACTTACTATTTTTTTCCTTCTAATTTCTAGAACCGGAGGAATTCAAAATATTGAATTCCTCCACTGAAATTTTCTTTCTACTGAATATTTTAAAATATTAAATATTTTCTATTTTTATTTTAAAGAAAATGCTACTAAAATTCAGGATCGATTCAACACATTGGTAGACCTAAAGCGAATTTCGAAATAAAACTTTTTCAAAAAAAAAATATTTAAGGCCTTCCAAACACATGCATGATCAATTACATGAACTCACGCATAATAACACGGAATGTTATCACGGAGTGATGGCTCTTGATAATGCATATGCTTAATATACATATATTAATAATAAAAAAATTATTTTTTATGGGTCTAAAACAAGAACTTGGACAGCCTTACCTATGAATCGGCTCTGCTAAGATTCCACTATAGTTGATTACCATGTGCCACTGAATGCGTGGGAACGCGTTGAAAGAAAATCATGCATTAAGGTTTAGGTTGGATTGCTTCCTCTAGCATTTTTTTGTAGGAGGGTAGCTGTCATTTTCTGAATTGGACCGATTAATGTTAGAATCATAAGAAAGAAATGGAATTGGTGTTTGACTTCAAATGATATATATTATTATATATTTATACAAACGTATAAACAATGTGATATGAATCTTGACGTGCAAGAATTTGCTTGCGTGAAGCCTTAGGGTTAACTAATTAAACCACGCATTTTCAAATTTAAACTTAATTAATGTCTAAATATTTAGTATTTAAATTCAAAATCATATGTTAAATATTCATTGAGGTGAGTATCATGGTGCTTTCGATATACAACAAGGAAATTCCTCTAAAAAAAATACAACATGGAAATTAATGCTATCGAATACCCATAGCATACTGTTTAAGGGGAAAAGAAAGTCCAAAAATAAGAAATTTCAAAAAAGTTGAATTTTAATGACATTTAAGTGAGTTTGTCTTAATTTTATTAGTTGAGAGAAAATAAAATTGTAAGAGTCTCATGATAAACATTCTTTTAAGATAGGTTACAAGTATCCTTTATCACTATGGGCGGCAAATTATCCTTTTAATTATTTAACACAATTATAAATACATACAAGATCTATTAGTTAAGATGGAATGATATCTTGTTAGTTGATCTATGTCATTTCATGGTCTCTTAAGAAATATTTCGACCATATTTTAATATGGTACATTTACAAACACTCTTTTTTTACCTTTATAACTAAATATTTTGAGTGAGAAGTTTAATATATATATATATATATATATATATAAAGAGAGAGAAGTTTAAAATATTAAATATTTAAGTAATTCAATTTAAAATTAGATAAATTTTAATATCATATTAAAAATTTATTGGCCCTAACTCAGTCCGAGAGTTTTTTTTATATATATAAAAAGAACTCAATCCTAGAGTTAAGTAAAAATAAATTTTAATTTAGAAGGAATATTTCGTCATATTCTTAATTGAATGAAATTTTATAACAGAAAAATATTAGAAAAAGTAGTCTTTGATAGCTTATTTACTTTAATAACGTACTTATTGACTTGTGTGTTGATTGAATTTGCATTGCGAACAGTCAACCTCAGATTGATAGACAATTCATTATTTTCATCTCATTTTTTAATAAGCAATACATTTCTTTTTCTATAAAGAAAGTTCAAGAGAAAATGATACGGCACGCCGCAAGTCTTAAAAGCTATATATAGTAGGCTAGTAGCAATGGAAACGAAAGATTAAATATCGATAAATTACAATTAAATTTTAGTTTTTTGCAACATTAGCCTTTAAAAACATAGATATTTTATTAAAAATTAGTACTTTTTTATACTTTTCTTATAAAAACTTTCCATTTTTGTTTTGTTTGAAATCAACACTAATGAAGTATTTGTTTCATGGAATCGTCTTGCAATTTTAGAAATATGAAAGTGAGAATATTTATTTTCATGTTTGTCAAGAAGTTATAAAAAAATATTGTCGAGTAGCTTTTATTCTTAGGAAAATTGCATTCCCATGTTTATACAACTTATATATTTTTTATACAAAATATATTTTTCTGTAAAAAAAAATCAAACTCAAATTTTGTTTTATTAACAAAAATAAATTTATATTTAATTATTTAAAGAAATTTAAATGACTTATGAGAAATAAAACAAATAGTTTTTCTACGGAATCCTGGAATCTGGAAGAGAAAATGTTGGCCGAAATTTTTAAGGAACTTTCTTAGTGTTTTTACCTTAGGTAAGATGGTGAAAAATACTTAATACCCTATGGAGGACTATGATTGTGGTGGTTGACATGATGACGACGAAAGAGGGGTTAATAGTTGAATTGTTACTTGGGAAGGTCTAAGACTTGAAGTAGTGTCATCATTGTCTTATCCACGAGAGGTTTAAATGTTATGTGAGTGTTATTATCATGGTGTGATCATCTATACATTACATGAGTCTGCGAACAAATGTTAGGAAGGGTGGTGGAGATTGTTGGTAAGACCTTCATCTTTTTCTTTTATGTGCTCGAATTGGTTGTTGATAACTTTGTGGTTTGATATGTTCAAATTGATGTAATATGCTTGGACTTATCATTTACGTCACATATTATGATTTATTTGATGTGTCTTGAAAGATAAGATACGGTTGTGGTAAATAAAAATATTATTGTACACTATCTGTTTTGGAGTATGTTCTCGTATGCTTATTTACGTAGGCTTACCCTTGCGGCGTGTTTGTTTGTGTTTTGACTGCTATGACCTCGAGCTTGACGTTCATGTTCATGCGAGCAGAAGGCTTGCATACAACTACGTCCCTAGATGAGAATCCATCTTACGAGATCTCTAAACTCTTCAGCAAAGATATATGGAGTGTGACGGATCTTCCTAAGGAAAAATGATTTACTTTAAGACTTTAGTAATATTGTTTGGGTTAAAATTAGGGTAGCATTTTAGTTATGATCAACTTTGGGAGTAAGTTTTGTCATAGTCCCCCCTCCCCGTTTTGGATGTGTTATCTTTTATTTATTACTCTATTATTCTGGTATACCTTGTATATATTGACTCAAGAAGTTTTGGTTTCAGAGTCATGTGGCATAGTATCTGAATTCTTTCGCTTCCATACATGCATAATACATCTTATTCAGTCATATTTTGCTATTTAACATCATTTTGTTAAACAGTTGTGATGGATCATGAGTATATTTTTTTAAAAAATAACACTAAGTCCAATAATTGTTTTACAATACTTAAGGTATATCCCCAAGTTTCGTCGACAAGCACCTTCACCTATTTCTTAAAAAAATTAATGAAATGAGATACAATATCTTAGTTAGAGTATTTTTATTGGGAGGTCTTAAATTGAGATCTTAAATCACTTTTGGTAGATCCTATAGTGCCACGTAAAATTGAAGATCTCTTCCATTTTTTTCTTTAGTAATAGATTGTTGTGGTAACTCGACACCACACCCCTTCTTGATTGGGAGTAACACTTCCACCAACCACAAACCACAGGGAGTCACCGGACTCAACCCACAATCAATCAAACAGAAATAAAGCGCGGAAACGTGAATCAAAACAAATGAAGGATGCGCGAGAGATATAAGGTAGAGTATAACAACACACAAATAGCTTTACGTGGGACAAAACCTCCAAGAGGAAAACCCACGGGACCTAGTCCAGAACAATCCACTATTCTCAATAATAATGGTTACAATCACTCAACAGCCTTACGCCGGAGTCACTCACAGTGGTGGACACTCACTCTCAACAAGAGTCACTCTCAACCTCTCGGAGACACTCTCAAACAGCCAATTGCCGGAGACACTCTTTCTCACCACTGTTTCACTCTGCACTCTCTTGCAGGTCTGCGTCTGGTCTAGTCTTCGTCACAGTCTCCATCTATAAATGCAATATTTATAGAGAGAATTAGGTTTAGGGAAATTTGTTCCCTAAACGGGGAATTGGGCCGAGGTCAACCCTCGGGATTTGGGCTCAAGTCAACATTCTCTTTTTCAACTCCTAGGGATTTGGACCAAGCATTAAACGGAACATTATCCAACAAATCTCCCCCTTCCGTTTCAATGCGACACATCGGTAACCCGGAAACCTTTCCGATCTTCCACTAAGGTCCGGGGTCTTCAATCAACACAACCCGGCCTTCTCACCTCGGCTTTGTCATGCCGAGTTCACCAGCCCGGCTCCTTCACAGCAATCTTCAAACTTTATTGTTGGTACCGGCTTCGTCATCATGTCAGACTAATTCTGACTTGTGTGCACCTTCCCAAGTGTGAGCTTCCCATCCTCTACCGCATCTCGTATCCAATGATACCTCACATCAATGTGCTTGGTGCGGGAGTGATACGCCGAGTTCCTTGCAAGGTGAATTGCACTCTGGCTATCGCACTTAAGCTTATACACATCTTGGTCATGGCCGAGCTCCTAGAGAAACTTCTTCCTCTACAGCAACTCTTTGCACGCTTCTGTTGCGGCAATGTACTCGGCCTCCGTGGTTGATAGTGCCACACACTTCTGCAATCTCGACTGCCACGAGATTGCCCCTCTAGCAAACGTCATCAGAAATCCCGTCGTCGAATTTCTCGAGTCGAAATCTCCCCCTAAATCAGCATCTGAGTAGCCTTCCAACTCGGCCTTGTCATCTCCAAAACGAAGACACACATCGGTTGTACCTCGGAGGTATCTGAAGATCCATTTCACTGCTTTCCAGTTCTCTCGACCGGGGTTCTTAGAATACCGGCTCACCACTCCAACTGCATACGCCAGGTCGGGTCTAGTGCAAACCATTGCATACATCAGACTCTCAACTGCAGATTGGTATGGGATCTTCTCCATCTCCTCTCTATCTTCATCTGATCTCGGACATTGCCTCTCACTCAGCTTCAAATGTCCGGCCAAGGGGGTGCTCACTGTCTTGGCTTTGTCCATGTTGAATCTCTTCAAGATCTTCTCAACATATTTGTCTTAACTTAGCCATAGTAGCTTCTTCTTTCTATCCCGGATGATCTTCATCCCAAGGATCTATTTTGCTGGACCGAGGTCCTTCATCGCGAAGGACGAGTTCAACGCCTTCTTCAAGGCGGCAATCTTCAGCTTGTCTTGTCCTGCTATCAGCATATCATCTACGTATAGCAACAAGATCAAGAAATCACCAGTCTCATACCTCTTTACGAAAACATAGTGGTCGGCTTCCGTCTTCATGAATCCATGCTCTCTCATGAAGGAATCAAACTTCCTGTACCACTGCCGAGGTGCTTGCTTCAAGCCATAGAGACTCTTCTTCAGTCGGCACACTTTGCCTTCACATCCCGGAGCCTCGAACCCTTCAGGTTGCTCCATGAAGATCTCTTCTTCTAACTCACCATGAAGAAATACCGTCTTCACGTCCGTTTGTTCTACCTCCAGATCCATTGTTGCTGCCATAGCTAACACTGTCCGGATCGAGGTCATCTTCACAACAGGAGAGAAAATCTCATCAAAGTCAATCCCTTTCTTCTGATTGCAGCCTTTCACTACAATCCGGGCTTTGTATCTCGGCCTTTTGCCGTTCTCCTCCTGTTTGATCTTATACACCCACTTATTCTTCAGAGCTCGCCTCCCTTTAGGTAGCTCAGTCAGCTCATATGTCTGATTATCATGCAAGGATCTCATCTCATCCTGCATGGCCTTCTCCCATTCATCACTCTCTGGACTCTCCACCGCCTCATCATAACTCTGAGGTTCACCATCCTCAGCAATTATGGCATATTCATCAGGTGGGTACCTTGCAGAAGGTCTTCTTTCTCTAGTGGGGTATCTCGGCTGTTCTTCTTCAGCCTCCTCAGAATCTGATTCTTCATCTTCATCCCGAATCCCGGCATCATCATCATCTTCACCGCCTCCAGCGATTTCTTCACCGGTTTCTCCCCTGCTTCAGCAATCTCACGAGGGACGGGTTCTTCACTTCGGACAGTAACCCGGACTTGGGGCTTCAAGATGTCATGAATGGTTTCATCCTCATGAAACACTACATCTCGGCTTCTCACAATCTTCTTGTTGATTGGATCCCACAGTCTGAAACCAAACTCAATTTTCGACGAACCGAGGTATATGCACTCCTTCGTCTTAGCATCCAGCTTCGCCCTCTCATCATTAGGGACATGCACGAAGGCTCGACATCCGAACACTCTCAAGTGATCATAGGTCGCTCTCCGACCTGTCCAGATTTCTTCTGGAATCTCTCCTTCTAGCGGCCGTGATGGTGAGAGATTTATCAAATCAACCGCTGTTCTGACTGCCTCTCCCCAGTATGCTTTCGACAAGCCGGCATTGGATAGCATACATCGGACCTTCTCCTCAATGGTCTGGTTCATCCTCTCAGTGAGTCCATCAGCAAAGGTGTCTTGGGGGGCGTTCTCTCAAATCTGATCTCGGCTTCTCTATAGTAAGCTTCAAAGGGACCACGATACTCACCACCATTATCTGATTTGACCACCTTCAACCTCTTGCCAGTCTCCCTTTCCACCATTGCGTGGAATTCCTTAAACGATTGGATAACCTGGTCCTTGGTCTTCAACGGGTAGACCCACACTTTGCGGGAGTGGTCATCAATGAAAGAGACAAAATACTGCACTCCTCCAATCGATCTCTCTGACATGGAGCAAACATTAGTGTGGACGAGGTCAAGTATGCACCTCCATCTCCTGGGCTGATCCGGTCTCACAAACGAAACCCGGTGCTGCTTTCCAGCTAGGCAGTGCGAGCAACTCTCCAGCACTTGACCCTTCAACCCAGTCAATAGCTCTTTCTTATCCAAAATCTCAAGCTCTCTCTCACTCATGTGACCGAGACGCTTGTGCCACAACTCCAGGCTTGATCCATCAAAAACAGTGTTGGCATCACCGCCAATCATCCTCCCTTGCATCACATACAAGGAGCCTTCCTTCTTTCCACGGACTATCACCAATCTTCCCTTATATAGCTTCCATCTATAGCCCTCAAAGCCGTTCACTAACCCGACGTCGTCCAGCTTTCCTACCAAGATTAGATTCAACCGCATGTCAAGTACATGCCTCACATCTTTCAACACAATTCGGCACCCTACTTCCGAGGTCAGGGTCACATTGTCGACACCAAAAATCTTGCTGGTCACCTGATTTCCCATCTTCAAAGCTCCAAACTCTCCACTTGTATATGAGGAGAAAAACCTTCTGTGAGGGGTCACGTGGAAAGAGGCACCCGAATCAACTATCCAGGCACAGTCATCAAAGGCAACATTCACAAAGTTCTCTCCGAGAAGAAATATCTCAGCCCCAACACTAGCTACCACCGCCGTGGTGCTCTTCACCTCTTTCTTACCCTGGTCTGACTTCATAGACCCATTCTGCTCATCTGTCTGAAGAGTCCAGGAGTCTGTCTTCTTGTGTCCGGGCTTTTCGCAGTAAAAGCACTTTAGTTCACTTTTCGGTCTTGACCGGTCTCGAGACCTATCCCGTCTCTCACGACCTCGGTTCTTCCCACGAACCCGGAAGTCGAACTTACTCCTCTCAGCAACGATGGCATCACCCGTGCTGTTCACACCTCGTTCTCTCCTCCTGGCTTCCTCATTCAGGAGGCTGTCGGTCACGACATCCATCTCCAGTTTCCCTTCAGGAGCCGAATTACTCAATGTCACCACCAGAGTATCCTAACTCTCTGGCAATGAACTCAGCAACAACAGTGCTCGCATCTCGTTGTCAATCTTCATGTCGGCCTTGGACAACTGGTTCACAATACCTTTGTATGTGTTGAGGTGTTCAATCATGCTCATCCCGTCCTTGTATTCCAGCTTCACAAGCCAGCAAACGAGATGTGCCTTGTTCCTTGGAGTTCTCTTCTGAATCATGGACTCCAACTTGTTTCATAACTCATACGCATTAGTGAACTCGGACACATGCTCAAAGAGGCTTTTGTCGATATACTTCCTGATCGTGGCCACAAACTTCCGACTCAGGATCTCTCATTGCTTGTCGATCTTTCCAGCCGGTCTCTTATCAAGCACAATGGGCTCGTACAAATCCTTGCAGTACAGATGATCTTCCATCATCGGCCTCCAGTAGGTAAAGTTGTCTGCGGTCAACTTGAACATATCCCCATCATGGATTATGCTACCACTGGTCTCCATCCCGGTATCTCTCTATCAGAACCCTTCACACTGGGCTCTGATACCACTCTGTTGTGGTAACTCGGCACCACACACCTTCTCGGCTGGGAGTAACACTTCCACCAACCACAAACCACAGGGAGTCACCGGACCCAACCCACAATCAATCAAACAGTAATAAAGCGCGGAAACGTGAATCAAAACAAACGAAGGATACGCGAGAGATATAAGGGAGAGTATAACAACACACAAATAGTTTTACGTGGGACAAAACCTCCAAGAGGAAAACCCCCGAAGCCTAGTCCAGAACAATCCACTATTCTCAATAATAATGGTTACAATCACTCAACAGCCTTACGCCGGAGTCACTCACAGTGGTGGACACTCACTCTCAACAAGAGTCACTCTCAACCTCTCGGAGACACTCTCAAACAGCCAACTGCCGGAGACACTCTTCCTCACCACTGTTTCACTCTGCACTCTCTTGCAGGTCTGCGTCTGGTCTAGTCTTCGTCACAATCTCCATCTATAAATGCAGTATTTATAGAGAGAATTAGGTTTAGGGAAATATGTTCCCTAAACGGGGAATTGGGCCGAGGTTAACCCTCGGGATTCGGGCCCAAGTCAACATTCCATTTTTCAACTCCTAGGGATTTGGGCCAAGCATTAAACGAAACATTATCCAACATAGATTTCATTTTGAGATCTTAGGGAGAGAGAGGGGAAAAAAATTTTCTTTTCTGAACATTGTGCAAGTTTTAAGGATTCTTTTACAAGAACTCATTCTCCATACTGGAGATCTGTTCACCTCCTTTATTAAGAGATCTAGTAAAGACCAGATCTTGAACTCAAAATCTTACACTAAAAATACTCTTAGAGCTTTAAGGACTCTGTGGGTGGACTAAAGTCTTCTTAACCAAATATCATTTTCACTTATACCTTATATATTTACTCTATTGTGGTCAATATAAGATTGCAAACATTCCAAGATATCCTTGACATTTACTTTAATTAACTTACACTATTCTATTTCTTTTACTAAAATCATACCCTTCCACCACCTTACCGAGAACAATCTTTGGTCTACACTTGCCCCAAATAGGACTCGTGTAACACCTCAGGAGATACTACCAGCTTAATCTACTCACGTGCCCCAAAAAGAAGGACTCAAGAATATAAAAAAAACATCATAGATCAAGAAAAACTTAAAATATAAATCTATTATAAAACATATTACAAACTTTGGCACATAATGCCTCACATAAAATAAAGATATAGAAAACTAAACTAAAATTCCATGCATTGGGAGACCTTGTCTCAACATCTTCTCCACTCTCTGCAAGCAAATCTAAGCTTTTCTTTAAGGATGTTCATTGACTTAACCTGAAAACATGTAAACTTAAATGAATGAGACATAAGTCTCACTGGGTACTCTAGGGACTCTAGATTGACTTATCTCAATGATCATTTTCTTAACTCTCATGATACCTCTTGCAACTAAGTTTATGGGAAATATTCTTTCTTATGTAACCTATAATATTTAACTCATGTCTCACTCTTTCCTTTGTTACTCCCTCACAACTATTACCCAAACATATCATCATTATTTCAGTGCCCTATACCTTAATCTTTTCTCTCAGGTACTTAGAATTAACCTTCTTGATCAAGCCTATGTCCACTAGTACCTTAAGCATTTAAACCTCAAACATAAACTTTGACCCTTCATTAGGGAATTACTAATCTATTACATTGGATGAGAACATGCCTCCTTTTTCATTCAACTTTCATACTTGCCAAACTCGAACTCATACAACCTTTAATGAGGCACAACCCCTTCACATACCCTTTTGAAAAACATATAACATACAAATGTTTTCATCTAAGGTATATAGGTTTATCTAACATTTCTCTCACCTAGCAATTGTTAAACGATTGACAAGTGAATCAAATCGAACAAGTAGTAAATACATGGTAAGACCAAGTGTCATGTCCACAGGGACATCATTTGTGCAAAATAGCTTTGTGTAAACCAAATTCTAAGCAATGGATATAAATGATTAATTTGTTTTTGAAACTAAAGTGCAGAAATTAAAAGTATCATAAAATCAACAAGCATTAAATAATAAGTCAAAATAGGGTACAACTACAAAAGCAAAAACACAAACACTTAGAAGGCAAAAACAAGGGAAGTGCATAATATGTGAAGTTGTTGGTTGCTTGGCCTTACTAAACCACTCTTGATGCAATATTAATGAATCCACAAAAATACCCTAATCAATAATCCTCTAGTAGAAGTGCCTAAATCACTTAGCTTAACTCCTAATCCCTTTGCAAGTTAAGCCAAGTGACTTGGATCAAAGCAAGGATTAAAATAGAGATAATAGATGTCATTCTATCCCTAAATATGAGTTCATTAAAAGTTACTTTTAATTCTTAGTACTGATAGTATTTCCCAATGACTCTGACATTATAAAACATGCATATAGGTGATCAAACCATAAGAAGATAATAATAAAAGAAAGTAAGCAATAACACTAAGAATAACATTGAATAGATAGTAAAGATAATTAAATCAGAGTGTTTAGTGCACTATGCCTCCAATAATGGGTGATTTAACCTCTCATTGTCATGAAATGCCTTACAAAATAGAGAAATACAAGAGTGGAAGGAGAAAAAAGGTGAAGAACAAGGAAAAAGCCTAGAGTGCTCTGTGTTTTCGCTCCTCTTTGTGCCTTAAGCTGATTCTCTTTGATTCTAAGGGAATGTCCCTTTTATAATAGGCCCAAGGTCATTGTCTTGTCACTTTAGAGAACATACTATTTGTTAGGAGAGCAAGACTTGTTGGGCGAGTTCTTTGTGAATACCAAAAGTCACTCTTCAGTTTGCTCAACTCGTTGGGCTAGTTCTTCTGCAATTAATTTTTTCCTTCCAGAGAGCTTTGCTCGTTGGACAAGTTATGAAGATGATTTGAACCCTCTTCCTCCATTGTTAAGCTACCACATGTCCTCCTTAGACGACCTCTCTTGTTAGGTGAGCATATCTCAATGGGCGAGTCTTCCTTGCTGTGACAGCTTCCTCTTTCTCTTTTGGTGTTCCAAAAACCCTGATAAAGGCACAAAACTAGAAGAAAAAACTTAAAGTTTTATTTATGAGTCTAAAGTTCTATAAAACACTAAATTCTAATTAATTGAGACTAAACTAAACAAAAATTAAGGAAAAAATAGCTAATTGTTGAGTTAAATGTAATTCAAATGTAATTATGCATAACAATTATCAACAACTACGTATATATATCATCTAATACTCAATAGGGCAATACACATGCCTCACATAGACATTCACATTATAGTCTCATGGTTTTGTTTGTTTTTGTGTGATTCTAATTATCTTTATCATTATCTTTCATTTAACTCTCGTCTTATAATTAAGCTCTAGCCATTAAGAGGTGTCTATCTTGCTTGACCTCTGACTATCACCAATCCAAGTGGTTGAACCAACTTTTGTTATCAAAGTGGTTCCCTCTTATCCTTTTTGAAGAATGTTAGCTTATTCCCCTATGTCAAGAGGATAATTGTCCCTCCCCAATTGGCTCAAAGGGCATCCTAACTAGATCCCTACAACTCATTTGTAGTTGTATAAAACTTTCCTTTTACTTTGAAGTCTTTTTTTTAATAAAACATTTCAAAAATAATTTGAAACCTCATTTGACCTTGGTAACCTAGGAGACTTCTATAGGATGTACAATTGTTGCTAGTTGAGGGTGTGACTTGGATGTGACAAACAAGACATGACATGATATAAGTACAATGTACCAATCAAGAAATACAAATTATTGGAATTGCAATGACCTAAAAAAAATGATCTAACTGTATTGATTTAATTGTTGTGTTGATGTAGTAAATTATTGTTTTTATGATAATAATGATTAATGAATAATAAATTGAATATTTTTGAATTTTGAGAAAATTAATAACCTAAATATTAAAAGAAATATGGGTGGTGAGACCTAAATGTAAATGAGAGAAAATTGAGGGACTTAATTGTTGTTGGTATTGCGATCAACAACAATTCAAACCTTTTTGAACTAATATAATTCTCCAATTGTAATATTTGAAAAATTAAAAGTATAATTAAGCCTTCATTAATATATTAAGAATAAAAAAAATTATCAATTCCTAAAAATGTTACATACCCTTGCAAGTAGTGCATAGAGAAATGTTATTATATTAAAAATATAGGAGACTCAGACTCAAGAAGATCGAATTGTTGCTATCAGATTTATTAGCCGCTTTGGCTACAATGCTACATGTTTATGCATGTTTTGTTCATTTCCATTGGCTACAAATTTGAGGTGTCTTCCTTCCTTTACAGACCCTCGTCAGTGTCTGCTCAAAAGCAACCACTTTCTAGTGGGCTCGTTTATATGTATGACCAAAAAGAAATAAAGGAACTTATCTTTAGTCTTTCGTGGAATCACATGATAAAAATATATTTGGCAACTTCGCAGTCCCAAGGGCCACTTATTCGGCTAAGGCCAACAAACTGTTTTCTATGTAAAAATAAATAAATGGGGCAAAGTATAACAAAGAAATAGACATAGAAGAGCATGTTCGTTTGAATATTTATAACAATTATAATAGCACTTTGTAAAAATATCAACAAAATATAAGTACTTAATAGAAGTCGAAATTTTCCTTTTAAAAAGTTACATCACAAAGATATTTTTTTCCCCAAAATTTAACCAGACCAACCTAATAATACAGATGTCAGTATAATCTCTATCAAATAATAATAATAATAATAATAGTAAATAGTTATTTAATATTTCTCAAGACCGTGTTTTATGAAAAGCAATTATGTTTGAATTTAAAGTTATGCTTCAAAGTTACTAACATATGCACTTTATTTTCTAGACAAGATATAATTAATAACAAGCTATACCTTTGTTTTCTTAAAATGAGCTAAGAATGTAACTTGCCAATGTACTATTTCCGTATATACCGATAAATTTCCTAAAATTAATCGTTCCCGCAATATATTTTTTACATAATGTTTTTGCAGCCCAACAGTATACACTCATGAGGGAGAAGTAATGAAGTTGTTAGATAATCAGTAATTTGAATTAAAATATACTGTGAGTGTAATTGATTTCAAATCAATAACAATTTTTTTTCATTTTATATGCTTCTTATCATTAAAAAAAATACCTTTTTATTCATTATAATATAATTTTAAAATAATTATTATAAAAGTGAATAATATTCTCAAATATAGTAATATATGATTATAAAATAGTTTAATTTTTCAAAACTGATAATGGATTCTAATTAAAAATCTTATTATAATAAAAAAATCAACACACATAACGAAATAAATTTCAATAAAAAAATATAAAAGAGAAAAAATAGTTTAATTATATTTTTAGTCTTTAAAATTTTAAATAAATCCATTTTTGTCTCCAAATTGAAGAAAAAAATAATTTCTCAAATTTTAAGAAACAGAGTATATTTTAAAAAAATACACTGATAACATATTCTAATTAAATTTTATTATAATGAAAATCAACACAGATAATGAAATATATTTTAATAAAAAAAAAACAAATTTGAATTTATTGAACGGAAAAACAGGTAGGGGTGGTTACAAGCTTCCAGCCAACGGTGTGGCGCGTGCATGGACTCGCGTTGAGTGCGCGTGGTCGAAATGGTGGGTGGGGCCGGAGGATTGGTTTGGTGTAGTTGTCTAAAGGGAAGTAGTGGTTCCGTAGTACCGTACGGCCGTACAAAGGACAGGCCACCGACCCACTTGCTTGTTTTGATGATTCACCCAAAGACATGATCCTCACTTTCTGACAGGGATTTCCACGAAGTTTTCCATGGCCCCACTTCCAATTCTTATGCCATTTTTATCCCTCACTAATCAATCTGTATTTTAACCATTTTAACCTTCTTGTGAGCTATAATTAGAAATGAAGTTATATTTTTTGAACGATTAGATTAATTAGTGTATGTTTTGACGATTCACGTAAATGTTAATTTAAAAAAAAACAAATAAGTAATTTTAGAATATACATTATTTATGTGTTAGAATAGTAATGTTGATTTTTTAATTAACAATTGGAACTAGAATAAATTATATTTGTACCTCTTATATTTTGCTTAAATTTCATTTTATATTCCTTTATTGTTGCACCCTATCAAAAAAAATTTAATTGTTTAGCTCATATTAAATCCAGACTCCCTCTTCCTTTGTCTTAAACACCGTTTAATTTAACAAAAAGTAGGCATATGTTGATCATTTGTCTTTTAATGAAATTTTATGTTTAAAATACTTTCATCTTCTTCCTCTCAACCTCGAAATATTCTAAAACTCTTGTTTCTTTTTGTTTTTTCTCTAATTGGACGTGAACCTAGTTTTTTGTTAGACGTGAACTCACCTTCTTGGTACACAGTGTTAACACCTTTTCTTCTTCTTCTTCTTGAATATGGTATTTTGCTTTAAATTTAGTATTTTGCTCTTACATTTGTGTTCATATGGTCCTAAACATCAACACTATTTTCATCAACAATAATAAATAAATGATTTTCAGTTCATCCATTGTGTTTCATGTGGTCACAAATATCAACACTCTTTTAATCAATAATAATAGATAAATAATTTTAAATATCATAAGTGGTCTTAAACTGGTCCCCATTGAAACCCCATTCAGAAATAGACAAAAATAAACAATCAAAATTAAATAAATATTCTTAAAAAGTAATCTATATACAAGGTCCAATAGTCACTTACAAGAGGAACCCTAGTGTGAACAAAAATCGTAGAACAGGAAGAGAAATAGAGGAACAATGGAGAACTCGCGAACTAGAAAAAGAACAATGGAAAACTCGTAAACTAGAAGATGAACGATGAAGAATGGTAAAGAACTCGCGAATGGTGAAGATGAATGGAACGTAAACGTCGTGAGAGGAAGAGGAACTTGCACCTTGTGGATGCTAAAGAAGAACTTGCTAACAAAAGGAAGATGAAAAGTACTTATGAATTGGGAAGAGGAATGAAATGTGAACCCTAAATTCTGAAACTAATTAGGAGGAGATATTTTGAATTTGACAATTAAAATATAAGGACAATTTTGTCTGCTCACATATTTTAATTGACTTTAATTAACGGCGTTAACATAAGGGGTAAAAGTAATGTGAAAAAAGGGTGGAGTATAATGTGAAATTTGAACAAAACACAGGAGATGCGAGTATAATTTACTCTTGGAACTATTTACTTTTTATTTTCTTATTTTACGGTTATATACATGATAAATAATTAACGTGTTAGAATATTAACGGTTTTTTTAATTAAAAAATCAAAGTATTTACTTTATATTTCTTATTATAGAAGATTCAAATTTATAACATACAAAAAAATTAATTGACACAAGTGATATAAATTGAATTTATTAAATTTTAACTACATCCTACCCCTTCCGGACATAAATACAAGAAAAAAAAATTAATTTACATCCATTAAAAATTAATTAATATTATTTAATTTTATAATATCGATAAAATAATTTATTTTTTAAAATATTATTTATATTTAATTTAATTGCATACGATAAAAAAGAGAATTTTGTTGAAAATAAAATTTTAATTAAATAAATGATATTTAGATATAATATCATTAAATAGAAAAAGTTAGTTAAAATTATTTATATTTTAATTCATCATGCATATGTTTTTTTCTTTTTATATTTCAATCCAAAGGTAGTATTTAGAAATTCATTTTTAACTCTTTTTTATTAAAATTGACAAATTTAGGTCATGATTGAGTGGTTTTTAGTTGTAAGACTACATTTTTTTAGTTTTAAAATTTTGGTTTTAGTTTTTTCTCTTTAACTTTTAATTTTAGAATAAACTCATTCCAAAATTTTTGTATGATATTAAAAATAGTTTAAGAGTCTATTTGTGTGTTGGTGATCGTGATGATGACAATGAAAATAGTGGTGACAATGTCAATAATAATGGTTGGTGATGGGTGGTGTTGGTGGTTGCATCAACGTTGATACCAATGGTGATGGTGGTGGTAACAATGATGCTAATGTAGGTGGTGGTCTCAATGTTAATACTGATGGTGGTAACAATGTCGATGGTGATGATAGTGATAACAATGATGGTGGTAGTAGTGACAATATCAACAATGGTAGTGGTGTTGGTATCGATGGTGATGGTAGTTGTGGTAGTCACAATGATGGTGTCAGTGATGTTGGTACTAATGTTGATAGTATGGTTATTATGGTAGTGGTGGTTGTAGCGAAGGGTCATTGGTAAATGTAAGCAAAATGCACTTTTTTAAAACTAAAAACCAAATTCATAAATAATTTTTCTTGATTTTAAAAATGGATGAGAAATTATTTTTAAATTGAGTTAAAAAAATCATTTCAATTTTGTTTTTGTCAAATTGACTTTTTCAACAATTATATTTGAAAATCATAATCCAAAAACTTGAAATCATCCTAAATGGGTCCTTAAAAATATATATATATATATATATATATATATATATTGTTGTGAAAACATTTTAATGATTAATTAAAACAATTAAATTCATAAAAAACAATTATATTTTGGGATATATGATTATGGGAGTTAAAAATGGTTTTTTATAATAAACATGCTGAAAAAATTGAAGAGTATGTGTGTTAGGCCTTAGGAGAGGGTAGTTTCCCCTAACGCATTTGTTAAGCATAAGCTTTTACCAAAAAGAGAAAAGAGAATCTCATTTCTTTCTATGTACAAACCCCAAAACCCTTTCCTTTGCCTTTCTTGATTACCATGCTACTGTAGAGCCATTGGAAGGATCATTGCACAAAGTCCAATCAGAATCATAAGCTAAAGTCGAGAAGAGTGTTGCTCGTTGTGTTTTTCTTCTTTTGAAGTAAGGGGAAGCGAGGGTTCTTCTCTTCTTGCATGAATGACATTTTATTTAAATCAACAAACAACTTTGTGATTAAAACGAAATCACAGACACCAAAGAGAGTTTCAACAGTGGAACAAAAAAAAATACAAATCATCTAAATTAAAATATATATTTTCCCGAAAAAGAAGAAAAATACTACCTTGTCTACGATCCCATGTTGTATGCAAATAACACCCCTGCCATATATAATCCTATAGTAGATCACCCTCACATATCAGTATGTTGTATAACAAAGCTAGAGGATAAAATTTCTAACATTCTCACTAAGAATAAGATGACTTCCAATTCGGTTCTCATGCACATGACAACCCCTTAACCAAGCAAACATGTAGGTATATTACTACTCCATTGGATAAAGGAATATTTAAAACATGGACTCAACTAATGAAGCCAAGACCATGATATAAACTTCACCTCTTCTACCATTGAAATCCAATTATCATTGTCCTGGTTAAATATACATTGGTTCCTTTTTTTTCAAACCACAGGAGTGATCACACATCATTTTATTGGCCAAAAATTTTTGAAACAAATCTACCAAAGGCCGAAACCATCCAAAAGTGATCCTCCAAAGAACCAGGCAACACCCAAGCAAATTCAGGTGAAATACACATAAAACAAGAATATCATACCTTGCTTGTAATGTCGCATAAAAGGAAAAGATGGAATGAAGATTCCTACTCTTGATGACAAAAAGGGCATGTACTACAAGTCATTAGCATTTGTGATGACATTTCTTATCTCCAAGTTATCCTTAGTAGGCAATCTATCCCTTATATATAAGTCTGCAATTAAAAGCAACTTTGCTCGGAATCTTTAATTGCCAAACCACCTTAAAAGTTTCCTCCAAAGTACCTTGATCAACACTAATACCCATTCTCTAACCAAAACCAATTGTCATTGCCATGCTTATGTACTTGCACATTCTATATATATATATATATAAAATATGTTAATTAAATAATAGGCTCACTCTCCCACTCAAATGTCTCTCTTCGCCACTTGAGTTCCCAACTCCAAACCTTCCCCCCCCCCCTCCCCCTGCAAAAATCCATACCACCAATAAGCTTTTCCTTTTGTCCCGGGATAAGAAATAATAAATCTTGGATACAAGTTTGCTAGACATTCCCCCTCCACCCATTTATCCAACAAAAATATAATTTTATCAGCCTCACCTATTATCTACTCAATTTTTACTTCAAAAACCACTTTTCTTCATTAAGTCCACCATATACCTTCCTCAAATCCCTCCATCACAAAGTCTCCAATGGCATGCTTTCCTCTCTTAAAAGACCATGCCATCCTTCATATTTTAATTTTATGACCTCCTTCTAAACACCTTCTTGATTATGGAAAAAATTCCACCTCTATTTTCCCAACAACGCTTCATTAAACACCAAAATATTTTTCACCCCTAAGCCTCTCATATTCTTGACGGAGACCTTTTTGGCACTTCAACTCTTGTGTTGGACTTCTATTAACCAACATCGAAGCCGAAGAGGATTCAAGACACCCCTTTATCCACTTAATCCATGTCTCATGGAATCTCATCCTATGAAGCATATATAGGATGAATTCCCAAGAAATCGAATTATAGGCCTTTTCAAAATCAACTTTAAATAGGAGACATTTTTTCTTTCTTTGTTTTGCATCATCTGCAACTCATTAGCCACCACAACACTATGTAACAATTGTTTTCCACTTAGAAAAACACTTTATCTTGCATCAATAACCGAACCCAAGACTTTTTTCATCCTATTAGCTAACAATTTGGCTAATATCGTATACATACAATTGACAAGTAGGCATAAAGTCATCTAAGTTTTGTGGATTATCACACTTAGCAATTGAAGAGATGAATAATGAATTGGTACCTCTTAGGAGAACTCCATATCTATGGAATTCCTTAAGAAATATCAAAATATCTTATTTCAACACTCCCTAAAATTCTTTAATGAAAATAATGTTGAATTCATCAGGGCCCAAACTCTTAGAACTTCCATAATCCCAAATTGCATCTTTCACTCCATCCTCCTTAAATCCCAAAAAAAGCAACAAGTTATCTTCAAGAGAGATATATTGGAACTCCACTAGCATCAAGTTTTGGTCTTCCTCTCAACCCTGATGAAGTACTTTTTTACTTCTCCCTTAACCACCATAGGATCCTCAATCCACACACCTTCCACAAAAATACCTTTTACCAAATTTTTCTTTCATTTCTAATTAATGATGGAATGAAAGGATTTAGAGTTACAATCACCCTCCTTAAGCCAATTCACCCTTGACTTTTGACATAACACATTTTTGTTTAATTTAGCCACCCCCCAAAAATCCTCTTGAAGTTGTAGTCTCTTCATAAAGTCTTGCTCACAAAGGTCCACTTCTTCTTCAAGAATGTCCAATGCATTGAGATCATTCTCAATATTCCTTAACTTAATTTTCAAAATACCAAACTCCTCCGCGTTCCACTATTTTAAATCTTCCTTCACTCCTTTAAGCTTTTATCTAAGGACAAAACCACCTCATCCTTCCACCATTCTTGACCAAGCTTCCTTCACTACTCCATGAAAATTCTTGTGTTGAAACCAATAATTGAGTACCCTAAAAGGTTTAGGGCCCTAATCACATATGTTGTTTCTAACCACAATCGGGCAATAATCCAAAATATTCTGATTTAGAACATATTGAGTGCAACCATGCCAAGAGCTCAACCATTCTCTTGTGACCAAAACTCTATCAATTCTACTTTTTGCCTTTCCATTTGGCCTATACCAAGTAAAACTTCCACCAACAAGGGGAACACCAACTAGCTCCATATCTTCGATAAAATAGTTGAATTCATCCATCTCTCTACCACCTTGTGTGCTATTATTTCACCCACTCTTTCACCACTACTCCTTATAGAATTAAAATCACCTATCAACACCATCTTGATGTACTAAATGACGCTTTGAAGTTTCTCAATTCATGCCAAAGTCCCATTTTTTCCTTCCATATCACATGGTGAGTATACATTTACCAATGTGACATCTACATTTCCTTCTCTCCACACCCCTACTCCAATATAACCATGACCTTTAAAAGAATTATTGAAACGAAAAACTTCCTTATTCCATAAACACAACAAACCTCTCAAAGAATTAATGGATGGGCACATCTCCCGCATAACATCATCGTCACCCCACATTGCAAAGCATATCTCCTTATCAATGACTTCCTTTTTGTTTCTTGTAAACATAAAAATTGCACCTCTCATCTTCCCACCAATTCTCTAACACCCTTTACTTTAAACTTCCTTCCAAGACCCCTAACATTAAATGCCAATATCTTCATAAATACTTTTCATGGTCGCCTACACCAATGTCTCCTCTCTATCCCCTTTTCAACTTCACATCCCTATGCTTTAACTCAACCAAATTTTGAATCACATCATCCTTATTGTTCATAAAGGTGATGCCTATGTTATTGCCAATCTCAATAATTCATTTAACTTCTCCCACATCATTTTAAAGCCAGAATGCCTTATTTCAATTTTGAATATTGCAATCAAGAATGGAGTTGTTGAAAAGAGACTCCCCAGTCTATGTGCCCTTTGTCTTCTCTTAATGTTAGACTGATGCATGTTGGCCCCAAAAGTGCACTAGGTTGTACGAAAGTGAATAGATGTAGCCTCACGAATAGGCCTTCTTATAACTCCCTTAATATGATCATCAACCTCCTTAACGTGACCACCCCCATTTGCTTTCACATATATTGGTCCACCCTTAGACTCATACTCCCTTAGCCCATAAAGAGGCCCATTTTTAGCTAACACGTCAAACTTATTATAATTGCGTGAAAGGATTTTTTGATGGCTATAACAGGGGATTGCTTCAAAGTAGGCTTTTATATCCACTATTTTTTTCAAGTCCACTTGTGCACTCGGGCTCACGATTAACATCATCTAATTCTATGTAGAACCCTATTGGGCCATACATGGTCAAGGCTTAGTAGCCTTAACATTCAAAAATTCTTCTTCAACAGTCATGTTGAGAAACCCTCCCTCTCTACCTACTTTGTTAATACCAACTCCAACCTTGAGCCCAACGCTCATCAAATCCCTTATACCTTCCTTGTCTCATTTTTCCTCTTCTAGTAGCATTTTTTCAATCTCTTTCACCATTTACACTTAATGAAATCTACTTACCCCTCATTTGTTGCTCTTGTCGACCAACCTTACCCTTTCAACATCACCTTGTGTGCTTTCTCTGACGTTTAATGACTCCCAAGGCGATGTGATAGAAAAACCTCACGCGCCATGTTCCCTTTCTTTTTGTTTTCCATCATCGTCCCCTCTTAGAGTTTGTTTCAACCATCTTTTCGATCGAGCTAGTTCTACTCATCTGCACCCTTCTCCGACGTTTCATTCGAATCACCTTTTGACAAGTACTCCGACATATATGACCCTAGCCTCTATCCCCATTTCACTTCCAAAGGATGACTCCTCTTCTCGGTTTGACTTGTTACTTCACATACAAACACAATGATGAGTTCAGAAATCATGTTCTTCCCCCATTCTTACCAAACAAACATTTCCATTGATTTTCACTCACATTCTAATCGCATAAACTATGGCAACGACATATACACGAGGATTCTTGTTACATCTACTTGAGAAAAAGGTCTTCATTTCTTTCACCATATCAATCAGCTTGCCAAAGGTACTAATGGGTTGAGAAAAGCATTCCTCTCCCCATACACTAATAGGTGCCCTAAAACACCTAACCCATGCCAGTTGGTTTACTAATAATATATCCTTCTGCCACTTTTGGATAGATTTGAAGGCGGAGAGAAAGTTTCCATTTTGTTGTGCCACCAAAGTATTTGCCTTCTCCTTTGTTAAGCCAATAATAACACAAGATCCTCTCACATGTATCTAAATTTAACTTCCTCCCATCCATCCATAACATATAAGTTGTCTATCTTCTATCTTTAGGTCTGAGAGTACTCTCACCGAGCTACTTTCCAACTAGTTGTTGTCCTTCGGTTTGATATTGATCACCATCCCTTTCCATTCTTCCTCTTCATTCCTTTGTCTATTATTTTGCTTCACCCTACAAACCATATTGTTGTCAGAGTTTTGATCTCTAACTGTGATCTTAGATGGCCATTGTTGAGGTAGTTGTGTAAGTTTCGAAATAAGTGGGGGATGTAGTAGAACGCCCTTGTTTCGAAAGGGTCCATTGCCACTCATTCCCCTATCTTGGTTTCCATTCGAAAGTATCCTCTAACTGTGATCTTAGAGTTCTTTCTTCCTTATGTCTCTTGAATTTGGGATTTATTATTCATGTATGTTTCTTGCAATTAATTCGTGTTTGGTTGTTGAAAATATATTGGCGACCTATAAGATATGTGTAGTTTGGCTTACATAAGGCCATACCTGTTTATTAAAAAGCTCATATCTAGACTTTTTAGGATTTGTAATTTAGGATTTAACGAATTAATTAGGAGGACAAAAAAGTGTAATTAATTTTTCTATAAGAAAAACACTAATAATTTTTTATTTTTTTGTAAGTACATGATTATTATAGTTTTTTTTTTAAAAATAGATATTTGATCTTTCAATTAAAAAAAGTATTAATTTTTTCTTAAAAAAAATAAACAGACACTTTAAATTATTGATTCACACTAGTACAAAACGTATTGTCCTCTCTCTATATATACAAAAATGACACTATAGTACTACAATGCTCATGACTTGACGCGGGAATGAGCAAATTATATCAAAGTTTTCATTACGCCATGATCTCCATATATGGCTTAAATTTCATTTCAAAATTAAACAACATCTAGATGTTGAATAAATGTATTCAGAAAAATTAAAAAGAAAACGATGCTGAATAATATGAAGTTTCATTGTTATATCCTTTATTTTCAGAACTAGAAATTCCATATATTATGAAATTTCAGTACGAAAATTGTCAAGAACTTACTACAAGAAATTGAAGCGATCTACTTGCTTCTTTCTCCCCTCTTTCCTTTGAATGGTCCTTCCGAATCCTCATTTTGATAATTCAAAACTAATGGCTAAGAATTTCTGTTGTAGAAAACAACGCCATTCCAAACACACGTCACAATCTAAAAAACTTTAGACACTAATTTTCTGCATTTATTTCATACAAAATATCTCCATATAATTTTCCAGCTGGAAGTGGCAAATTCAAGATCAAGCTCCATGTGGGTGACAAATATGGATGCAAAATCTGGCCCATATGTTTTGACTGGGCCTTGCCTGTACAAAATAGTCCACTCATGTGACACGAGAAATTTGGTTTTTTGCATCGTCTTATTTACTTCTCAAGTTCCCTGTGTCTCACGTCCATTGCTCTTTCTTTGCCCCCACAACCACAATCAATGGACTCTAATGAAGAAGATGGTACTACTTCGTAGGGACCCTATACATGTAGGTCTCTTAATTGGTTTCTTTAATGGTGCAAAGGGGTAGGTTCATTTCTCACCTAAACTCAGATGCAAATTGATAAGGTTGCTTTAAATCAGAAGTTCAATTAAGGTTTTATTAAATAAGTATTTATTATGTTAAGCTTTTATTAAAGAATAAGTTGTTTTTATAATTAACGGAGGAATAGAGTAAAACTTTTTTTTTTTTTTATTTTTTTTATGTAAAATGAAAGTTGTTTTCATTAATATTTTTGAAAGATTTGTTGAAACATGTTGAAAGAAACTTATCAACATATTATAAGATATTTTTTATAAAATCTCACAATTACTTACATAATTATTTATATCATAAGATAAGTTTAAATAAGTTCTTCAAACAGGGAAAAAAGCAATAACAAATGAGTTTCTATTATTTTCAATAAGAAATCTTTTGCTTTTTATCTCTTATTTTTAAACTTTAAGAAAATATTAATTATTATTTTTTCAACTATATCCTTACATTTATCCTTGGTAAAAGGAAGAAAAAAAAACTATAACGTAAAAATAAGAGAGTAATACAAATTAAGAAAATATAAGTAATTTAACATGAACAAAAATATTTTTTATTTTTTAATTTATGCATTAACTGTAAAAAAAAAAAAATAGATGTTACATATAACTCTCTGAGTATGGAATAATTTCTAAAATCTTAAGGAAAACAAACTTCATAGAACATCAAAGTCCCACATGCAAAGAAAAAATTGTATTTGTGGTGGGGACAACAGTTTTTATTCTTCGAGTAAGAATTGTTCTGACATTTCTAGAAACAAAGAAACTTAGTAAAAACTCAAAACAAACAAGAAAAGGAAACCAACTTACATTAAACATAGCGGAAATAGTAAACCATAATTTATTAACAGAGTGACATTAGGTGTAGCGGTTAGCTTGAATATTTGAATATTTCAAGTAGATCAATGTCATGTTTAAAATTGAATTATTTAGGGTTGTTAATTTTTTTTTTTACCTCACTTATATAACAGCTATAACCGACATGTGGGGTGTGGAAATATGCGGCTAACATGTTTGCCACATTTACAAATATCTGACATTGTTTGAACATAATATTTTGTCTGTAACAACTGTTTGAGTGAATGTGAATTTTTTTTTTTCTTTGTCAGTTTATGAACTATATTCTAAAATGGTGTAGTCCATAGTTTGAGTGAGTGATACATTTTAAAAGCTCGTTTTATATTGCTACATGGTATTCGTTCTAATATGAAATTATATGTCTTAAGTATTAAACTGAGAAAAAATTATACAGTTATCTAATTATAATTTATCAATGTATAAGTAAATTTATTGATTTATAAAATAATTATTTTAAAATAATTCAAATGATAATTATGTGTGATTGAATGAAGATGTAAAATTAAAATATATTAAATTTTAATTAAATTTCATTCTTTTAAAACATTGAAACACTAAATATTTATATATAAAATATATATTTATAAATCTCCTCCTACTTTTCTTCTTTGATCAACAAAAGTTTTCAATTTAATCACCTAACAGACAACTGATCTGTTGACTCAAAATTATGAATGAGATAAGCTCTTATACGGAATATATGAATATATGATTATATTATATGTGGAAGAATGAAGTGTGTAAATTTACTAAATTTTTAAATTGCAGCCGATGAGTCCAACTCCAAGTTTTGACTTAGAATTCCATTACTTGATTTATGGGGCAAAGAAAATTGGTGGGTACCACCGTACATAGACGATGACATGTCTCTTTCACTCTTCTTTTAAAAAAAAAAATTGTTGGGCATGAGATAATTATACTGATTAAATATTTCAATTTTACTTAACCTAGAAATTATATGTACCTTATATAAGTGATATCCATTATATTATTATTTTATAGATAATTCGTACATAATTTCACATAAAAATCGAAGATCATACATATTTTTTAAAAAGAAATAAAGGTTAATGTGTGAAAATAATATATAAGTACTTTTTTTTAAAAATAAAATATAACATAATTATTGTTAACATAATGAGAAACGGATATCATTATTGCATAATATATGTATTGTTAGGATAGATTTAGAAAAAAAATAGTCAATGAAAATATATATAATATTAAAAATATAACATTTATATTTTTAAATAATGAGAAATTCATAACATATATTAAATATTATTTATTTAATATGTTTACTATATTACTCAATAATATCAATTTAATAAAGAACACTATTATATACTTTTTTACGAAAATTCTCTAAACAATAATTTATAAAAATATTAAATAGTAACTTCATCAGTATTTTTTTATCTCTCTCCTTTTCAAATAAAAAATATATTGATTATATATTTTTTGTATATTAATGAAAATAAATATAAATATTAAACAAGATACATAAATCAACAGTTTGACTCCATATGGGCACTGGGGAACGACGGAAAAGGGGCAATTTTTTTTTTCAAAATTACCAAATGAAGTAAAAGTTAAATTAATATCAAGAAATTGATAAGTTATAAGATAATCTACTACTCCTAAATTGAAAGTTCTAAAATTTGTCATGACTTCTTTTTTTTTCATTGAAGTCTACAAAAGTTAACGAATTATTTTTTTCATTTTTTTTTCATTAAAGTCGTAAAATATTTTATGACTTTATTTTTTTTCAAAAAGACTTTAAATTCGTACGGGAGTAGGGGTTTTTTTCATTGAAGTCATAAAAAACTTTAGGACTTCAAATTTTTTTTAAGTCAAAATAGTTTTTATTTTAATCATTTAATAAATTTATGTATGTTTTCTTTTTTAGTTTTATTTAATAATTTCTATATTTTTTGCATATTATTTTATTTAATATATTTTCTATATTTTTTACTAACGTTAAGGATTATTATTTGTTTTGTAAATTAAAAAAATAATGCAAAAGACTTAAATTAAAATAAAATATAAAAATGTACTACATATATTTGTTTAACAAAAATATTAATAGTGGGATGATGTCCCACAACTAGTTCTTCTAGATATGCGTTGCGTCAAGGTCTTTCCATCTTGTTGCACTTAATTTGTTGGTAATTGTTGCCCTCTTGTTCTACGACCTCTTTCTCCTCTTGTTCTAGGATGATGACGTGTAACTATTTGTTGTTATTGAGGAACATCATCACCACCATAACCATCATCATCATCAATATTGTTGGTATTGTTGTTATCATCATCTTCCTCATCATCCTCATGATCCATGTCATGCATTTGAGTAGGTAATGATGGACGATAACCAGAGCTCGATAGTGGTGGGTTGTATGCAGAGGATAGAGTGTTGAAAGTGGTACCAAACCTTTGTGAGAGTCCTCAAAAACATTTGAGGTAGAAGGAACTTGAAATGAGTGTTGAGGCATATATGATGAGAATTCCGATGTTTGAAAACTTTGTTGACATCCTTGAGGCATATATCTAGAGAAGCTCGTTCATTGATAAATATATGTGCATATGATTTATGATATTGGGGCATATATCTAGAAACATGTATTAGAGGTACACTGGTTCAACATGTGATTGATGGTGATGATGACTAGGATAATACTGTAAATTAAGAATTACGAAGTTAGAAATAATAATGAATAATAATAACAGTAATTTATCAAAATTCTTAAGTAAACTTACAACCTCAGTAGATAATATCCCCTCACGTGATGTAAATTGTTTAGTTCGACGTATATATCATTGCATGTATTCTGAATTTTCATGCAAAATATCATGGTCAACTTCACCTTGAACAATATAATAATTCCAATTATTCCATTTGTTAATCCAGTGACGATGATGGTAAGGCAAAAAAATATTTGTTCTCCCTCTCATATCAATGTCGTGGAGTTCGTTTAGGTTTGGTGGGTCATCTAGAATATTTTGTTGCAATCCAAATTTTCTCATGATCCTATCTACTACATGTCATTCCACAATTGCAAAACATATAAGAGGTACTTTAGCACGAACAATCACAGATACTTCATTATTAATTAATCGCCTTATTTGAGATGTCTTATAAGGTGTCCACAAGAACTGCAAGACATATATCATTATTGTCACATATTTATTAATGAATAGGAAATAAAAAGAAATACTTAATATAAATAATAAAAAATGAACCTCATTCATATGTAGTCTATCAAATGTGATGTGTATCAATCTAATTGTATGGGTGAGAATGTTTGTTTGGCTCAACGGTCGAGACCACCTTCATGCGAAAGGAAATCCAAGTCCTTGTTGTACTTCTTCGTCAGATAGGTCATCTATCCGTGAGGCAATGCATTTAATGCGGTCTCATGTCCATGATTGTAGCAACAACAAACATCACCTGATATCAGTTTGTAAAGCTAACACTCAAAAAAGGGAAGCTAATACTGTTGCACCCCAACTATAATGACTTGCCTCTGTAAAATTTGATAATAAAAGGAGATACATAAAATTAACTCTCGCTCCTGGTATATTTGGCATCAAACATCCACCTATGAGCATCATGATAGGAGCTCTAGCATGTTGTACAATCACAACATCATCAACATCAACATGAAGTTCTTGAAAATTTTGCCGTAACCAGGTTAGATAAATCATTTTTCCCTTAATATACTTATCAGGTGGAATGTCCCCTAATATGGCCTGACAAGCAACACGTACATCACCAGTAACGACACCGGTTACAGGTAGTCTGTCAATCTTGAGGCCCAACTGCAAGGCCACATCTTCTAAAGTTATGGTTGTCTCCCCATGTGGAAAATGAAATGTGAGTTTCAGGCCTTTAATATTCAACTTTGAAGTCGTAGCACATGGCTCAACTTTAAAGTCGTAAAGTTATTTACGACCTTAGGCTTTTATTTGGTTTTAATTAATTAAATTTGTATAGAAATTGTAGCATGGACACAACTTTAATGTCGTCATTAGGATTTAGTTATAATTTATAAGTTAACATTATTTTTAAGAAAAATATTTTAGGGTTTTAATTATTATTATTATTTATCTAAAAATGTTATAAGTCAAAAAACGTTAAATATTTATAACAAAAAAACTTTAGGGTTTAATTATCATAATAATAATAATAATAATAATAATAATAATAATAATTATTATTATTATTATTATTATTATTATTATTATTATTATTATGTATTTAATAATGTTATAAGTTATAATTATTTATAACAAAATACTATAAATCAATTCAAAGTCGTGGAGGGCATTAATTACTTTGAAGTTAATGCTAAACCAATGAATTTCATCTCCATTATAAAAGGGATTATGCCTGGCACTCGAGCTCACTGGTAATCTTCTCCATCTTTTCACATTTTCCTTAGAAGTCATTGTAGTCATTTTTATGATCTCCCCTGTATGTTTTATCTAACGTTATATCTCTATAAATTATTCATATTTTTACTGCTAAATTACATTTTTGTTTGTTCAGAGATGTCTGGTGAAGAACCCATAATAAGAGACAATGTTAGCAACTTTAGTGACGAGGATCAAGAGCATGATGTTCACAAAAGTGGAGAACTAAGCAATCAAAGTCAGTATGGGTCATCTTCATATTTTGAAAATATTAATAGTCAACTTTTAGAAGATCTACAATTCTCAAATCCTTATCAGAATAGAGGGAGGGAAAATATGAATGACTCTTATGACCTTTAAGAAGGCATAATATTTGAATCAAAACAAGCAGCTTTAAATTCCATTAAGAAATTTTGTTTCCTACATTCATTTAATTATGATGTAGAAGAGAACAAGAGTGACATGTTATTAAGTGTATACAAGATGGTAATGGATATCATTGGAGGGCAAGAGCATCCTTCACCAAAATACACATGAGATGGGAGATAAAAAAATTAATGGTATTCGCACTTGCACAACTTCACTCATATCACAAGATCATGTTAGGTTAGACTCATATGTAATTGCTCAAAATATTCTTCACTTAGCGAAAACAAATCCTAGTGTCCAAATCAAAACATTGATTGTAGACATGCTACAACACTTTGGTTATACTGAGACATACAAAAAGGCATGGACAACTAAACAGAAAGCACTCAAAATTGTATTTGGAAGTTGGAAAGAATCATACAGTTATATGCCTATATGGATGACAACTTGTCAACACTTTATACCAGGCACAATTGTTAGATACAAAACATTCAATTAAATGGAGGATGGTGAATATGACTATTCTAAGGTGATTTTTAATCATGTATTTTGGGATTTTAAGCCAAGCATTGAAAGATTTCAATATTGCATGCATATTGTGCAAGTAGATTGCACATTTTTAACTAGAAAATATTGTGGTACTTTCTTGACTACCATTGGACAAAATGGTAGTCAAAACATTTTTTCAATTGTTTTTTGCAATTGTTGAGGGCGAAAGCAAATAAGATTGGATTTAAGGAGATATGTTACACATCAACCAAATTTTTGTATTATATCAGACAGGAAAACTTGTTTGCTAGTAGCTTTTCGATCAAAACGAGTTTGGAAGAGTGAGCCGGATGTAACTTCTGTGTATAGCATTTGCCATATTGCATCAAATTTTAATAAAGACTTTAAAAATGTTGACTTAAAAAAACAAGTCATCAATATGGATAAGCTTCTAAGCACTTCATGCATCAAAGAATTTATTTATTACATGTTCAACATATTTATTACTCATTGTTTTGTCTTTTGTTATAGTATATGAGATGAGGAAACTGCAATTTGAGGCAAAGTTGCTCGCAATGCAGTCAGAGTTTCCATAACCAGCAAATTGGTTAGACCAAATTCCCAAGAGTAAATGGACTCAGGCCTATTATGAAGGAAATGGTATGGTATATGACTATCAGGCTTGCCGAATGTATGAATTCTATTTTGAAAGGACCTCAAGCATTGCTTATTATTCCTTTAGTCAAGGAAACATTTAATAAAATAAGTGACTTATTTGTTACTAATGACATGAAAATCATGAATATGATAAAGGTAGGAAAATCGACGCATTGCTACCTCGCATGTACATATGCGAAATGGGGGAGTTTGAGGTTCAAGAAATTACAAATACGCAACTTGGGCGACAAGCAATGACATGAAGTGTCAAATTGAACGAATGGTGGTGTGATTGTGGAGAATTTCAGGCACTTCGAATTCCTTGCTCGCGTGCAATTGCAACATGTACTTCTTGTAATTTAAAATGCGATGACTTTGTTGACCATGTATATAAATTGAAAAACATTTACAAAGTTTATCAACATCAATTTCATTCCCTTGGAAGCGAAGATAAATGGCCTCAACATTTGGGTCCATATTTTATGTTTGATCCTTTGAAGCGACAAGACATGGAGGGAGGATCAGCCATTAGTCGTATACTTTTTTATTTTATGTTTGTATTTAATTTGTATTATTCATTTTATATTAATGTATTATGCTGTTTTTTTTTATTTTAACAACTACTTTTATTACTCAATTATTTTATGTTGTTAATATCAAAATAATTTATAAAATAAAATTAATTAATACTACTCTACGAAATTATTAATTTACTTAATGATAACTGTAAAAATTAATTATTTTAAAATTAATATTATTTGATAAATAATAAGTTAATATTATTATTAATATTAGTAACAAAATATTTTAATATTTTGGTTAAACAAAAAATATTTTAATATTTTTATTTAAATTTAAATATTTTTCACTATTTTAATTTACAAAATAAACAATAATCTTTAACATTAGTAAAAAAATATAAAAATATTAAATATAGAAAATATATTAAATAAAATAATATACAAAAATATATAAAAATATTATATAAAATAATATACAAAATATTAAATAAAACTAAAAAAGAAATATACATTAATTTGTTAAATAATTAAAATAAAATTAAAAAAACTATTTTAGACTTTGAAGTCATAAATAGTTTACGACTTTAAAAAAATTAAAAATTAAAGTCGTAAGTTTTTTTACGACTTAAATGAAAAAAATATTTCCTTACAACTTTAAAGTCGTGTTGAAAAAAATTGAAGTCGTAAAGAATTTTATCACATTCAATGAAAAGGAAAAAAAATCTTAACATATTTTACGATTTTTAATTAAAAACTATAAATTATCTTATTGTTTATCGGTTTTTAATACTTTATGATTTTTAATTAAAAAATCTTAACATATTTTACAATTTTATTTGAAAACTCTAGCATAGGATGAACTATTGCATCCTAAGATATCATGAAGTTCATCTTTAGGACTGAGATCAGTTGCCATAAAGAAGATAGGCAAGTTCCAACACTTCTCCAGAAGAAAGGACACAAGTAAAAAAGAAATACAAGGAGGAAATCAATGAGGTCATTTGCTTTGAATGTCGAAAACCTAAACACATGAAGGTTGAGTGTCCTCAGCTGAAGATGAAAACATATTTTAGTGATTAGAAAAAGAAAGGTATGATGGTTACCTGGGACGACTCAGACAGTAAGAAGGTTAGCAATTGAAATGATGAACAAGCCAACATCTATCTAATGGCAAATATGTACGAAAAGATTGAGATATCCTTGGTAGGAAAAGGCCAAGGTTTGAGTTGATACTTGGACAGTGGATGCTCACGATACATGACGGGGAAAGGTCTAAGTTCCTTGACCTAAAGGTAGCTGAAGGAGGAGCGGTTGCCTTTGGAGACATAGGTAAGGGGGGAATTCTGGTATAGATAAAATTGGTATTCCCTGTCTAACCTCCATAGGAAGAGCTTTAAGATATTGTGATTTGCAAATCAAGGTGTATTCAATGTAATTTTGATTTCTTTCTAGATTCCTATCTTGGTTAGGATTACCAAGAGTTTGTATGAATTGATAGGGTTTCAACTCCTAATCCTTCTCTTATAGGATTCAAGGGAAGAGTGAAATTTTAGAGAATTGTATGTGCATAGTGTATGTACTTTGTTCTCTATTAATGGAAGTTTTAATGAGTCTTAGAACAACTGGATGTAAGTCATTTTGAGGATTGAACAAATATAAATCATGTGTATGATTTTCTCTTTCTGTAAATCTTAGTTTTGTAAATCAATCTTGGTAACGGAATTGATGTAAAATGACCATAAAACTCTATTTTTCATATGTTCTTGTATTCATTGTTTTCATTGTTTGATAATCTTTCTTAACAAAGTTTTTGAGAAAACCTTGATTACACTAAGGTATATGTCTTAATTGAATCTAAATAATGATTGGGGAGTAGGAATAATCTTTTTATAATATGAAAATAATATTCCAATAGGTATTCCAGAATAGAGACACTTTTGCAATGGTCATTTCGTAATAAAGGTAGGGTAAAATGAGAATTTCAAAATATTTGGGAGTGCAGGAAGCAAAAAAGTAGGGGTGCAGGAAAGAATCCCCTACAACTAAGCAAAATTGAAAGTAATTTAATTTAATGTCTATCTAATTATAAATCATTGTTTGAATTACTTTAAGATAATTATTTTAAAAGTTAACAAACTTCTCATACATGATGAGCCGCGATTGAATGACCATTAGGGTTGGCAAAGTGGGCCAGCCCATCAAAAACGGGTAGGGCTGGCCCACTCCACTAAAAATGTGGGCCGGGTTGGACTGGCCCACTTTTGTAAAGTGGGCTGAAAATGTCAACCCACCCAACTTTAAGATGGGTTAGTGGGCCAGCGGGCCAGCCTACTAACCCACCTTAAAAATATTTTTAAAAAATATTTAATAAAAAAATAAAAATATTGTTTTTAAAAAAATAAAAATTATTTAAGTTATACTAAAAATTAATATTAAATCATGTCTGCAATCATTTTAATACCTTATCTCACATGAGATGATGAGAACTTGAAAAACCAAAAACAAGTGAATCAAACAAATCTTGCAACATTCATTGAACTTCCAAGAACAATTAAACAAAATTAGAATGTGAAATATTTTTTTTTAAAAATATTGTTTAATAATATTTTAAAAAAATATTTAAGTTATACTAAAAATTAATGTTAAATTCATGTCTGCAATCATTTTAATACCTTACTTCACATGAGATGATGAAAACTTAAGAAACCAAAAACAACATAATCAAACAAGTTCTACAACATTCATTGAACTTCTAAGAACAATTAAACAAAATTAGAATGTGAAATATATATGTAAAAACCAACCTAAAATCCATGAAAAATTATATGTTACTAGAGTCTAACACTAGATTAATAAATGAAATTAAAGTTTACAAAGCAACATCCATAATTCCATACATTAAATTTAAAATACAAACATAATATATTTTTTATTTTATTTTTTTGGTGGATCGTGGCCCGGTGGGCTGGCCCAGCTCGACCCACATTTTGGCCCGCATTTTAGTGGGCCGGGTTGGCCGGCCCATTTTCTTAATATGGGCTGGAAGTGTCAACCCAACCCACATTTTTTTGTGGGTTAAACAGGCCGGCCCATCGGACCAGACCCGTTTTGCCAAGACTAATGACTGTGTAAAACTTTTTACATTGTTAGTGTATAACCCTTTTTCTCTAAACATAATGGTTTAATTTGAGATGTGTAAAATGGATTGTGAAGGATCTAGTTACAAAAAATTAAGGTGGTACTTTAGCTATTAGTTATTAGAAAGTAGGACATTTTGCAAGTTTAAACAACTCCATATATGAGAGAGAAAAAAGGAAGAATGGGGTAAAATAAATTAAGATGTGAAGTTGTGAGCCTATCATTTTTTTTTAACTAATGACTAGTTTTTTTTTTATTCATATGAGATTCCTTTAAATAAGATTTTAGAATTTTGCCTTGTGTTAATAAATATAAAAAAATGTCTCCTTTATTGGGCTACCGTTCTATCATTACGTGTATCTGGATTCGATTCCCTTGTTGAATGGACTCATACAGAGGGCCCAATGCAAGGTTCTACAATTTTCTTTTCTTAAAAATAAGGAACACTAGTAAAAAAAAAAAAAGTTTTTATTAGCTAAATTATACGCAAGACTTATCAAATGATGTAAGTTCTATTGGCATTTTACTAAGTCTTACTTTTTATTCGACGAGTCTCATCAATTTCATTATAATAGAAATACGTTAAACAAGAATACTAATAAACATCAAGTGTACTTGTTAGTAGTGAAAGTAAATATTAAAAAAGAAAATGGATAATACTCTAAACATGGGAATGGAACAATACATCTAAAATAACAATAACAAGTTCAAAATTATCATAAAATTTAGGTCTAAGTTTTAACATAAATAACAATGCTAATATTTACGCAAAAAAAATACAAATGCCAATTAAAAATAAGTTAACATCTAAAATCAAAATGATGTCGTATTAAATATTTTTTTATTGACTTACTGTGAATTAGATTTATTTATTTTTTTTTGCCAATTTTTAACATTTTTGTTGTCATTTTTCATGCTTCTTTGACCTATGATTTTCCTGTTTTTCTTACTAGTATTTCACAAGGCTGAATTATTTAAATCGGACACTAAATTAGTTCAATCGTTTCTTACTTACATCGGAGTGTCTGATTTTCAAAAACGTAGGTTATATATAATTTATATATAATGTCAATAATTTGATATTTCATTAAAAGCATGAATGTGTTGTTTTTGATTGGCTTATAAATAAATGTTTGATCTCAAGTTCATCTTTTTGTTGCTAAAGAACAGGAACATATTAAGATGCACAAGCAAGCCACAACAAAAACTCACCCTATGCCTGCTTTTGTTCCTAACCAATCTGAGCAAATTTCAAATGGTAAAATTGTCCAACCTACATCATCATCATCTTAAGAATTACAACAATAATCCTAGACTAAATTAAAAATAAAAATAAAAATTGTGGTCATCAATTGGAGGGTACATGGTAGTATTTCCCTTTGCAAGTGCATCGATAAACTATGGGGCAAGACTCTGCAATAGAGCACTTGAAACTCACCATCACCCTCTTGCAGGGAGAGCATGGTCCACATGCATGGGAACAATCTGGTATGGTGGAGCCAGTTGGGTAGAGTTCCATTCCCATGTTGTCCTCCTTTACTTCTTCCTATAAAATCACAAGTAGGTATGCAACAATAATCAATTACTCACTCAATTTGTTGACCCACAGACACATAATAATAATGATATTTCCATGTCACCATTATTTTTCAACAACACCTACATTCCTTTTAATGGTAAAAAAGCTGAGAGAAAAATTCAAATCTTACACTTTCCTTATTGTCATGGAAAAATGGGTAAAGAAATTGTATCATTATAAAATAATGAGGTGACAATAGAATGAAGGAGGGTTGCCACTGTTGTACTTTATCAGAAAGTAAGGAGTCATTTGATTTTATAATTTTTTTCTGTTTATAAAAAGCATATTAATTTCACTTTGTTTTTTTATAATTTTTTTACAGTTTTATTATTTTCCGTTTTCACTATTTCTTATAGAAACATTTGATAATTAAAAAACGAGATATAAATGATGTGACATTTTTGTAATTAAAAATAAAGATAGAAAATGAAAACTGAAATTATTTTCTCAAACCATAATCCTTAAGAAATTCATATTCTTATATATAATTTACAATGAAAGAAGATTAAACAACTCCAAATCAGTTTCAAAGATAAAGATGCTCGTCCTTAAGAAATTCACGTTCTTAAATATAATTCTTATTCCTCCTTTAAACCATAAAGAGAAATACAGGTACAAAAAGTAAAAAATTGTGACACGAGAAAAAAACATTTTTCCCTCACAACAATATAACTCGTACCTTTTTATCTCTAATGGTTGGTTTCTCTTCTTGCAAGCTGGCCAACTTATTAGCTGCAAACAGAGGAAAAAAACACATAAAAAGCTAAGCCTTTTTAACCAGTAACACAGTCACAATCACACAACAGTGCCTATTTTCATGAGATAATGTAATTCTTAAATATTGGATTTTCCAACTTGAAATTTCAATTTCAAACCTCATTTGGTGTGCGTTTGGCGAGATTAATTAACTGAGGGGAAATGCGTTACCATTAAGCTTTCTTGAAAAATCGATGTATAATAGTGGTTAATTATATGAAATTGACTTTGGATATAGTTTTAATCTCACTAAGCTATACTAAACATTCCTAGTGAGATAAAACATTTGTTGTTGTTCTTACTTATTTAAGATATACTAAACATTCTGACACATGCATAAGCATAAAGTTAAGTAAAGAAAAAGAACATTATATTACCACATACTAACCATGATTTGGGATCACTCTAAGGCTCCAACTAATAGAAACCACCGTGAAGAAAATCACAATTAGCAAAAATTTGTGAGTTCCAAGGGAGAAAGTGCTCATATTTGCATCAAAGTACAAACTCAAGTAGCTTGAAGCCAGTTTTCATTAGCGGAGGAAAAGAAAGCTAGTGAGCAAAAAACATGAAGATGAAGTTGTACTTGTGAGAGTTTCTTTGATGATTTACACAGAATCTTTGTGGAAATATATATACGAAGATTCAAAGCGCGCCCTATTAAATGTGCAATGTGGTATATCTGCAGCATTTCACATGATGCACGGCCTTGTATTAAAGATGTCACAAGTTTTGGTGAGTCCCCAGAAACAATAAAACTGAAAAACATTTATCATCATAAACTATAAATGAAGAGGATATTTAATTATGAAATTCAGTAATAACTTGCAACCTTTTTGATATGTATGTACTGTGACACTGGTTTAGACCAAGCAGATTGGAAAGTCGATCTTCTGCCACGCACGCATGGTTTCACCAATCAGAGGAAAGGGAAATAGAAAGGAAGAGGAGAAAGAAAACTATGTTTGAAAGATGGCATTAATTGAAACATATAATTCATTAGAGAAAATTGAAGGGGTAAAATGACTGATATAAATCTTTGTAACGTGCTGACTTATATCTGAATTAAAAAATTGGATGCTCCAGTAAAAACGAACCTGCTGAAATAATGTTATTTAATTTGTCATCAATACTACAAGATTAAAAAATTGATTGGTATATGTGTAGGTACGGAGATATAAATAAATTTGTGTCCATTATTGTATATCTTCTTTTAAGAAAACTTTTTTTATTGAAAGAATTAATGTATCTTGCGAGGAAGAGATAGCACAACCTGAATCTTACTATTTAAGAGGGCGCCAACATTTTGTCTGAGAGGGTGACCAAAAAATTCAACTCAGTATTTTTATCACACAAGTTTAAATTGTAAACAGTGTTACTTGGTGACTTATCTAATCTTTGACAACAGTAGATTTCTCTTATCTATTATTTATGGATATGGACTATGGGATTAATATGTAGAGTATGTCTAAAATGTATTTCGATAATTAGATATGTTTTCTGGAAAAAAAATATAAAACTCACAACAAAATAGTTTTAGTATAAATCGAATGAATAGTTTGTTTTGTGCTTGTCACATGGAATATTTCAGTTTAATCATTGAATCTGATAAATAAATAAAACTTAACTTCCGGCCGGGTGGTAGATCAACAATAAGATTGTTTTAAGTGTAATTAATACTTTCAATTTCAAGCCATACTACGCAGCCTTATAAAATTACTTTCTATGAAGAATACCCATTGTCTCTATAAAAATACTAACTTAATTCATATATTTGATAAGGTTTTTGAGTAGCTTATGAATTCTTTTAATTAGTTTATAAGTTCCTTTGATCAAAATAAGCTTATTTAATACATAAGTTTATTTTAATAACATGTTTTTCATAAGATGCTTATTTCAATAAGCTACTTCAAGTTAGCTTATTATAATAAGTTAGCTTAGAAGTTACTAACATTTTTTATTCTCAATTTTATCCTTATTATTTTATTTGAATTTTGATTTACTCTTTTATTCAATTTTAAATCTTATCTTTTTTATTGCTTGGCAAACTTCTCTAATCTAATTTACCTTTCTTACACATAGATGACAATTAACTCATCAATTGTCACCGTCACAATATTCCTTAAGGTTAAAAATTATTTAAATCATATCAATTTTATAATTATTTTATTTGTTTTGTATATATGACCTAATTTAAACGGAATTTCAATATATATGATTAGTTTTAAATAAAAGATTTGATTTGTATCATTTTATAGGTATGCAAGTGAGAGACATATACATTCAAGTTATTCTTTTATAAATAGAAAAATAAATGTTTAAGAAAATTATAAAGGAAAAAAAATTTATTTTTAAAAAATAATATTATTAATAAATATTTGAATGTCAAAAAAATGATTTTAAACAATATAATTCTAATAAAATTTATTTCATTTAATTTTACTTTTTTGAAAGAAAAAAAATGAAAATTTTTAGTTTAAACAATATGAATAAAATCACCAAATGTTAACTATTTTCTTATAATACAAAATTTAAAAATTACTATCCTACTTTTTAAGAATATAAGTTATTAAAAATAAATTCAAATATAAAAAATATTATATATTTTATTTTATGTCATTTGATATTTATCAATTAATCTTATTAAACATTATAAATTAAATCAGTTAGCTTTCAACTTTTCATTTTTTAACTTATAATTTATAATTAACTTTACTGCTAGCAGCTTTCAATTTAATTTTACCGAATATAACCGTGTTACTTTATTTATTCATAAGAGAAAAATGAAAGTCTCTGCAGTGGTATTTCATTTTGTGCGTTGTACTTGTTGCATATATTTGTTATACTTGGACACGTATCAAAATTATCATCTCTTGTAGCAATTTACTCCTACTAATTTTTTTTAATAAATGAGTAGTATTTTTTGGTACTGAGCATGAATAGTTTCAATAATAATGAGATCTTATAAATGCACTTGCAATGGCTATAAAATGTTCTATTCAATTCAAAAACGTAAAAGGCACTTAATGTCCAATGAATTTCAAGAGAGTTCACACTTGCAAGGCAAGCAGTTATGTTGGAACAGAGACACAGACCCGAAGGGCACGTATAATTGAAGGCATAATAAACGTGAAGATGAGGTCTTCGGAATAAATGAACTTCTTTCTTTTCAGTTCTTCTATGCCTTTGATGGATAAATGCATTAATGTCTTTTCTGAACCTTTCAGTTTTATATCTTTCGGACCATTAATGTGTCACAGGGATTTGGACACAGCTAGTATGTATGTATGTATGTTCGATCAAAATGGTCGATGCATGGTTGTCCTAATTAGGTAACTGTAAAATTAATCTCCAATTTCCAATCGTCCGTTCATTTTTCCTTTAATTTTAAGAAAAATGCTAACGACACATTTTTTAGTAGATTTTTTCTAACATCAATATGAAAAGAAATACCTATCATATCCTACCTTTGCCTTGAACCAATACTACCAAGATCGGGATTTGAACAATTCAAATTAGCTAATAAAACATAAAATATTTTGAAGTTACTCATATGCATTATACACATCCTCAATTAGTTGTACTTAGTATCTATAATTTCATTTCACTACATAATAAAAAGATTCATTTAAATAATAAATGTGCCCGAAATTAATCAATGAAAATATATGAAATCATACAAAACTAAACTACTAATAACACTACCCTTAGTTTGTAATGTAATAAACATAGTTTGGTTCATGGTCACCACTAACGTTACTAGAAATGTGCAATTTAAAGTTCAAAAGTAAGAAATAAAATCTAAAATATAGTTTGGTCATGGTCACTAGTAACATTACTAGTTTCTTAGAGTTGAGATCCATGTTTCAAAGTTTCCATCCCCATTTACCATGTATATTGGTCCATTGAGAATGATGGACAAGTTCGGAGTAGAACTCTTAAATGATTGCAAACACCTAGTTTCAATTGCTTGTGCCCATTAGCAATCATCAACAAACCAAATTGTAATTTTCTTCACCACTTTAGCATTATGTATTTAAGAAACTCCACCTTAAGTTCTTCTCCTGCAATTTCCTTTATGCTAAGGGTCTTTGGTTGGTGATTTACACAATCAAAGAGTCCATTCTCATCCAAAATAAGATTTTAGGGTAAGGAAAATAATCATCCTCATTGTGTTCATCACCGTCCTAACCGCTTGCATCACCATTAACTTAAGAAGTAAGAAAAATAAACACACATGAAATCTGTATTAATTTCGCTACATACTCAAGAATAAAAAGAATGATATGGATAATGTAAGTGCACCTGAATATTAATTTCATGATTTTGCAACTTAGGGCATGATTTTAGAGTTGAGCAGAGAGATATTGCATTCTTAACTTTCTCCAAATCTAAATCAATCAATGCATAAATTAAAGTAGCAAGGTTCTCAAATATATTGGCAAAACTTGAAATTGAATCTTGAGTTATATGAAACAATATGTAAATACAATTACAAAAGAATTAAAACAGATAAAAATATAAAGAAATTATATAACACATCCTATAAGTTATAACCTTTGTTTCGATTGTATTTAGATTGAATCAAGTGTTTTATTCAAAATGCTAATGTCCCACATTATAATAAACTACTGAAATTATTATGCTAAAATATTAGAAATGAAATGCAGAAACTATTCATTTAAATTCCCTTAATAACCAATGATTTTGTAATTATTGGGTCTTAATAACATGATTTCACAACATCTATGACAAAAGAATTCTAAAGTTTGATCCTTATTAACAACATTATTTCAACAAAAGAAATGTTTAATTTCAACATAAGGTAAGTGGATTTAAGAATTACCTACCCTTCAAATGCGAATGTATATTGCATGGAGAGGATTTTGAGATTAACATAAAAATATTTAATTATCTTCACTTAATGGCATAAATGTCTATTAGGAAGTTTCAACTACTATATATGACAATCCTATTAATATAAAAGAAACCAAACATACTAATGCAAAAACAATAATGTGGTCATTGAAAAACATATAAGAGACAACTTGGAGAATGAGATATGAGAAGTATTAAGTGTATAATGCCTGTTGCTTTTAGACCTTTGTAAGAAATATGAAAGGGACTAGTGGGATTTTGAAATAGTTGAGCTATTTATAATGGTTGCTAGCTTTTTTTTGTTGTAGAATATACATAACATTAACTTTGTAACTTCTTTTCTTCTTTAATATATTCTATCATTTTATAGAAAGAATATATATTTTATCTTTAAATATTCCCTTCACAATATTTCTTTATGAGTCAACATTTTTTAATTAATTAAGGATATTAATTAATGAATGTATATTTTATAAAATATATATTCTTTCCATGGAAAGTCAAGTCAACATAAACATTTTTAATTGCATTTAATTTATTATATTAAAAATATTTATGATTACATTTAATTTATTGTTTTACATTGTGTTTAATGATATGTAGTCTTTGTTTCACGGATCGATTATATTCCCGAAGATAATATTCCTGAAAATGCTGTGAATGCTATTTCCATCAAATGTTTGGTACATACTTCTAATTCATGGAAATGTTTTTAAATTTAATTTAATTTAAAAAATTTAATTAAATAAATAAATGATGTTGAATAAGAAGAAGTGGGAAATTATTTCAAACATTCCCATTGGAATATAAGATTCTCACCCCCTTTGCATGGGAATACAAAGATGGAGAAACATGTACAATATGAATTCTTAAGAATGAGATATGTTGGAGAATATTTTTTGGTTATCTTCTAACAAATATGGAAAAACATATTTCATCTCCATATTCTTGAGAATCCAATAAGATTCTATGAAACATACGTTCCTTATGTATATAATTTCCAAATCCAAAAGAACATATAAATTTAATTATAGCATTGATTATTTTCCTTTTAATAATATAAAAAAAATTCTCGAATATGAAGTCTTTATAAACATTGTAATTGCATTTGATTAATTACTTTAGAATATTTGAAAAGAAGAGGAGAAAAATATTTGGGTTGAAATTTTTAAATTCATTTAAACATAGCACTCCCTTCGTTCCATTTTATATGATATTTAAGATTTTGACACAAGTATTAAGAAATGTAATAAATATTTTGAATTTCAATAATATATTATGTAACTTCCTAATATATTCTTTATCTTTCTAATTGATTATGTAACTTCTACTAAGGATACTATGTGGAAAGAAAATATATTTCATTGGTTTAATACAACAAAACTAATTTGAAATCATTATTTTTAAAATATATAAAGTGGGACGACGGGAGTAATATATGCCAAAACTTGCTTGAGCTAAAGCCAATTTGGCTTAAGCTAAAACACAATTCTATAGTATTTTGAGTTTGGCACAAACAACTCATTCCATAGTCAATTTTCGTTTTCAAACCACCCCTAAACACGACAAAACTTCAACTATGACAAAAACTCACTTTCTACAAAATTCATTCACCATTTCAAATTATTATAGAATTTAATTGCAAAGGTTAAGCTTTCCTTACCTATAGGGTCTCCAAGCTTAGGTTCTTAGGTAGAGAAGAGAAGGGTAGACACTAAGAAGTGAACTTTGCCACCAATAACCCACACTACAAGATCACAAATAACCCAAACCAAAACTACAACTTAGGTTTTTGAATGCAAAACCTCTCTCCCTAGTGGATCCATGGAAGAGGAAGAAGAGGGAAAATGAAAAAAGACTTACCAAGCATAAAATGGGCTTCCAATCTAAGGGGAAGAGAAGCGACTTTATCTTGAGAGGGAAGGACCCACAACTTCAACCTTCGAAAAGCAAAGGAAATCAGATAGTGGTTGGGGAAAGAGAACTTCTAGGTTTTGTGTCTTTAAGAAAAGCTTTTAGGGATTTAAGCGTTTCTCTCAAACACAAAACCACTTAACTTACTCCCCACAAACAACATCCTTAACAATTGTAGCAACGTCCACCAACTTTCTTTATTTGATACCAATTGTAGCAAAGTCCACCAACTTTCTTTATTTGAAAGAATTTCTTTTAAAATATTTGGTGTACTTTGGCATTAGAGCAATTGCCTCAGCGAAGGAGATATTTTTAGTATGCACCTTTTTAAGCATCTTAACAAATCTAGCCAACTTTCCATCCTCACTTTTGCCTTTCAAGATTTGAGGGAAGGAAACAGTTACTTGAGGAGGTGTTAGTAGAGCTGCCAAAATGGGTTGACCCGGCCAGTGGGGCTTAATTCAGACTTTCCATTGTCATTAGCATGTTGGTTCAAATAATCAACATATTCCTACGATATTTACAAGAGAAATGAAATACAATAATCAATGACAAATATTAAATAAAACTAAAATTAAATTAAATTAATAAGTGCTTTAAACAATTTAGTTAACTTACATCAAATACATCAATCATTTGTTCATCATCCATATAAGAAACTTGTTGTAATGGAGGAGAAATTTGTTGAGAAGTTGAAGCATTTGACTCACTTGATTTTGCTTCGACACATTCGTCAAAAAAAATTCAATCTTTCTCCTTAAAGCAGTAATCTTCTCTGCACAAGTAGAAAGGATCAATCTCTTCACAAGTTTTAACACAGAAGAAAATAATAAACTATTTATCTCAAGAGAAAAACCACGCTTAACCATGGAGATGGTTTGCCTCCTTAACAATGTGAGAAAATATGCAAACTTCAAAACTAGCAGATATAAAATGAACTTCTATGAAAGCAACAAAAGGGTGAGAATTTGAGAAACACCATTGAGGAGGTTCACATCCACTAGCGAATCACCTCAACCTCAAGCTTTTAAACATCTCTAGAAACTGCCATCTAGAGCACATATAATAAAGCCCATATTTATGCTTCCAATAACCCCACCACATGATCAAATAGACATATTCCTAAGGATAACACCATATATGGTTTTCAATTACGATTGCAATCACAATTGCCATGAGTTCAGAAACTTTTACATTGCTCATGATTACTTTAGTTTTTTTTTGTTCATGAAATATTTCTAAAATTGTTCATGATTACTTTAGTTTTTTTGCTGCAATAGGTGGGTTTTTTTTGTTGCAAATGATTACATTACTTTAGTTAAGGTAGAATCTTTAAACTTAACGATAATGTATTTTGTTTGGTATAATATTATGCAAAATAATTTTTTAGAATAATAATATTTTTATATTTTCAATTTTAAATTAAAATTATGAATAATGCAATTTTCTCTTATAATCAGCCCAATACATCGTTAAATTTTAAAATGAATGAAATAAATGGAACATGTGACTTTATATATAAATTTTAAAACCTAATACGTTTAACTTTAAATAAATGTAAAATGAAAATATTAAAACTTATATCACATTAATAATTCAAATAAGAAATTAAAAAATAATGATAATTATTCCGATATTAATACAATGATATTGCAATGATACATGAAAATGCTTTGTAGGGAAGTTTTGAACAACTTATTAATTTTAGTTCTAAAACTGAGGTGGGTGTCTCTTTCTATTATGATTTCAGGTTCTTAGTAGTTGTCATGTTGAAAGCCTCAATCATTCAAGATGCATACAGGAATTTGATAAAATAATAACTTGCGCATAACGGTTTAAATGTAATGAAATCAATGAATATGCTACGAACGCAAACGCTAAATGTAAATGCAAATATGTATTTGACAAAACATGAATATACAAGATAAGTGACATCTTCAAAAAAAATCAACTTATATGTACTGTACAGTAGAATCGTCTCACTTTACAGGACGGACACCAACTGTTCTTACACGAAATCGGTACTGAGGCAAAGATTCTTCATCTTCATCGTCATCGTCATCATCACTAGAATCATCTTCAACACTGTCCCACCGTGCATAGTCTAGAGCTGAATGTCCTTTTGGTTTTGGAATTGTTTGCCATCCTTTTGAATGTTGCTCTGATGTTTCCCTGTTTGGTGCTTTAGGAGTTATAGCATCTGCTATGGACTTCTTAGGCTCATGGTTTTGGTTTCTTCCTTGCTTGGATGAAAATTTGAGGTCTGTTTCATGGGGAGCACAATCAGCAATAATAATACCTTTGCCAAGCTCAACCTTTTGATCAGTCCTAAAATTAGAAATCGACGAATATTTCTCTCCCATCTCTTCGTTTTCATTCTCTCCTTGTGATATCACCTCAGGCTCCTCATCTTCCTGTTCTTGAAACTCCTCTTCTGATTCTGGTATTGGAGCAAGTGCCTTTCCTTGAGCAAGAATATACACAAAAAAAAAAAAAAAACATATGTTCTTACTACCAGCTGAAAAATACTTCGTCTACAAGAACAATATTCTAGCCCCATTTACTAGGTTAGTCTAACCCACCTTTCTCTACTCCTTTTTATTATACTACTTCCACTTTCTCTCGCTACATTTGTAAAATCCAACACTTTTTAACTATGATATAATTTTTAACTTGCACATGCACTTAATAAGGATCCCTCCTACTAGCTGAATGAGAAAAGGAAAAGGCGTGGGTAGAAAAAAAACAAAGTAAAAGCCTGAGCAGAAAAATATAAAATCCTGAAAAAAGGAATAACAGCAACAACAATAATAATAGCAATAATAACAATAACTACTACTATTATTATGAAGTTGGAACCATAAGCCCATAGCCAAGTAATATCTTAAACATCTTTAGTGTCAAATCTTGAGCAAGGATCTTGAGTTCAAGATCTGGTCTTCACCAAATCTCCCAATAAATGAGGTAAATAGATTTCCTACATGGAAAATGAATTCTTATAGAAGAACCCTGAAAATCTGTCCAGTATTCAAAAAAGAATAATTTTTTTCCTCTCTCTCTTTCTAAGATCTCAAAATGAGATATACCACTAAAGATGCTCTTTAGTACCTTAAAACCAAGTTACCGGTGTGCAATGCATGCAAGTGCAATTGCAATGAAAATACAAAACAGAAGAGATAACAGTGCCTACCAATTGCGTCTTCAAACGAGCTTGAAGATTTTGATAAACCTCTGAAGATGGATTCAACTCTAAAAGTCTGTTGACATCAAAAAGTGCTGAATGGTACTCCTTCAGGGTGACTAGCGTTTGAGCCCGCAGCATCAACGCCCCACTGTGCTTGTGATCAAGCTCAAGCACTGAAGTACACTCTTCTGCTGCCTGAAATGGCAGTGACAAGGATTGATTACACAGCATAAACTTGCAAATGGAGGGAAAATGAAAAGCAAAGACATCATCATTTTAGAAGGTTAAGAACTTAAAGTTATAAGTAATGTTTTCATTTGTCTCAACTAGTTAGTTCAAACCGAAAATGAGACAAAATAAAATTCAAACCAATGTGCTACAAAATTTATAACAAAAGGGAAATCATACAAAATTTATAAAGAATGAGATTATACAATCTCAGGCCAATAATTCAACATCAACAAAGCAGCCAATATTTGTTAGAATCTGTTTTACACTATCATTCATTCATAAATCGTCGCACAATTGAAAATCATGAAGTTTTAGAATAATCGTTTTAAAAATCATATCTAGGATGAATTCTAATTAGTTGACAATGTAAATAAAAAATAAACTCTATTTGATAACATTTGATCTATTACAATTACAAATAGCCACAGATCCTTCAGAGACATAAGAGAAGGAAAAGAACAAACTCAACTAAACAATTTTCCATTCACACCACATAATTTGCATATAATTGCAAGCAATCAAGGTTTTAAAAGACTGTCCACGACTGTGATTTGAACTGCAACATCAAGGTTTTCTAACTGTCCACAACCACAATTGGGACCGCATTGGTCACATTTGTGCGTGATTTGCCGTGATATCAACAAACTGTTTCCCATATTTAAAACCTTGCAAGCAATATCACCAGCCAAACAAAATCAACAGAAACATCAACATAATCAGAATCCTGTTTCTTCATACTCTCACTTTCACTTTTAACCAATCAAACAGTTCCTCTCTCTTGAGCAGGGCCTCATAACCATACACTACACATACACCAGGATTCCATAATAATAAAAATTTTGACTTCTGAACTAATAATTACAAAACCCACCAATTTCCAATGATAGGAGAATCATTAAACTTTTAAAATAAAATAAAAATAAAAATAAAATTGGCGCAATTCAACTCACCTCACAAACACAGAAAACCCATTTCCTAACCAAACAGCAACTATAAATTTAAAAGAGAACCTTTTTGAAATCGTGAAGCTTGAGATAGCACGCGGCTCGGTTGCTATGCAAAGCGATCTTCTGAGGGTTGGTCTTGGCCAAGGCGATTGCTTCCGTGTAGAACCCTAACGCCTCCTCGTAACATCCGTCGCGGTACATCTGGTGGGCGCGTTCGATCCTGTTCGGCGCCGCCATCTCCGTCACAATTCGATCGCAACAAGAAAAAAAAAAAAAGGCTTCAGATTATGAAATGGTTCAAATCTATCTGTTCTTGGATTGCACTCTGCAAAGAAAATTGAGTGTTTGAGAGTTTGAAATTTATAGGTTGAGCTCACAGCTCAGTGACAACTCGTGAATGAAAAGAGATAGAGAGAAAGGGACAACGGAACAAGACGATGCAGATGCTCGCGTTGGACGCGCTTCGCCCAATTATAGAAACGCGCGTTTTCTCTTTATTTTGTCTTTTTGTTTTTTTAAAAATATATATATATAAATATAAACAGTAATATTATAAATTCATGAATATTCCTATATACATATGTAAAATTTCGGTTTAAATTGGAATGGATAAATTTTTAAAATTTAATTTAAAATTTAATTCAATCCAATAAAATGATTTGATTTTTTAAAATTTTGATCCGTTTGAATTTTGATTTTTTTATTTTAATTGAATTGAATAGATTTATGGATATTAATTTTTTTTAATTAGACCTACTATATAGTTAGAATAAAAAAAATATAATGTTTTGTTTAATACTAGACTTGTGTTAGTTGTACGTTCCATGGATATAAATATATCTTATTTGTGTAATATTTTAATTGTTATAAAAATATTTAATTATTTTCATTATTATAATATGATTTATTATTATGTGTGACATTTATATTCCATTCATCTTTTTCTTAATATTATTATTTACTATTTTAAATTTTAGACTATTATTATATGTGAAAAATAATTGTATGTAAAATAATTTTAAGATTTAATTTGTATGTACAGATAATATAAGATTTTTTTACATCGTTCATTGATCACAAAATGATACATATATACAAGACATAGTTTGATCCCATAAGCTATGCTGCCCCCAATGTGGATGTTTTTTCAGAAGACAAAATCCAAGCCATGGTAACTCAAGCTATGCTGAAGCCAAGGGAAGAAACACAAGAGCTTGTGACCCAAGCCATGGTAACTCGCTCCCTATGCCTATTGTTTGAGGGTTTGTCTAGGAGAGAGATTTTAGAGGGAAAGGGAAGAAAGAAAAAAATTTAGGTGGTGACATTTTCTTATTTGAAAGTTTTAATTTTTGAGAAAAAGGATTTGAGAAAATCCTCCAAAACCTAAAAATTATTGTTCCCCCAATTTAAAGATTCTTAGAAGGAAAAGTAATTAAATTTACTATCTTACCCCAGTTACAAATTCAAAAATATATTAAAATATATTTTTAATATATTTTTACATTTAAATTATATAATTTTCATATTTAACATCTTATTAACTTTCCATTTTTCTCTTTTAATATATTTTTAACTCTCAAATAAAGAGGAAAAAATTTTCCTCATTTTTCTCTCTTTCCTTCTCCTCCCTTTCTCTTGAATTTCTTTCCTTTCTTTTTTTCTTTTAACTCTCAAATAAAACCTAAAGTGCGTTTTGGACTCTATTCGGACGGAGGCTAGGGTACGAAAGCTAAACCCAGGCGTAACTTACGAAAGCCATCTGTGCACCGTTGGATCAATTAATTTTTATTTAATTTAACTTTTTTCTTTTTCTTTTTTTGGTGCATTTCCCGAACTACCCTTACCTTCTTCCATTGCACCTTCCTCCCACTGCATCAACACCGCACCGCACATCGTCGCCGCCACCACCAAACCGATAGTGGCTTCATCGGCGGCAGATTCTCCATTGATTTTCAGAGGCTCTTTCTCTATCTTTCACTCTTTTTCTTCATCTCTTCTCTTCTCTCTCCTTTCCTCCTCCTTCCCGTTCGCCGACAGGAATCCTATTTTCCGGCATATTACCGGCCGCCTCCAATTCCACTTCACCTTTCGAACTCAGTCAATCTGTTTCTTAACAAGCTACTGGACTCTTCTTCTTGTCTCCCTCAATGGGTCATCTTGTTCTGGTGATGCAGATTTGAATGAAGGGCATTTGTAATGTCCAAAACCGTTCACCTCCAATGTAATGTCCCTGCGAAAAACTCCGACGCACCACCGCCGCTAGGGAACCTCGACGATGACATTCTAGGATTCAGCGAAGGAAATAAGGGGCAAGCAAAGAAGAAAAACACAGTTAAAAGGTTGTGTTTTTGTAGAAACACATAAGAGAAAAAAACAAAGAGAGAGAGAGAGAGAGAGAGAGTATTTTGGGTTGAAAGAAGAAGAAAAAATCAAACCTGAAAACCTGAAAACCGCAGAGATTCATCGTGGCGGTGCTACCGAATAAGCCGCAGTTATTACGTAGAGTCGGTGACCTTCGGGAGTTTTGCATCGGTGTTCTTCCGCCATGGTTTGTTTTCTGCGTTTGGATCTGCAATTTAGGTTTTCTCTTCTTTGATGAACAGAAGAGGGAAGAAGAAGATGAGGCAGGGAGGGCTTCGAACATGCTGGTGCCGTCGTGGTCGACGGTGGCAGAGGGCAACGGCAGTGATGGGAATGGGGCCAGAGCGGAGACGGGAATGCGGAGAGAGAAGAAAGAGAAAAAAGAAAAAGGGTAGAAAGGGAAAATGAGGCAAAGAAAAAGAAAAAAGAAAAAGAAAATTAAAAAAATAATAACCGTTTGATGAAAATTAAAATCGATCCAACGGTTACCGGTTACTTTCGTAAGTTACGCATAGGTTTTCCTTTCGTACCCTAGCCACCGTCCTCTATTCGTGCTTCTCAATAGGTTTGCTCTCAAACTTTTTGATCACTGTCATTTTCTTCAATCAAGCCTGTCAAATCAAAGATCTCAGTGATTAGAACACAAAGTCCATATGTGAGCCGTTGAAAGTTGTGATTAGGAAAGAGAGAAAGAAATACATGTTTATATATTTCATAAATTTTTATTGACAATTGATTTAAATAACTTATCAAATTACTATTAAAACATACATTATATTTTGGTATATGCATAAAACAACGATATGACATATTCAAACACACAAGTAAACATGTACTAGAGATAAATTTCATAGACATCATCACACCTAGGGACGTTCAATTAAATCAAACCATTTCTAACTGCAAAACCAATCTAAACAAAATCAAAAATTGTTTAAATCAAAAATTTTAAAAATCATATACTTTTTAATGATTTGATTCGATTTTCCAATCTTATTATCTAAAATCAAACCAAATCATATGTTATAATTATATTAATTTTTATTGTGGTAATTAGTATTAAATATTAAATAACTTGTTAGGTTTCATTTGTTTTATAGCTTATCTTTTGTTTACCTATAGAGGGAACACAAGGAGAAAAGAGTTGTGGCTACCCATAATTGATAAGTTGAAGAAGAAATTGGCCATTTGTAAAAGCAAGGTGATTGGGGGGATAAGTGGAAGTGGAATCTCTTTGGCCAAGAGATATGGATTTGTTGGATAAGTGGAAGTGGAATCTCTTTGGCCAAAGAGGGAGCTTGTGTTTTGAGGTGTTGAAGTCCAAGTACTCAGGTTGGCAAGGTCTAGGGTGTGAGGGATCTTCTCCGTGGGAGTCTATGTGTGGTGGAAGAACCTTAAAAAGGTGTGTAGGAGGTGTTGTAGTAGCAATTGGTTTGACGGGGGCCTTACTTGGAATATCGGTAGATTTTGGTTAGATGAATGGTGGATGGCCAAAGCCTAGCCTTAAGTCTCCTAGATTGTACCTTATCTCAGAACAAAAGGAAGAGGTGTTAGCAATCATGGGGAGATGGTTGGAAAATGGTTGGGTTTGGGATTTAAAATGGCATAGAAAACCTTTCGAATGGGAGAATGCATTAATTCTTTAACTACATAATATGCTGCAAGGTTTACAGCTCCTCAATGATAAAATGGATTCTTGGACTTGGAGGTGTTGTCCATCGGGGGAGTATTCAACTAAATCGGCATACTCTTTGTTGCTCTATGATGGCGGATCAGAACTACCTAGTGATGTTTACTCTTGATTGTGGAGCAATGGCGGAGTCACCTTGAGATCAGCGATGACCTTAATACTAATTAAAAAAATAAAATTTGTAATTATTGAGTGGTGAAATTTTTTTAAATAATTATATAGACCTATATAATTAATTAGGATTAAAAATAAAATTTGATATTACTTAAAAATAAAATTTGGTACTATTTAAAATTTGACATTAGTAAAAGCTGGTTTGGTCCTTATCTCAAATTAAATTAAATTCTTCGTATGGAGATTGCTTGTTATATATGGTAGATTGTTTATTCTTGGAGGTCTCAGTCGTTCATTATTGTGTACCAGTTAATATTATTGGCAATATCTGGAAGAATATATGTTAATTTGGGGGGGGGGGTGTTCACTGAATTTGGTGGTTGGGATTGGTTTGGATATTTTTGGTTGTTTAGTATTTATAACGGTTTGGTTATAAATATAACATAACCATACGACACTGCTTTGGCTTATTAAAAAAACTAAGATGTATATTTGTCATCAGCTTATCTATTTGTAGACATGACAATGGGACCTGAACCCGTAGGTGCCCGTCCGAATCCACCCCGATTTTAATGGAAAAAATCGAATTTTTTGGGTTTTAAAAACCGATGGTGAACTGGGGCGGGGGCGGGGAGCGGGTTTGGGGGCAGGGACGGGGACGAGGACGGGGAATGCAATACCGGCCCCCGCCCTGCCCCGTTGCCATGCCTATCTATTCGTGTTATTATTCAAATAATACACCTAATTATCTTTAAAGGATTATCTAAATTATTTACAAGTTGTTACTTATCTACTAGGTAACATATTATTAATAAGGTACGAATTATCTATAATTTGAATTATATATAGCATGTAATTGTATGTAAACCTATCTACAGGTTAATTATCTACAAAGGCTCAAGGCTCACACTCACCCTATAAATACATATTTCATCTAACTTTTCCACACATTCTTCTACACGAGTGACACACCTTTTTGTTCAATCATATACAGCATACTCACTCATATTTCGAGATTTCTCACCCTCGAATGTCCACTCTCATACTCTTTTTATATGCTTTATTGTTATATAATTGATGTACTCACTTGAGCGTCAGAGTCATTTCCTTTGTTTTGCAGGTCCCCCTCCTCAACAAGGTTGACTCCAACGTGCAAAGTCTGGAATCCACTTAGATCACGTCCACCCTTATGCGTGGCAATTCCATAATTTGGTAAGAACATTTGGTGCCTATCGTGGGGCCACGGTAAAACTTATCCTATGACCTCACATCCTTCATCAAATCACTATTACTGTCAACTCACAGATGGTCGACACATGCTCCAGCCTTAGGCGTTAAACTCCTGTTAACACTTCCAACCCTCCTCAAACAACCATGACCAACGCAGACACCATCCAGCAACTCCAAAATCGCATTGCGGAGATGAAACAAAGACATGAAAAAGAACTTCGAAGGCTGAAAGCTGACCTTGATCAACTGAAGGCCAGAGTGAGACATCCCCAAGGAGATGAACATTCGCCTATCATAAGGAATGAGCATACCCAAGGGGAGTCACACCCTCGACAAACTGTCAACCCTCATGGCGATCTCAACTCAGCACAGATATACCATCCAAAAGGGCAGACAACACGACGACATCTAATTGTCGATCGCATTATGGAAGTAGATCTACCCTCAAGGTAGAAATCTCTCCACCTAGAGAGGTATGATGGCAAAACCAATCGTGATGAGCATCTGGTTGCCTTTCTCACGCAAGCTAACTTGTACACCAACAACGATGATGTACTGAGTTGAGTGTTTTCCACTTTTCTCAAGGGAGCAACATTGACATGGTACTATGGACTCCCTCCAATGTTCATCTGACAGTTTTGACACTCTAGTCAAGAGATTTAGTGCACAATATGTTTGCTTCGGTACATCTAGTACCTATCTTTTCTATCTTATACATATTTAGCTAACTAAAAAAAAATTAAGATCTATATTTTACTTCATTAGTTAAAAAAAGATATTATATATATAAAGGTTTTGTTCCATTGGATAATATCACGTGTCAATCTTATATTTTGTCTTCTTAATTAATGCAATCATTTTTTATTTTTATTTGTTTTATTCTTCTTTATTAAATACAATCAATTTAAATATTTATTTTAATTATTTTATTCTTCTTTATTAAATGCAACCAATTCGAATAAACATTTTAATTATTTTATTCTTCTTCATGAAATGCAACTAATTTGAATATTCGTTTTAATTATTTTATTTTTCTCTATTAAAATCAAAATCAAAATCAAAATCATGTATAATAATTATTGAA
>PYAF01003870.1:103118-118507 GCA_007407185.1 Glycine tomentella
ATATTTAACTGACATATTTATTAACATATCTTTATTAAAATTTAAACTAAATAACTAATAATATATAAAAATTCAAAATAATATAAACAAATTACTCCTCTAAATTATAAAATATGAATTTAATATCTTTGCAAGGTAAGAGGTACTAAACTAGTATTAAAAAATAATGTTAAATATCAAGTGATAAGTGATGTCCAAATTATTATTATGTTACAAAAAGAATTGATAATATAATTTTATATTAATATTAAATAAAATTCAAAATAATAAATTTTAACCTAAATATGTTAAAAAAATTAATAAAATATAAAATTCAGTTTTAGAATAATATAACATAATAATTAATAATTATGTAAATTTAGTTCATAAATTTTAAATTATAATAATAAATTAAAAATAAAAAATCATCAAATTGAATCAAAGTAAACTACAAAAAAATGGTGTTGTCAATCATACCCCAAATACCCCTAATTTCAACATAATATTTAAATCGTTTTCATACAATGTAGAGAAAAAATTATCTCATACAAGAATAAATTTTGAACCATTTAATATGCAGATTTATTACCGCAATCTCCGAGGGATTCCCCTTTTCGCCTACAACTCATATCTGGTCACGTCCTAAGCTGCTCTAGCTGCTTTGAAAGATAGGTGAGGCAACATAAATTTTAATATTTTTAAAAGATAAGGAAGAAAACTAAATATAAAAAATATAACCTAATATTTTTATACATTTTTTATTGCATAAAGTTATGTAAATTTTGATAGTGACTGGTTTGATCATCTTCTCACATTTTAATTTAAAAGCTGCTTTCCAAAATATTTCCATGTTACTCAGTAATTAATTTTTCATCTAAAATTTATTACATTTTGAAAATCATTTCAAAAACAAGTAATTAAAAAACTGAAAAACAGACAGATATTTTCTAGTTCACTTCTGAGTTTAGTGCGAGTGTTAGTTTTCTTTATTTTTTAAAAACTAAAATAGTTTTTAAAAATAAAAATCAAATACACCATTATTTTTATTCTTTATCGCATCACATCTCTAAATTAATCAGAATTATTTAACCAACAAACAATAAAAATAAATGTGTTACTTAGAGAGCAATAAAAGATGTGTGGCTGGTATTCTCTAAAGTGAAGCTGTCATCAGAAATTTCTTCCAAGCAAAAGTTGGACAAAAGGGGCAACCAATTTCGTTCTTCAGTGCTGCCCATGATTTTCCAATTGCGACTTTTCAAAGTCTTCCTTTTTCGTTGACCGACTTTGTCCAATCCCAAAAAGTTTTTATTTTTTATTTTTTGCTACAGAGGAGAGACTCACCCAAGACTACACATTAACAATACGGGGTAATAACAAACCCCTAAAATCTTCCAACAGAAGGATATTGCTTGATACTTGCATATTAGAGTAGTGTCAATACGATATTTTTAATATTTTATTTGTAGTTAAAATTTAGTAAAAAAAGTATAAGTAAAAATTACTACTAAGAAACTAAATGAAATAAGCTCTAATAATATGTTTCGTGAAATAAATTTTCCAAATTTATTAAATAGTATAACTTATAAGTTTCATGAATTTTTTGATAAATTTTACCTAATAATGAGTATATGTTTTTTTATATATAAATGATAGGTGTCATCCACTAAAAGTAATCTTACTCAGATTGTAATGAATACTTTGAATGATAAAACTCTTGCTCTAAGTATTTAACACAATAATATATTCAGAATTCGGACTCAAGATCACATATTAAGTTGACTTTTTTAAAAAATTTATTTGTTTTTTTTATAATACTCTTTATCTAATTTCTAGATGCATAATTATTTCTTTTCTAAATACCCTTACTTAATTATTCGCTCTCCAAACATGAGAAAACAATTAAGTGGATAGAGAGATGAGAAAAAAATAGTTTTGAAATGATAGTACAATTAATTGACATATTTAATGTAATTAAGTACTTTTCTTAATGAACGTGAATTAGTAGAAATGATTTTATAATTAGGAATAGAGAAAGTAATATAAATATATTTGAGTAAATTACACTTGCACTGTTGTGGTCTTTTCAAATTGCATCTGATACCCCTATCTTTTTATACATTACTTTTATTCCCTTCTGTTAACGTCGTTAATTAACGTCAATTGAAATATCTTAAAAGACGAAATTTCCTATTAGAGTAAATTACACTCGCACCCCTGTGTGTTTTCTCAAATTTCACCCGATACTTCTCCCTTTTTATACATTACTTTTACCCGAATACACCAGCGTCCAGGGAACTAGATGCAACTGTGATGGTGGTCAAATTTACGGCGGAGGACAAGGAGGTGGTGGAGGTGGTTGCTCCAATGGGAATAGGTGAGCGAGGATGATGATGAGGAGGGAGAGATGCTACTGTTGTGGTAGAGGGAGGAGGAGGAGAAGGAGGAGGTGGTGGTGGTAAGTGAATAAGGGTTGTTGAAGAATATGAGAGTTTGTAAAATTCAAGATGTGATTTTGAGAAAGAAGTGAGGGAATTTTAGATATAAATTTTCATTAAAACTCATGTGACCCGCATGTGTCTACTTTCTGTTAAATCATTATATGGTGTTTAGGATGAAGAGGGTCTGGGTGTAATATAAGCTAAACAATTAAAGAGTTTTTTGTAGGATCTAATGTGAACTAAACAAGTAAGGAGTTTTTTGTAGGATGCAAAAAAGGAGGGATATCCGATACAATTTGGACAAAACACAAGAAATGCGAATATAATTTATTCAATATATTTTTATACTAAATTTGTCAACTTGGTAATATCAAAGTAGACCAACTTGACCCAACCTAGCTTATTTTTGGTGAGCCTATAAGAAGCTAGTTTGGATATGCCCACCACATATTAGTAGGTTAACATATCTAAAATATATAAAAAAAAATGTTTTTCTTAAAAAAAATATGTATAACATAGAGAATAATATAACTAAAACATAAGAATATAAAAAACATGCAGTAAAAAATAATATGAAAAACACACAATTGAATAAAGTAATACAACAAAAATAAAATAATTTAGGATCTTATTAATAATTGAATCATAAAACATGAACAAAACAATAAGATGGAAGTATAGTGGGCCAACCAGCCTCACTATGCAACTCGGGTGGACCGATTTTTAGTGGATTAGTTCAATTTTTTATTATAATCAAAGTGAGTTAATTTTTATTAATCTAGTCCGACGAGAACCTATAGTGAATTAAATTGACTCATGGGTTTTAATTCATTTTAACAATTTTAGTGATACTTGAAAAAGTATAAGAAATATCACTTAGTCAAAATAGACATTATTAGTGCCAAAAATCAATGAAATGATTAATTTGATTTAACAAAGATTTATAAGAGACCAAATTAAACTCTTTAAACTCGAGATCAAATTGAAACAAAATATATATAAGTAAGGCCCAAAATTTATTATTAGTCTATTTTTTATTATAAACTAAATGAAATATGTTATTTTGTGGACGTTTATCTTTTACCACTGGTTATAGGCGGAATAGTCAATTTGGTACCTTAAAAGTGTACGCTGGTTTTAAGTTGTAGTCCTAGTCCTAGATGTTAATAAACTAAAAAAAATCTTAAAAGTAGCTTTCACTTTTTACATATATCCTTTGTTACAGATAGCTCTTTACAATTTAATCCCTAGATAGACGGGGACTGGTCGAATCAACTTCTATATTTTAATAACTATCATATTTTTTACTAGAAATAATTATTATCTTTTACTAATATTATTATTTTGTGTATAATATTGTTGCAGTCAACTAGTCAACCCGGGTCCCAAACCAAGAAGAAAACAGAGTCTTCGGCCGTTCGGCGTGACTTACGGGTTAGCCATCGCATACCCGTTAAATCCAGAGAAAAGAAAAACTTTGCACATAACTGGTTAATCTTCATTTCGTATTCTCTTTCTTTTTCATTTTCAAAATATGGTTCAGCCAACATGGCTATTTTCACTGTTGATACTAACGCTTCAATTATCAGCATCAGGTGATTCGTTTGCTGAAACAACCAAATCATAATTATTATTCCGACCTTGTGTTAAATTTTTAATTTCTTCATTGAATTTACAGGGGTGAAGTCCACGAAGTTCACTTTGGTTAACCAATGCAACTACACGGTGTGGCCAGCTATAGTCACCAACGGAAATGGTAATCTTTCAATTTCAACGACTGGCTTCGTTTTAGGAAGTGGCGAATCTTCCACTGTCACTCCACCAGCCAAATGGACCGGCCGAATCTGGGGCCGAACTCTCTGCGCCAACGATTCAGCCACTGGAAATTTCTCTTGTCTCACCGGTGATTGCGGCTCCGGAGAGATAGAGTGTGACGGAAAAGTAGGATCTTTGCCGATCACGCTGGTGGAGTTTTCCTTAGACGGCTTCAATGATCGTGACTTTTATGATGTGAGCCTAGTTGACGGATTCAATTTGCCGGTGACTATTGTTCCCATAACCAAGAATTCTGACAGTGACAGCAGCAACTGTAACAGCATGGGGTGTGCCGTGGATATGAATACAGTGTGTCCCACAGAGCTAAAGACAATAAAAAATGGAGAATTGGTGGGGTGTCAGAACCCTTGTAGCGCGTTTGAAAATTCATATTTTTGTTGTACTGGTAATGCGAGTTCCAACTGCGAACCAAGCGTGTACTCGAAAATATTCAAGACGACATGCCCGCAAGCATACAGCTACCCACTAGACGACGCAAACAGCACCTTCACCTGTTCCCGTCCTGCGGATTACAACATTGTCTTTTGTCCTACATCTAGCAACACATCTAGCAACAACAACACCACCAGGTTAGATAAACTTTTATCCAAACCCAAATTTATCCTCAATTATTATTTTTTCCAATGAGACCCTGATTTTTTTTGTTTTCAACAGGGCTACATTGAACTTAATTTCTCAAACTGAACCTAATTTTTTCTTGAACAAATGAATTGTTAGTCATCTAAACTTATTTTGTGTTTATAGTTTTCTCTTTTAGAATATATTATTTAAAAACAATTATGTATTTATAAAACTTCTTGACTTATTGAATAATATCTTGTATAATATAATCTTATATTTATATTTATATTATTTGTTTTAAATGTATCTTAATTATAGATTTAAAATCCTTTAATTTTACGACTTAATTATATATAATGTTTAAATTGATAAATTATGTCTGCAAATTGAGGTAACTTTGTTTTTGTCTCATATAATAATAATATATTGAAGATACACTCGTCCTACTAATTCCTCTGTCCCACGGTTCAATATATGCTATTCCTATTTCAAAATATTTATTTTTAAAAAATTCTGAATTTTAACAAAGATTTATTATTATTATTATTATTTTTAATTGGAATAAAAGGTATTTAGCTCCCTTGAAACTTTACTCATTTTACAAATAAATACTCTAAACTTTAATTTTGTTGCAATTAATTTTTAAATTTTATCTCTTTTATAAATAGACACTATCACTACTAAAAAAACACTATTCAACATCGATTCTTTTTTACAATCGACATCGATTTTGAACCGATGTTAAATCAAGCGACGTTGAAAGTGTGGAAGTTAATATCAATTTTCAAAATTGATGTTAACTAAAAGTCTTTGACATCGATTTTTTTAGTAAAAATCGACGTCGCTATCTAATAAATAAAACGTAAAAACATGTAAAAGTTGGAACTAAAATCGATGTTAACTTACACTACAACATCGATTGTCAATGAAAATCGATGTTGCTGTAATATAACAACATCAGTTTTTTTTAGAAAATCGATGTCCCTATGAATGTAACCCCATCGGTTTTCTAATTGAAACCGATGTTGTTATATAATTAAGCTCCCAAATGTCATGAATGACTCCAAAGTAAGGCAAACACACCAAACGTGGATTGTGGTCATGTACAGTAGCGAAGTGCCGCGACTCAGCCCTAAGGCTAACCCCACTATTTTGCATTGTACTTTTTTCATCTTGTTGTTTGGTGTAGAACGAGTACTTGTTGATATCGTATCCCTGCCAACTTCTAACATTTCTTTTAGGTTCATCTGCTAACTTTCTCATTGTTTCATATGAAGATTTATCACTAAATATTGTATCTTTAAACCAATTCAGGAAAGTCTTGTTATGCTCTTTCACCAACCTATTCTTCGTCATTCTTAGATTATTTTCCTTGACTAAAGCTTCATGACGAACTATGTATGGCAAGAATTCGTTACTGTTATTCAGGACATATAACATGCAGCCCTCGTGAACCCATACCTGCGACTCTGTCGTCATGCCGAGCCTCGAGAAGCCCAACAGGTTTGCCTTTTCAAGGTACTCTGAACAAAATTCTACAACTTCTTCTGCAATGTACCTTTCAACTATGGATGCTTCAAGACGGTGAAGATTCATCGTATACACTTTCAAGATTTTCATGTATCGCTCGATCGGGTACATCCCTGTGGCACTTTCACTCGGCGCAGACACTAACAGAAACTTATCTTCTCCTTTCTTGACAAAGTGTGACATGCTGGAGGCAAATATATTTTCTTACCATCAGACCTAAGATGTAATTGCTCACGTATACCAATCTTAGCAAGATCTTGATGAGTGTTCAAACCATCCTTTGTCTTGCCTTGAATGTTAAGCAGCGTGCTGATGACACTGTCACACACATTTTTCTCCACATGCATAACATCGATACAATGTCTAACATCTAGATCAGACCAGCATGGAAGATCAAACAATATCGACCTCTTCTTCTATATGCAAGTATTACCTTTCAGCTTCTTTTGAGTTTTTCCAAATACAGTATGGATGCCCTCAATCCGCTCAAGAACCTGCTCACCGGTTAACGGAATCGGTGCAATTTCATGCTCTTGACTTTCATTAAATGTTTTTTCAATCACCGATAAGGGTGATAAGGTTTCAAAAAACGTCAATGGCGAGTGTAAACTGTTTTTCTTCCATGTTTAAGTTGCACGTAACTTGTGTCTTGCTCACAGATAAGGCATGCATGATGGCCCTTTACACTGTATCCACTCAAATTTTCGTACGCTGGAAAATCATTATGGTACAAAATAGCATTGCACGCAACTTGAATGTCTCCTTTCGATACCCATCAAACACGACAACCCCCTCGTCCCACAAGTTTGTCAAGTCTTTAAGCAAAGGACTAAGATAAACATCAATGTCATTTCCTGGCTGTCTTGGGCCCGATATCATCATAGACAACATCATGTATTTTCACTTCATGCACAACCAAGGAGGCAGATTGTAGATGACTAGCAAAACAGGCCACGAACTGTGTTCAATATTTAAACTGCCATAGGGATTCATTCCATCATTGGCAAGTTCAAGCCTCAGATTTCTTGGGTCTTCACCGAATTCCGGATACAAACGGTCAATCTTCTTCCACTGCGAGGAATCTGCCAGATGTCGGAGGATTCCATCACAGTTTCTCCCATTTGCATGCCATGTAAGGTCTTTTGCGTCATATTCGTTAGCAAACAAACACTTAAACCTTGGAATGATCGGAAGATACCACAACATCTTCGCGTGGGGGCCTTTCTTTGTGCTCTCATCATTGTTACAGTCGTCATCGTTCTTCACTTTGTACCGTGATATCCCACACGTGGGACAATTATGCATTTCTTCAAATTCATTTTTGTACAATATGCAGTCATTAGGACAGACATGAATTTTCTTATACTTCATACCCATCGGACAAAGTATCTTCTTCTCCTGATAGTAACTTGTTGGCAACATGTTTTCATCTGGAAGCATCTCCTGAACTACCTGAAGCAGTGAACTGAAGCTTTTGTCACTCCACCCATATCTGGCCTTCACATTAACCAGATTTAACACCACTGACAATAATGTCTATGACTCTTTGCACCCCGAATACAACGGCTTCTTTGAATCACTTTCCAACGTATCATACATAGGGGCATGTGCTTGCTGAAAAGACTTATGTCCCAGATCACAAATCATATCCTTTAATCGATCTCCGATATCAACATCAAGCGGTTTAGTTGCGAGACCCTTTGCATGTCTGTCAATTCACCATGTCATATCCATGTGGTATAAGTGTTCTTAATCCCATCGCATAGAAGATGCTCTCGTATGTCATCCAATACTTGATGTCTTCCATTCAAACAATTGATACAGGGACAGAAATATTTTTCATCCCCATCCGTTGACTTCTTTCGGAGGTAAATTACAAGAAATGTTCAACGCCTTCCTCATACTCAACCATGATGCAACTTGTATTCATCCAACTTCGATCCATCTAATTAATAACTCTGTGATACTCACAAAGTTATTCCATGCATGAAAACTTCATTTTTTTCATCAAAGGTGTGGCCCTATCCCATTCAAGAAGACTTTTTTTAATAGTATATTTATATGTATAGGTTGGGTTTCTTATCTTAAATTTGACGAAATTTCGGTAGTATTTCGCTTTGATCTCCGAGTACACGACATGAAAGCGGTGACATAAGTTTCACCACAGTCAAGTACGCACCCGGAGAACCAAGTGGAATGCATTGTACCGAAATTTCATCAAATTTAAGAAAAGAAACTCAATCTATACATATGAATATACTAAAAAAATACGAGTCTTCCCAAACTGTCCAAACAGACAATTCAAGAATCAATACAATGATTAATCCAAACTGTCCAGAAGAATCACTGTAATGAAACTCAAACAGGAAATTAAGGTTCACTCATAATGAACATTGACTGTATATATAAAGCACACATACAATAAGTTACCAAACCACCAAATACAAAGTTAATGGAAGTTGCTAACCTTGTCGGAGTTGCCGGAAGTTGCGAGCGAGAGAACCACCTCCGAGAATGACACCAATAGTGGAAGCGTCGTGAGAGTGACCTAAGTTAGGTCCAAATCAGCTTAAAAATAGAAAAATGCCCAAATCAGCTTCAAAGAATACAGTAATTACTTTGTCAAACATAAATAAACCAAATTTCATTATGCATACCAAAACCATAAACAAAAATCAGTTGACTAGCAGGGCATTAACAAGGCTACAAGTCAGCTTCAAAGAATAACCTAATGTGATATTGAGTGTATAGTTCATAGCCTAATGTAAATTGTAGGGATATCAAAATCGGATGATTCCAAAACCTTTTTAAAGCTAAGAACTAATTCTTTAAGAGATAAAAAGAACATCTTACAAGCTAAGAACTAATTCTTTAAGTGATAAAAAGAACTTTAGGAACTTTAACAAACTCACTTGATGCCATCTTATGGATATCAATGAAACTCAATTCACAAACACTCAAATCAATTTGCTAATTGTCTATATGTCTAATCCATAATCTTACATCCTAAAGGACGAAACTCCACAAGATACATTTTTCCAATTCACCACTCACACCTATACCGATATGCAAGGTATGGCTATACAACTGTGTATGGCTGCAGCAATGATGATAGTGGTTCTCCAACAACAGTTGTACCAATCCAAAGCAAATAGCAGTGAGCTACACTACCCAGTTCACTAATGGTAATGATAAGCAAATTCAATGCCAAGAGCTCGACCTCAACTTAAGGAACCTTATGAAGGCAAAATCAAGCATAAGCCCAGTCATGAATCTGGAAAGGCCGGGTTTGAAGGAATACTAATAATGGTATTGGAATTTGTACTTCTAAAATTCTGTTCTATTCTAAAACCACATTTTCAAGGATGCCACAGACCTCAAAACATTTTAAGATGAGTCATGGAAAGGCAAAAAGATAAAAAAATCTAACCAATATTCTTGAAATTACAAATGTTCCATATTATCAAGGTAATTGCAACATGCACCAAAGTAAGCTAGTGGTGGGATTAAACTTTGTCATGAAATTTATAGCTACAGCTCTGAGGTTTTTATGATAGAGTTATCATTATCTGTAGAAAACACTAAAATTAGCCACTAAGTTGTCCTAAATTCTCATTACTTAATGGTTAATAGGCTACCTTGTTTGTCTACTTAATCAGCCACTAAGTTGTCCTAAATTCTTCAACCACCCATCTACACAAGTTTGTCAAATCCATAACAATGACAAAGCATTACACCAACCGTGGAAAATAAGCTACACAAGAGAAAAGGTATAAGCTACACCAACAGTGGAAAAGAATCAATATGCAAAATCAGTTGCTTCATAAGATATTATACAATATGGAAAACTTTTAACCATTACAAGCATCTCGAAAATAGGTAAAAAAATCAATCTACAGACAGTCACAAAGCATGTCCATTACATTATAAGAACTTTGAACACAAGAGAAAAGGTATGAGCTAGCTCACGGTTTTGTTGGCTTTGTTCCCTTAGCTCACGGTTTTTCTTGCTAGTAAAGAGCAAAATAAGTTACACCAACAGTGGAAAAGAAGCTACACAAGAGAAAAAGAAGCTCAGAAGAAGAACAACACAAATGCAGAAGAAAAAGAAGCTCATGGTTTCGTCAATGGAAGTACACGTACCTTGTGGGAGCCGCGGCATCGACAATGGAAGCGCCGTGACAGTGAACTGACACCGACAATGAGAGCGATTCAGGTGACCGTGACCGTGATAGGCGCAGTGAAGGGCAACACTTAGAGTCAGAGATAGGCGCGAGAGTGAAGAAGGATGTTTAATTTGGGGTTAGGTTTTATAATAACAACAACATCGATTTTCATTTAAAAAACGATGTTAACGTATTCCTGTTAACATCGAATTTCTTAAAAACTTGTGAAATCGATGTTAAGAGGAACACGTTAACATCAATTTTCTTAAAAAAAAACCTGGAAAACCATGTTAACATATTCATCTTAGCATCAATTTTGCAGGTTTTTTTTTTAATAAAACCGATGTTAAATATGTCCTTTTAATTATGAATTTGCCACCGCGTTTTCGATAACATCGGTTTCCTATAAAATCGGTGTTAACTTAACGATGTTGAAAGTAATTCTTTGTAATAGTGTATAAACTTTAATTTTATTTCAATCAATCCTTAAACTTTACATTTTTTTTTACATAGACACCTATATTTCAATTTGTTTCAACTGTTTTTGGAAAAAAATTCATCTCAATGAATTCTTAAATTTTACCTCTTTCATAAATAATTTCGTATTTTAAATCACGGTTAAATTGTTAACAGAACAATTTTCACCTATTTATTTATTTTATCTCAACTATTTTTTAGTTTTTTTTATAAATCTCTTTTCTAAAAATTAAAACATAATACAAATTTATAATTAAAAATCAAATAATTTTTTTTATTAATGTTATTATTTCCCCTATTATATATTTTCTAAATTCATATTATTATTATTATTATATTTTAAATATGGAAAAATTAGTTGTAACAAAAAAAAATTAACGAATGATTAAATTTAAGATAAATAACTTAAAAAAATCTATATGTAAAAAGAATAAATTTTAAAAATCAATTGAAATGCAATTAAAGTTCAAGGGGTCCATTTATAAAAAAATTAAAGTTTAAATATCAATTATAATAAATTTAAGTTTAAATATGTTTTTTTATCCATGTAAGTTAGGATTTTTCATTTTTGGTTCATATAAGTGTAAATTTATGGAGACAATAAATAACAAATTAAAATCTTAAAGATACTAAAATGAACAAAAAACCTTATAGAAACCAAAATTGAAAAAATATCAACTTACAATAATTAAAATTAGAAAAATGAACGTGTATGAACCAAAAACAAATGTTAATTTACTGGGATAAAAAAATATGAAGCCTAAATTTAAAGTTCATGGTGTCTATTTTCAAATAAGATAAAGTTTAAAGATTACTTTTATTTCTATTTTTTTTTTTCAACTACTTTTATTTATAATTATTAACAACTGATCGATCATTAAGTTATAAAACTAAGAAAATTAATTAATGACTAATTCTTTCTTCGACTGTATATGCAAACATTAACAACATATTATTATATTAATTAAATATATTTAATGAATAATTTTTTCTTGAGTTATGTTGATAACATAATTTTAGAGTGTATTTTATAAGTCACTCAAATAGTTTATAATTTAAGTTACTTTGACTAAATTATAAGATAGTTTAACCAATATACATTATTATTTATTATTAGTATGGCCGCTGCATACGGATGACACGTACAGATCGAGAAATAGTCCAAAAAAAATATTTATTGTTAGTTGGAATTTATGTAAAATTAACAAAAGAGAGAATGAAACTGAAATTATTTAATGGTATCAATATAAATGAATTTTACTCCATAATAATATTGTATTGATAGACCAGAAATTTGAGTGTTCACCATTAAAAAAAATACAAATGGATACTCACACAAGACTCAGGTGTTTATATATAAATAAAATTATACTAACAAAAGTTAGATCAAATGATACGGACCAAATTAATATTGCAAAAGGGCGTGAATTTGAAATTTGTTATAAATGTACTTGTTGGTGGCTAATTAATAAGTACATTTATAATCATTTTTTTGAGTCTTTACCATTACCTAGTAAGTCCTTTACTCTACTCAACTAAATTCTATTCCACCAAAAAAAGAAAATTCTAATTTTATTAACCTCCTGCCATATTTCTCAATAAATTTTGATTGGTTGTTTTATACACATGTACTCGGACATTAGGTTATTAACAACATTGATTTGCGCATTTTTTCTTCTTTCAAAAAGATCAATAATAATTGTTAATATTTATAATATAATGTAGCCGAAGTGTTGGGGACTCACTCGTTGCTGGAAATGGGACATCTCGGTGGCTTTCTCCTTCAGGTGATTTTGCATTTGGGTTTTACCAACTTCCTAATGAGTTTTTCTTGTTGGCTGTTTGGTATGACAAGATGCCAAATAAGACCATTATTTGGTTTGCAAATGGAGACAACCCTGCTCCTATAGGATCAAGGTTAGAACTAAATGACTCTCGTGGACTAGTGCTCAATAACCCCCAAGGTTTAGAGCTATGGAGATCAAATTTTACATCAGGTACAGTTTTTAATGGTCTAATGAACGATGATGGAAATTTTCAACTCTTAGACCAAAATTCTGTGTCACTATGGGAGACTTTCACCCATCCAACTGACACATTGGTACCTAATCAAGTAATGGAGTTAAATGGAAAGCTTTTTTCACGACGAGGAGAATTTAACTTCTCTCATGGAAGATTCAAACTTCAATTACAAGAGGATGGGAATCTTGTGCTCAACCTTGTCAATTTGCCTAGCAACTACAGTTATAAGCCTTACTATTATACTGGCACTGCTGATGCTAATAACCAAACAAATATTGGCATGAAATTTATATTTGACAAATCAGGCTTCTTATACATACTGAAAAAAAGTGGGGAGAAGTTTTATATTGCCAAGCCAAATGAGATGATCTCAACTAATGACTTCTACTACAAAGCAACGATCAATTATGATGGAGTTTTTACCATATCATATTACCCCAAAGATCTAAGAAATGGACAAGGATGGGTCACTACAAAGACTATACCAGAAAATATTTGTTTGAATTCTACATTCACAGATGGTGAAGGTGTTTGTGGGTTTAATAGCATATGCAATCTCAAAGATGACCAAAGGCCAAGATGTGACTGCCCAGAGAGATATTCTTTAATTGATTCAAATAACATGTATGGTGGTTGCAGACCAAATTTCCAAGTTGTTTGTCAAGGAGGTGGGTATGTGGCTTCACAAGATGATTACATAATGAAGGAATTGCAAAACACTGATTGGCCTACATCTGATTATGAAACATTGAGTCCTTACAGTCTGAAAGAATGCACAAAATCTTGTTTGCAAGATTGCTTGTGTGTGTTGGTTACTTTCAGTGGAAGTTCTTGTTGGAAGAAAAAACTTCCACTTACAAATGGGAGAAGAGATAAGGGAGTAAATGCAACTTCTGTCATAAAATTGATGAAAAATGATTACCTTTTGACCTCTTTCCCAAACCCAAATGGGAAGAAAGATCATCATGTCTTGATCGTTGTGTTATCAGTTCTTTTGGCAGGCTCTGTGTTAATCATTTTGATGTTGGTTGGTGCATTATATTTTGGTTTCTCGTGCAACCGCAAGAAGATCAAAAGTAGTAGAACCAACAAAAGTGTTGTTAAAAAAAATTTGCATGACTTTACCTTCAAGGAACTTGTGGAAGCAACAAACAACTTTAGAGAAGAATTGGGAAGAGGATCTTTCAGCATTGTATACAAAGGAACAATAGAGATGACTAGTGTGGCGGTTAAAAAATTAGACAAGTTGTTCCAAGATAATGACAGGGAATTTCAAACTGAGGTGAATGTAATAGGCCAAACTCATCATAGGAACCTAGTTCGTCTACTTGGATATTGCAACGAAGGACAACATCGAATTCTGGTATACGAGTTTATGAGCAATGGCACTTTAGCAAGCTTCCTTTTCTCTTCTTTGAAATCAAATTGGGGCAAACGATTTGACATTGCCCTTGGGATTGCGAGAGGTCTTGTTTACTTGCATGAGGAATGTTGCACCCAAATCATCCATTGCGACATAAAGCCACAAAATATACTTTTGGATGATCAATATAATGCTAGAATTTCAGATTTTGGGTTAGCAAAGCTATTATTGATCAATCAAAGCCGCACTGAAACTGGAATTAGAGGAACAAAAGGGTATGTTGCACCAGATTGGTTTAGAAGTGCACCAATCACTGCTAAGGTTGACACTTACAGTTTTGGTGTGTTGTTACTAGAGATCATTTGTTGTAGAAAGAATGTAGAAAAGGAGCTTGTTAATGAAGAAAAAGGGATATTGACTGATTGGGCATATGATTGCTACAAGGCTAGAAGACTAGAAATTCTCTTAGAAAATGATGACGAAGCTATTGATGACATAAAGAGCTTTGAAAAACTTGTGATGATTGCTATTTGGTGCATTCACGAAGATCCTTCTCTTAGGCCAACAATGAAGAAGGTTTTGCTGATGCTAGAAGGAAATGTTGAAGTTTTAACACCCCCAAGTCCCTACCTTCATGGTTCTATTAGTTGTAATTGAAATTAGTTTCTTTTGGATGTAATTTTGATATTGTTTTTGCTTTTCCTTTTCGTAGTCTATTTGTTCTTTTAGTTGTTCCTCAAATTGATTTTTCATGTCACTTAGAAATTGAGTGCAATTATATTAACAAAAAAATGTTTTTTAGTGTACAAATTCTACTCATGTTTATTATCGATTTTTTTAAAATTTAAAAACGAACAAAAGTAAAATCATATTTATCGAAATTTATAGAAATGAGTTTGTATATGCATTCTTCTTTTCTTCATACAAAGCCATATTACTCTTTTAAGTTGATTATATCTATTATATTTTCTAGATTTTGATGCACGGGTCTAACAATATAAGATTTTAAATAAA
>PYAF01003870.1:118607-145247 GCA_007407185.1 Glycine tomentella
ATCGTAGAAAGTATAAAAAAGTTAAAATCCATTCATGTAGAAGAAAATAATGAATATTTTTTTTAAATGAGACGACAATAAATAAAAAAATGGATAATTATTTGCTTAAAAGTCCATTTTATACACTAATTTTATGTGAAAAAATAATAGTGATTATGTTGATTTTTATTTATGTAGTGATTAGGTTGATATTTGATATTTTCCTATAATTAAATACACATCAATTATGTAAAAGAAATATTAAATTTGATTGGACAAAAAAATTTAGTAAAAAATTTATTCTTGTAAATTTAATGCAATTTTTTTTATTTTTTTTATATTAAAAAAGTTTATCTTGCGTGTTATATTTTATATAAATAGTATGATGAATTAAGTTTAAATTTCTCTTCATATTTTTCATGAAAATATTCATCTTCATTTGTTATTTATTTTTATACTTTCTACGATCATAAACTAAAACATTCAATAAATTATTTAAATCGAGAAAGTGACAACCATAAAAAATTACATACAAATTTTAATTATTATAATGAAAAATATAAATTACCCAGAATAATTTGGATATTAATTTTACTTGTTATTATAAATAAAAAATTCATCTCTATATGTTTTAATTCATATAAAAATTTTATTCTAATATATTGACACATACATTTTATAAAAGAAAATTAAAAACCGTACACTAGAAGAAGTGATGGATAATTTATTTAAGTGAAAATAATAAATAAAAAATGAATAACTATTTGTTTAAAAATTTATTTTAGAAATTAATTTTGTATGGAAAAAAGAACAATGATTATATTGATATTTGATTTTGTTATTCAATAAAATAAATATTAATTATGTAAAATAAATTATAATTTTTATTGGACAATAATCTTTAGTGAAAAAGTTTATTACTATGATTTCAAAGTATTTTTTTTTTATAAAAATGTTTATACCTGTATGTTACATTTTATATGATAATTTAAGTTTAATTTGTTTTTACAATTTCATTTAAAATAATCATCCATATTTATTAATTTTTTTCATACTTTCTATGTATGTAAAATAAAATATTCAATAAAATCTTCTAATAAACAAAAAGATATCCATAAAAATATATTCAAATTTAAATTATTATAATAATAAAATATAATTTCACCATAATAATTTAGATATTAATTCAACTTCATCTAAAATTTTCATCCCCATGAATTAAGTAAATTTTTTACTTATGTTTGTAAAATAAAATACATCCCTATGTGTGTATTTTTTAATTAGCCTACTAAGACAATAAAGATTGATAATAAATAAAAAGATACTAAAAAAAGAATAATGATATTCTTCTATAACTAAGACATTAACATTTTTAAGTATACAATATTCATTCATAATATGAGTATTTATCTCTTAATCTCAATCATAGTTATAAATTTGGTTCGGTTATTGACCCGGTCGAGATAATGGACCAGTAGTCCAATTGGTGGATCAGTAATTGGTCCGATTTGATCCAGTATATATTACGAATTCAAAATTATATATGTATCTATATTTGAGTAAGAAAAATGTATCTATACTCCAAAATCTAAATTTTTTAAAAAAATCCAAATTTTTTTCCAAAAAAAAATTGGAAACCCGACCGGGTCGGACTTATCCAATCGGAAACCCAACTGAGTTTGACTGGGTCAAACTGGACCAACCCAGATCAGTTGCATATCCGATCCGAACATGAAATCTGTTCGATTTGACCATTGGGTTCTGTTAATCGACGAACGATTTTTACAACACTTATCTCAATACATTTTTTTTGGTGTATATATATATATATATATATATATATTTATCTCTTGCATTGAATGGTATTTTAAAAGTAAGTATAACAAAAATAATTTGTTTATTGATACATTAAGCTTTTGATGTTAAAAACTAAGTATATTTTGAAGAAAAAAATATAACATTTTTAAATTAACAAATTAAAAAATAACTATATTTGATCAACAAAATCAAATCAACATAAGTTTTCTAATCACTGAACAACCACCCACGAATAAAAAAAATATTCATATGTTAATTTTTTTATCTATTACAAATTTTAATTATAACATAATTTATACATTAAAAATATGTACTTATTATAATTTTTTTAGAAGAAGAACTTCATTTTACAAATATAAAACTAATATTTATTATATTAAAATACTAATTTTTAAATAAAAAGTTAAGTTTGTAAATTAATCACAGATATATTTACCCATTTACCTCACACCAAAAAATATATTTACCCATTTACCCATAAAAAGGGAAAAACCAAAGGGAGAAGGAAAAATATCAGGGTTGGTGTGTATATGGTTGCCGCTGATACGGCGTAGTTTGTTTATTTTCTCTCCATCACCACCCTAAGAGACATTGACCGTACTGCCCCATTTTAAAAAAAAAATTACCTAAATGCCACACCATCGAAAAATTTTACCAGAATGCCACGCCACGTAATTCGCTAGACTGACAAGCGAATTACGTGATGGACACGTGGCAAGCAATGCATAATTCGCTAGGGGGCCCAGCGAATTATGTGACACGTGGCAGACAATGCATAATTCGCTAGGGAGCCCAACGAATTAGGTGTCCACGTGGAAAAAAAACAAAAAACTTCGAACGGCCATAACTTTTGATAGAAACGTCCGATGGAGGCGTACGATATGTCAAAATGCTCGAAATTCAGAGACGAGCGTTTTGACATATCATACGCCTCCATCGAACGTTCCTATCAAAAGTTATAGCCGTTCGAAGTTTTTTGTTTTTTTTTCCACGTGGGCACCTAATTCGCTGGGCCCCCTAGCGAATTATGCATTGCCTGCCACATGGCACCTATTTCGCTGGGCCCCCTAGCGAATTATGTATTGCTTGCCACGTGTCCATCACGTAATTCGCTTGTCAGTCTAGCGAATTACGCGACGTGGCATTCTGGTAAAATTTTTCGGTGGTGTGGCATTTAGGTAAATTTTTTTTTTAAAAGGGGCAGTACGGTCAATGTCTCCCACCCTAAACCCTAATTTAAAAAATTCCAGAATATCTTCTTTCTTCTTACTTTGCTCCCACTGATATACAGTTACACCACAGAATTCTCTCTCCCCTCTCTGCAAAAGGCGCTGGTTCTGGGAACTCCCCGATTTTGGTTTCGAATTTTTCGCTGCTCGCGGAGAAAAATCGCGTCTTTCTCATCAAATTCGTCTTCCCCACTGAAATTGAACTTTTCTTTCGCTCTTTTACTACAGGTAAAGGTTGAATTTTGCTTTGGGTTTTGTAGTTTTCCGCTTGCAGTTTTTTTAATTTGGTTTTTGGAGGATAAAATAGTGTACCATTTGGCTTTTAGGTTTTGTCCGTTTCTTTCGAAGGAACCAAGTTTGTAAATTTCATTTTCCGAATTGTTGTTTAAGGTTTACTGTATTGAAGATTACTGTGGACTCAAAAATTGGTTTTTAATTTTTATTTAATTTTAGGTAATTTAATATTTGATGGTAATTGGTAGGTAATTTAGGTTGTGACATATTGGGACGGTTTGCTGTGTTATTTTGGTATGGGTTTTTTAGTGATATGCTAAATTTCTGGTGCTGATATGAAGTTTGTTGATGTATATACATGTGTACGGTCTTAGTGTTGGGAATATTGAATGTGGAGGTCTAATGGGTATTGGTGTCAATGTTATAAAAGGATGTGATATTTGTGGTCGCATGCTTAGAGGGTAATAGAATTGAGCAAATGAGATTGGCAGATTTGTTTTGAAATTTTTTTGGAGACGGCCAATTGTTCATATCAGATTTTGATAATCAAATGAAAGTGAAAATTTGAAGGTTCTCAACCCAAGTTTGTTTTGTTGACATCATTTGGGATTTATTTTATTTTGTACATTTGTGTGTCACATCTTTGTTTCTCATTATTGTATTTAACGGACAGGGAATGATCATTTAATGTTACATTAGTGACATGATCATTATGTTCTAAAGTTTATACAGATATACATCAAAACTAAGTTTCATCAGCTTTCAACCTCATGGATGGATTGTTGCTTGGTGATGCCTCTCATCATGGAACTTCTCAAGGTGTTTCTCAGCCGGAGGATGGTTCGAGGTGGTACTTTTCTAGGAAGGAGATTGAAGAATACTCACCATCCAAACATGATGGCATAGATTTGAAGAAAGAAACTTACCTACGCAAATCATACTGTACATTTCTGCAAGACTTAGGCATGAGACTTAAAGTGTGAGTCTTTATTGGTTGCCTCAGTGACCTATCTTAACTGCAATAGGATGCTTTTTGGCTTTTTTAAATTTTCCTGTTTAAGACTTGTGATTTATTTCAAGTATCCTTGGTTCTTATTTTTTCAACTGATATAAATGTTCTTCCAGTGGCAAAATGTTTTTGATATTGTACAAAAAGTAAGGTTGTGTTAGATTTGATTTGTTTCCTTGTAGGAGGGTAGGAGCTCATCAGAAATATCTTAGCAACTTAATGTGTTTATATTTTTATGAGATATTGCTTGCGCTGAAGGGGAAACATTTGTTTATCTATATTATCTTATTAAAATTGATAATAAATGTCAATGAATACACTTAGCTTCATTTATCATGATGTTGATGCTGATTTAATTGTGTTGCAGACCTCAGGTAACTATTGCAACTGCAATAATATTTTGTCATCGATTCTTTCTCCGGCAGTCCCATGGAAAGAATGACAGGAGGGTGAGTTTGTATTTTGTTATGATAACTTGCCTGCTACTATTATTGGATAATTGTTCTTAGTGTGAATACATTTTTTTCTTTGTATTATTTCAATTAGCTGTGTTAGCAAATCTATTTTTTGGCTGGTTTATATCTTCATGGCTATTCTATTTGAATTATTCTGTTTTGATGAACTCTAATTCATTATGAATTATAACGTATGCATTAGAATTCATATTTAAGGATTGATTGTGCCAATTAATAGAAATGTAGGAGAGTATGGGGAACATTGTATTCTCTGTGTTCTAGTCGGTTCCTTTTTTAGTTCTTTTCCTCTTCATTTTCCCCTCCTTCTTTCACTCTTGTTTTTCTTTTAGCTTATTTTTCCTTTCTTTTGTCTTATTTCCCCTCTTTCTTCCCCTCTTCCTTCCTCTTTTTTCTTTTTCCTCGTATCTATCATTGGGTTTATCTACCACCGGCCCCAATTAATTTGGGTTAAAGGTGCTATTGATGTTGGTTTTCTACTGTACTTCCTAAAACTATAATTGCAGGCTCAAGAATAAATTCCAGTCAAATATTTGTTGGTATTAGTACGGAATAGAGAAAAACTATAAGTTTGGTGGAGGGGTAGACCTGTTATTAACTCTATGTTTCAGATGGTCCCTTTTTAGTTCTATTCCTCTTCATTTTTTTCCCTCTTTCTTTCACCATTTTTTTCTTTTCTTTTGTCTTATTTCCCCTTTTTCCTCCCTTCTCTCTCTCTCTCTTTTTTTTTTTTTTTTTTTTTTCTTTTCATATCTATCATTGGGTTAATCTACCACTGACTCCAATTAACTTGGGTTAAAGGTGTTGTTGATGTTGTTGAAAACTTAAAACAGATGTGGTATGGCTGAAGCTTAGTTTATTTACTCTGCTTTGTTATACCTATTAAAATTTGGTTCTAATAAAGTGGTGCACTATATGATACATATAGTGAAGTTGTCATGTAAATTACCCACAATAAGCCATTGTAGATGTATCATTTATGGTCTCTTGACGATTTGACCAAAAAGCAAGCTACTTCAAATTTGTTCAGTGATTGCTAGGGCTGGATAAGGGAAGGTTGCATGAGGTAGCTTATAATGTTCATGTTTTTAGGTGAAGACATGTGAATGGTTTTTAGATTCATAGTTGTCAATCTCGGATAACGAATCTTGGATAGTAGCGTGTAGTGGCTAACTTTGAAAACGCTATAGTCGGAAGCAGGATGACTGTTATTTTTAACATACAAACTAATTAAGTTATACTAGACGCATAAACCATGGTAGTCAATATCGCGATCTTTTGTGCCCTGTCCAAGTTCGTGAGTGGTGAGAATCATGTTTTCGTTGGATTGTTGAAGATCTCCGGGGAAGAATGATAATTGTGAGGCGTGCCATTCTTCTTTGAGTGCTGTTTGGATTTTCTGTGGGTTGGGTTTGCAACCCGATTAATAACCCGCGTCACAAAGAACCTTAGCCCACACTGTTATTGCTTGTTTCTGTTGTAGAAAATAACTGCACCCCTTGCTTTCTTAACCACGCCCCATTTTCCCCAAAAGTGAAAATTTACCACATGAAAATAACCCTAGAATGAAAATTAATTTCACCCATTTAACCGCCCCACTAATTTACTAATTCCCCCTTCCCCTCTTTGTATATCTGCACGAAAATCACTTTTCCCTCCTAACATCCACGAAAATCTCTCTCCCCCCCATTCTTTCCCTTCATGATCCCTTTCCTTTTTCACTTTCCCCTCCTAACATCCTACCTTTGATACTCCTCTTCCTCTGTTCTCTTTCACTTTCACTCCATGGGCCTCTCCCTAATTCCCTCTTTTTCAGTTTTAGCACCCCCTCTCATCTCTTTCAGCATTCCCACTCCTCTCTTTCAGCACTCAGGCTTATTGTTTACTATTTTGAAACCAGATGGTTTTACTATATGTTTTTTTGCTTATGATGTTGCATGGAAGTTGAATTATGTCTTTCAAGTGTCATATTCTGATTTATGTTACTTTATATATGCACATATATATGATTATATATCTTATGATCCGTGCTATGATCCCCCGATTTACGATCCATACTCCACTTCCCCTGATCTTAAGCAAAATCTCGATTTTGACTACCTGGGCATAAATACTTAAAAAAACCAAACAAAACAAAAAACCCTAAATTAAAGAAATTCATGATAAATAGTAAGTCACAGTTTACATAAAGATGATGGTGAAGTTAATAGAAAAAGAACATAACAAATTAGATAAAGAATTAGCACAATGTGAACTTGGCGAAAACTCTAAAGGAAGAAAGACTGGAACATAGGATAAAAGATAGTTCTATAATGTGTGTGTGAAGGACTAGAGGTCAAAACAGAGACAGATATAACTTTTTTGTGGAATATTGTAGCCAAATAAACCCCAAACAATTTTCCAAGGGTAAAATGGATTTTTAAGCATATAACATGGTGGCGCTGCTACAGTGTGCAAAAAGCTGTTATTTTGGCCATTATTGAATCACTATAGCCGCTAATCCCATAGCGGTCTAGGACCACCCGCTATGCTATCCCGCTATAGTACACTATTGACTGCTATGTTTATATTACATTTCTAACACATTAGATTGTTGAGACATAACTGAGAGAATATCATCTTATCATCTTTTTTTTTTTTTCCTTAACATTATTCAATGTATTGGGTGGTCTTCTTGACAGTGTCCTAGATTCCTAGTTACCTAATCACTTTTACCTCGTCTTTTGGGACTGACGAGGATTGAAGATTATTATCATGTTACATCAGTAGACGGGTGCTTATTTGCAATTTTTAAATCTTGGATAGCATATAGCGGAAAGCTTCTATTTTGATTTTTTTTTTTTGGTTTATATAATGTATGTATACTATGTACATATAAATTCTTAAAAATTACTTAAAAATTAATGACATTCATAAATAACAACAAAAAGTCATAAGTGTCTTAGACAAAACCTACTAGTAAATACCATCAAATGTTAAATACAAGCTTCCTAGATAGGAATTATCAGTTATCAACCATCATCTTCTAAATCGAAGTCTTCTATATCATTTTCACCATTATTACATTTATAGATTTCATTTTTTGAAAATAAAATCCCAAAAATAGCCCTCCAAGAAAGCCCAAATGTGTCTGTTCAGAGGGATTTTTTGGAATCAATACATAGCGCCTGCTACAGCCTCTATTCAGCATGCTATTTGGCCGCTACACTAAACTGCTCCAGTATGGCTGTTACACTAAACTGCTCCACTAAGGTAGCCCCTGTAGCTGACAGGGGCCGCTCTGCTCTGCTACACCACTATAGTGTGCTATTTAAAACCCTTATTTGTTTTATTAAGTTCTACCCTTGTAGTGTATTGAGGGATTTTTTGAAATAATACATAGTGCCTGCTACAGCCGCTATTCAGCCTGCTATTTGGTCCACTATGGCCACTACACTAAACTGCTCCGCTACGGCAGCCCCTGTAGCTGACAGGGGCGGCTCTGCACCGCTACACCGCTCTAGTGGCACTATAGTGCACTATTTAAAACCCTGCTTATTTGTTTTACCCTTGTAGTGTATCAGGTTAGATTTAACTATGTAGGACTTCAGTTTAATGACTTTCCTTATGAATATATGATTATTTATTATTCTATCACAAATTGTATTTGTAGAATTGTTCTATTCTATGCCAGTCACCAACTAGCTGCTTACATTTTTAGTTGTTGAGTTTTGGCTATGCTATGGTAAGTGTTTAATCAATTTAAAAAAAATGTAGTGTTCAATTTCATGCTTTGGTTTATTACCCAAACAATAAATCCTATGTCTTAGTTTTTACTTGTAATTGTTGTTTTCTTCCTTTGGAAAACTTAACCTTAATGTCATCTCTTTTACTGTCTAGCTGTCTTACCTATTTATTGTCTCTTTCTTTAGCATGTGTTGGAGCACTTTCATATATTTATCCTCCTCTGTTCATCTGTTGATATATATCTGTGTGTGCAGTAGTAGATTGTCTTAAGAATAGGATGAAATATTAAATTGGACAAATGGTGATAATTAGTAACTTAACATGTTCTGCAGACCATTGCAACAGTATGCATGTTTCTTGCTGGGAAGGTTGAAGAAACTCCTCGCCCACTAAAAGATGTAATTCTTATTTCATATGAAATTATACATAAGAAGGACCCAGCGGCAATTATGAGAATAAAACAAAAGGTATTTCTTTCATCAAGCAATCTCTGCTCCTGAGTCCCAACGTTGAACTACCTGTCAATAATTGTTTTCTTTGCAGGGCTTTGATTTAGGTCTCTGGATTGAAATTGAATTCTATTACTGTTATCTTTATTCTCTGTGTTTGTTTAACTGTGGGGATTTATTTCAAAATAAAATTTCTTTTGAACTTATCAATTTTTTCTTACCTCTCTTGTAATATATTTTTTTTCTCATGCAATTGTGAAACAGGAAGTGTATGAACAGCATAAAGAATTAATTTTACTTGGAGAGAGGGTTGTTCTTGCAACTCTTGGTTTTGATCTGAATGTGCACCATCCTTATAAACCTCTTGTTGAGGCAATAAAGAAATTCAAAGTTGCTCAAAATGCCCTTGCTCAAGTTGCATGGAATTTTGTAAATGATGGGTATGAAGATTACACAATTTTTTGTTAAGGCCAGTGGCCTTTGATTTTGCTTTCCTGAAATTAGGATGTGATATGCAGACTTCGGACATCACTTTGCTTGCAATTTAAGCCTCATCACATTGCAGCTGGAGCCATATTCCTTGCTGCCAAGTTTCTGAAGGTGAAGCTACCATCAGATGGGGAGAAGGTCTGGTGGCAAGAGTTTGATGTCACTCCACGCCAATTGGAGGGTTGGTGTCTTTTTATTCAGTACTAGTCGTATAAAGAAATGAGGAAAAAAAAGTACCATCTCATTGTCATCCCTCTTTTATATCTTTCCTTTTATTCATGCTTATTTCTCTCTCTCTCTCTGATGGCATCTTAGTATTTATCTAATTAGAGACTGGTTCAATCATACTCAATTTGGATATCATATTCTCATAACACAAGACTGATGTTCTTATTTATTTATTTATTTTTTTTTTGTTTTTTGCAGAAGTTAGTAATCAAATGTTAGAGCTGTATGAACAAAATCGAATGCCACCTTCCAATGATGTCGAAGGAGGTGGGACTTCCAATCGGACCACTGCAAAAGCTCTAGCAACTAATGATGAAAATGTAGCTGCAAAGAGTAATTCCCAGGCTGGAGCCACAAGGCTGGAAACGTCAAAGCCTGCATCTTCTATGGCCATATTTGATTCATCAATCCCAAATCATGTTGGGCGTCCCATCTCAAACCATGGTAGAAGTGGTGATTATGGGAGCACAGAAATGAAACATAGGGTGGAAGGTGATGCCAAAGGCAATCAATATCCTGAGCGAGAATCTCTACCATTTAAGGAAAACTCACACGAAGCTCAAGACATGGTGAAATCTCGATCTGATAATGGTGAAAAAGAGCACGAAAGCAATGCTGGAGGGACTGAAACAAAAGAACTGACTGAATTGAAAGACAGACATAATAGCAGAAACCTCGATCACAGAGAGGATGCATTTAGCCGGCCTCCTCAGGAAGCCATTAAGAAAATTGATACTGACAAGGTAAAGGCTGCATTAGAAAAACGAAGGAAAGCAGCTGGTCATATAACTAAGAAAACAGATGTAATGGATGATGATGATCTCATTGAGCGGGAACTGGAAGATGGAATTGAACTGGCTCCTCAGAGTGAGAAAAATAAGGATAAGAGGCAAAGCTGGTCTAAGCCCTCTGACAGATCAGATTATGATAACATGCATGGAAGACATCTAGAGCATGAAGATGAGCAATATCATGGAGTAAAAGGTTTGGCATCATATGAACCAGATCTAAGTGCTGTTGAAGAAGGGGAGGTATCAGCACTTGATGATATTGGCGTAGGGCTTCCATCGCCTAAGTCAAGCAATCGCAAGAGAAAAGCAGGAAGCTCCCCTGAAAGAGGAATGGAGGGGAAGCTTCGTCATAATTATGGCCCTGGTCCAAACCACAATAATCGATATGATTACGGGGAGGATCGAAACAAGGTCAGTCGGCTAGGCCATACTGAGAGGGACAGCAAAAGGCATGTACAGGAAAACCATGTTTGAATAATGTTTACCATGGTTGTGGCCTTTGTGTGGACTGTTAATGTTAATGTGTACCATGGTTGTGGCCTTTGTGTGGACTGTTATTGTTCTGAAATATTTTCTGGACGGAGACTTAGCAAAGATCCTGGAATGCTTTCAATACTGTTATGACGCAGCCACCTTAGCCTACCATAAGCTGGCAGGTCTAGAAACTCTTATTTGTTTGAAGGACTTAAAATTCAATTTTGTTGGAAGGACCAATTTCATTTACTCAATATATGGGCGGGCATATGGGAAAATTGTAAAGTAGAAAGCCAAGGGTTATATAGATTATAGTCGGACTTGTAATGGAAGGTCCATTTTCCTGCAAGATCATCCATCTCCATTTGAAATAATAGTAGTTATGATGATAAACTCGACCTACCTTTAGTACTTCGAAAGCATTGGCTGCTATGTTTGTAGTACACTTGGAAGTGAATGTAAATGAATGTTTCTAACATGCTCCCTTTGAAATAGGGAGCATGGATGCTATTTATAATTTTAACTATGGGATGAGATTAAAGACATGGACGGTCCAAAATGATTGCTGATAATCGTTTCAAAAAATGCAAAATTAGTTCCTGACAAATTAGTTCCTGACGATTGCTGAACATGTTAGGTATATTAGATATATAGGTTTTTGCGGTGGGTTAAATGGTGCATGGTTAAAGGGTATAATGTATTGTTATGACAAAGGAATTGGAAGTTGGAATTGGGTTCTGCTCCAGTTAGTGTTGGAGGTGCCGAGCAGGAGGTGGGTTTACAGTGATTTTAAGGATTAAAGTCGAGGGGGAAGGACTTTTGTTTTAAAGGTGCATTGGTGCAGCAATGACAATGGAGTTGGATATAAAGGTATTGGTTAGTCTCAACATGGTTAATAAACATTTGAATTTCAGCTGGAAAAGATCTCACATTTAAGATTGTATTCCTGATTATGCCAATGGAGCAGTATTTGTGAGGTGATGAGTTGTTCTTTAACTGGTAATTAATTTCTACAAGGAATTAATCTTATGGCCTCTAACTGTAAGAATACTTTCCGAAAAAAAAAAAATGGTGCAAAAAATGATAAAATGGTGGATGATCAAATCTGCATTGTTTTATTAGGTAATTTATGTGTTTTCCATTTTGTGCCTTTATTTTCCCTTAACAGGTAATAACTTTGATGTAGAAAGTGAAATTGATAGGTTGATAGCTTTCTAAATTAATTAACGTAGTTGCATGATTGTTTAGTTGATAAAATCCGCAATAAATGCAATCAGCTATGAATATTTTGTATGATTATTAGTCCTTTCAGATGAATGATAAGGTGAGAGACCTTAGCGTGTTTTTCATTGTGGAAAATAAATTTTGTACTGTTGATTTCTTTGTTTTTTAATTGATGGTTGAAATTTATTCTTTTTTTTCCTTCTTCTTTCCGCCGCTCCCCTTTTCCCCTTTTCTTTCTTATATTAGCCTTCGTCCTCAACTACTTGTTCCCTTCTGTCTCCTTTCATCCCCTTCTTCCTCTACCTCAAAATTATATTCTTCCAAAAACAAAGCAAGCAATATTTTTTCTTCAAAAATTGAAACACTAACAAAACGAATAAATGACCTATTTTATCATTTATCTATTTTTTTTTAAATTTAATTTGGTTCTTTATCTCTTATAAAGTTTAATTTGATTGTTTATCTTATTTATTTTGTTTAGATGAGTCCTTTTACTTTTTTATTTAAAAAATTTTATTTGATTCTTTATTTTATTTTTTTGTTCAATTTCATCATTTATCTATTTTTTTTGTCTAATTTGATTCTTCAGTTTATTTAAGATTAATTTCGTTAATTATTTAAAATGAATTCTTTTGGTTCAGTTTTCTTTCCTTCACTTTCACTTCATTTCTTTAACAAAAAAAATTATTCTTAAATGATTAAGACAACAATCTTAAATAGATCGAAGGACTAAACTGAGCAAAAAAAATAAGATCAATGATCAAAATAAACTTTTTAAAAGATAAATAACTAAATTGAACCAAAAAATAAGACAATATCAAATTGAACTTTTTAAAAGATAAAGAACCAAATTGAACAAAAAAATAAGATGAAGGATCAAATAGGTCATTTGACATAACAAAATCAAGTACGGGGAGAACTTCTTGATGGTGACGAGGGAGTTAATGGAGAAGTGGATCTTGTACAAGAGATATTGATGAGGTTCGAGTTTGTTTCAAATTTGGCAAGCATGGGTTTGAGTTTTGGTGGAGATATAGTCATGGTAGATGATGATTTTGGTGACAAGGAGGATGGTGACGAAGAAGCTATTGATGGTGATGATGTTGACTTGGAAGGTGTGTTCCAAGGTTTAGGTTTGGGTGCACAAGGAAGGGGTAGGAGGAGAGGTCATGGGACAAATTGGAAACGTTTGGGGGAAAAAAAGAGAAAATAAAAGAGAGAAAAAAAAATTCAGCCATCAATTACAAAATAAAGAGATCTAATTATGCATAATGCATTTTTCACAATTGGAGACATGCTAAGGTCTCCCACCCAAAAATCCATTGTTCTTTCATTCTAAATACTTTCAATCGTTATGGATTACATAATACAAAATCCATAGTATAGAAAATGCTGGGTGGTAGTGGTACAAAACTAGTGTAGTTTTTTTGTACCCCTTCGATCATCTTGGTCGGATGATCCACTCGGTCTTAGTCTATTCGTGCTTACACATTTGAGATTGTGGGGTGATGTACTTCGTTGGCTCTCTTGGCACATATTTAGCCTCTTCGCTCCATAACGCTTAAAGCTGAGGGACTATGTATCATTCAATTCTTATTGGATCAACCTGCTCAAAGCCCATTGACTTGGATGCCAAATGACATGACCCAATACGACATTATTATATAACCCCTACTAGACCAAGAAGATAAGGGAGCATACTTTCACACTTGAATGCTCTTGGACTAGGTCTCCTTTCTCCAAGACACAATCTAACAAAATGATCATTATTTTATTTCTATTTTTTTTGTTTTTTCACTTTTAATTACAGGCCTACCACCTTATATTTAAAGGTTCTTGTTTCTTAATTAAATAATAACCCACCATAAAATAGTTAATATTTTCCGGTTTAGTTTTTTTCTTACTTTTTTTAATTAGAGACTGTAAGACGGGATATGTGACTAGGTTTCAAAACTAAGATGCCAAATCAAGTGCTATGTTGGTGTTTGATTGGACTAATAAACAACACCTTTTAACCAATTAGGTAAAAAAACTTATTTTTAATTGGGAGTTAGCTAATTTTTTTAGTAAGTGTGAAATCATTTTTTTGCTTGTACTTGAGACAGAAAGAGTATATATATATGTGTGTGTGTGTGTGTGTGTGTGTGTGTGTGTGTGTGTGTGTGGAGGATTATCTCATGAGTTATCTTTTGGGTTGACTTGAGCTCAAGCTCAAATTTTAAGACCACATTGGAGTTTATTTAGTGATTGTTGATGACTTGTTAGGCTATCCGTTATCAAGTTGTTATCACACTTGCATATATTCAGTTCTATGTTTGATATGTCCACTTTGCATGAGTGGTGTATGTTGATATTTCACAAAGATCATTTATATGACCAAAATAATTTATATAACTGAAAGATAATCTTCACTTCATGAACTGATTTTGGAAGTTGAGTTCGACTCAAATCTAAATCATAATGAACAAATAATAGACCTTAGACAAATGATAATTACACCCCTTTAATTAATTAACATACCTCTCTTTCTTTTTTTTTTCTTCTCTAAATATACCCTTCTAATATATTTCCCAATTTCAAATTATTCTCACTGGGGACTTCTTTTCCTAGAAGCACTTTTCTGTTCACCCTTTCCTCTACTACTCACCCTTGTTCCTCTGGCATGAACCCTCGTTCCTTTGGCATGCACCCTCCTGCCTTTGCCACATACCCTCTTTGCTACTCACAATCAAGAGATAAAGAGAAGTACCTTAATCTCTTTTCAGAAATCACTTCTTGAAAAAACAATTACATATTCTGGAAAGTAATTAATGGAACTATGGTTTAACAAAAAAGAAACATAGTTCTAAAAGTTAATTTCTAGAATAGGAAATTATTTTTTTCAAGAAGCAATTTTCGGTAGTACTTAAAAAATCAAATTTTAGAGGTGGGACATATCATACTTTAGAAAAGTAGTTGTTACTTGAAATGCAATCATGTAATGTACTGCCTATGACGTATACAATCAATGAAAACACAGCCTATCATGTTTTCATTTGTGAGAAGGATAAAGTATAATATTCACTTGGAAGTCAATAAAATTAAGAAAAAAAATATAATTTTTGATATAAAAAAATAATAATGGAAAAAAGGGGTTGGTGGAGGTGCAAAAGGGTTTTTCAGTTATAAAATATATAAATAGGAAAAGGAGGTATACTTATTAATAAGAAAGGTATAAATATCAAAATCCAATAACTTATGTAAGTTTTTATTTTATTTTTTTTATTTTAGAGAAAAAACTATATGGCATTGTTCTTAGTTGAGCCATCTACAACCTTTTGATGACCAAGATCGAAAGCCCAATTTCAAGTGTAAAGGGAAAAATACACTTCCGGTGATGTAGTTTTACACCTTCAATTTTGTAGTCATCAATCTCATTTAGTCAATAGTTAATTCTAAGCTTTCCATACAATAGCTTTGCAATCAACTTAATTCTTAATCTATTAATTAACATTATTCAACAAAGATTCTTTGATAATCAAGCCCTTGCACGAATGCTTTATAACTCAATTCCTCTCTAATCCATGAGCCAAATCCAATTAAGCATTATATAGACTCCAAATATCTAAGCATTTTTCATTGGTATTCCCTGTTGCATGCCTTGTTTTAATAAATAGTCTTGTTTTTCTTTATGGCTTGTCTGTTTAAACTTTTATGTAAACTTTGTCATCTAATTTTTACAAAAGCTGGTATGCATAAGATAATTTTTAACTTAGAAAAGTTCAATTTAATTTACCTTCTTATTTTCTTATCTTAAAACTTACAAGTGTTTATAGAAAAAGTTTATTTATGCAAGGCCTAAGAAAAATTCTGTTTGACTTGTGCAAGATTTTATTTTCTTTTAAGTGAACATGGAACTCTGTTTCAGTCATATAATGTGCAAATTTAGAGAATGATGCTTAATAGATGTAATACCAATAATTAGTTAGTTTGTTATAAGTTAGTTTAGTTTGTTATTTTTCCTTTGCTTTTATCTCTTGCTATATATTAGCATCTTCTCTCTGTATTTCTGTAATCATCTCCTTCAATAATAATTCTCTTTCTCTTGTTCTTTTCTTGTTCTTTCTCTCTTTCTCTTTTCTTTCAACACACTGTGTGTGTTCTGGGCATGATACCTCACATGGTATCAGAGCTTGTAAAGATCCATGGAGTCTCCTAATTCTATAGCAACCAATGAAAATGCAACATTAGCAATCAATGACAATGCAAAACCAACAAAGCACATTATGAAGAGTTTTTCCATCCCAATTGCAGATAAACTTGATGAAGATTGCTTTCTTCCATGGCAAAAACTTGCCCTTGCAACCATAAATGGTCATAATATGCAAAATCACCTCAACAAAGAAAAGATCCCTACCCAATATTCAACACTAGACAATCCAACGGAAGAAACTGTGACTGAAGCTTATACAAATTGGCGCAAACAAGATAATCTTCTAGTATCTTGGTTACTTTCCTCCATGAATATTTCCTTCAAGAATCGAATGGTTGGATGCACTTCTGCACATGAAATCTGGAATAAACTTCAAATCTATTTTGCCTCTCATACTCAAGCAAAGGTAAAACAGTTGAAAAATCAACTGAAGAATATCAAAAAGAAAGGCCCTGCATCTGAATACCTTCTTGAAATCAAAAAGACAGTTGACTCTTTGGGAGCTGTTAGATCTCCCTTAACAGAAGCAAAATACTCAGAAGCTATTCTTGATGGCTTAAGCGAAGAATACACTCCTCTCATTACCTCTGCAATGTCTTGATCTCTCCCTTTTTTCAATCATTGAATTAGAAGCTTTCTTGCTTGCTCAAGAAGATATGCTTGACAGGTTTAAAAAATCTGACCCTACTCCTATTCAAGCCAATTTTACTCAAAGATCTATGCAACAAGACAACAATGGTGGCCGCTTTTTTGGAGGAAGAAGAGGCAGAGGAGGACGTGGTTTTAAAGGTGGTAGAATTCAAGGCAATTCTTGGAATCAAAATCGTTTGCAATGCCAAAACTGTGGCAGACAAGGACATTCTGCTTGGAAGTGCTTCTATAGATATGATTCTAATTTTCAAAATACTCAATCCACTACACCAGCTGAACAAAATCCTAGACCTCCTCCTCCTCCACCTGCCTCTTTTCATAATCCCACAACCTACATTGCTGGCCCTGCTTCACTCACTGATAGCTCTTGGTATCCAGATTCAGGATCCACTCATCACTTGACTCATGATCTTGGTAACTTCTCTTCTAGCTCTGAGTATAATGGCTATGAGCAAGTCCATATAGGGGACGACACATGTATGCCTATTCATCATGTTGGAAATTCCTTTTTAACATCATCCACATCTTCTTTTCCTTTCAAACTTGAAAATTTATTGCATGTTCCTCATATCACCAAGAATTTAATCAATGTCTCTCAATTTGCCAGGGACAACAAAGTTTATTTTGAATTTTATCCTGATTTCTGCCTTGTTAAATGTCAGGTCACTAAGGACATTGTCCTCAAAGGGAAACTCAAAGATGGTCTCTATCAATTTACCAATGTTCATATTAATCCCATGCCATCTGTTCCCAAACCCCTTATATCTTTGTATTCCAAACATGTCTCTTTTGATCTTTGGCATAAAAGATTAGGCCATGCTAATTCTCAGATTGTATGTTCTGTCCTTCAACAATGTAATTTTTCCTTTTCTCATAACAAATCATCTACTGTTTCTTCTTTTTGTGAAACATGTTGTTTAGGTAAAATTCATCAATTGCCTCATCCCATTTCCACCACTCAATATACTGCTCCCTTTGATCTTATATTTTCGAATGTATGGGGACCATCTCCCATTGCTGGTTATTCTGGTAGCAGATATTATGTCTTATTTGTGGATGCTTTTACTCGATATAGTTGTCTTTACTTGCTGCACAATAAATCTCAGGTTTATCAAGCTTTTCTACAATACAAAGCTATGATTGAAACTCTCACTGAATTAAAAATTAAGTCCCTCCAAACTGATAATGCTAAGAAATTCACCTCTAATGCCTTTACTGATTTTCTGCATACTCATGGTATAACTCACAGACTTACTTGTCCATATTCTCACCAACAAAATGGTAAGGTTGAAAGGAAACATAGACACATAACTGAAATGAGCTTAGCTCTTCTAGCTCATGCTAAACTTCCCTTATCCTTTGGGATGAAGCTTTCTCTTCTGCCATATACATCATTAACAGACTTCCCTCACCTTTTACTCAATCAAAATCACCTTTTGAACTCATACATTACCACAAACCTGATTACACCTTTTTAAAAGTCTTTGGTTGCACTTGCTTTCCTCTCCTCAGACCCTATAATAAAAATAAACTTGATTTTCGATCTCACAAATACTTATTTTTGGGTTATGCTATTGATCACAAAGACTACAAGTGTCTTTCTCCTACAGGTAAACTCTTTATTTCTAGAGATGTTATTTTTGATGAATATGAATTTCCTTATCCCATTCTATTCTCTAACACTCCTATTGCACCCACCATTCCTATCTCTGCTTCTATTCCCACAATTGGTCTCATCCCCCAACATTTTACTACATCTCATCCTTCTCCATCTCATACTACATCTTCTACTTCCTTATCTCTTACTGTGATATCAGATACTACTAATGTTGTTTCTAGTTCTCCTTCTTCAGGTCAATTTTTAGCTTCTGATTCAGCTCAACCTTCAATTACCACTGCCATTCCCAATACTAGTACCACAACTTCCCTCATTTCCTCTCCTCCACCTCTTGTTCATCGTCTTCAACCTATGCAAACTCAAAGCAAATCTGGCATCCATAAACCTAAGACCTATGCTACTGCTTTACTCAATTCTCCTCTTGATTTAGTTAATATTGAACCTCAAATTGTTTCTCAAGCTCTCACTTGCCCTCATTGGAAGCAAGCTATGACAGAGGAATTAACTGCTCTCCACAAAACTGGTACCTGGATTCTTGTTTCCACTCCACCCAACATCAAACCTATAGGTTGCAAATGGATATTCAAAATCAAACGTCAACCCTATGGTACAATTTAGAAATACAAAGCTCGGCTTGTTGCAAAAGGTTTTCAACAAAGGGAAGGCTTTGACTTTACTGAAATCTTCAGTCTTGTTATCAAACCTTCCACCATTCGGCTCATTCTTTCCATTGTTCTCACAAAAGGTTGGTCCATTAGACAATTTGAATTCAATAATGCTTTCTTATGTGGTACTCTACAAGACACTATCTTTATGCAACAACCAGAAGGATTGTCAATCACCACTCCTCATCTTGTATGCAAACTCAACAAGGCTCTCTATGGCCTCAAACAAGCTCCTCGGGCTTGGTTCAACACTCTTAATCTCACTCTCCAACGTTTTGGTTTTCACAGTACTAAGTCTGATGCTTCTTTATTTGTTCGTTTTACCTTTGCATCAACCACCTACATCCTTATCTATGTTGATGACATCTTAATCATTGGTAACAATCCCTCAGAAATATCCTCTCTTATCACTCAACTTCATTCCATTTTTTCCCTCAAAGATCTTGGTTCCTTGCATTACTTTCTTGGCCTTGAAGTTACATACCCTTCTCCTACATCAATTCATTTAAGCAAACCAAATGCATCACTGATCTCTTAACCAAAGCTAAAATGCTTTCTGCCAATCGCATGCCTACTCCAATGCTTTCAAATAAAAAATTATCCTCTGAAGGTGACACAAACTTTTCTGATCCTACTCTTTATAGATCCATTGTTGGTGGCCTCCAATATGCCACAATTATCCGCCCAGACCTTTCCTTTGCTGTCAATAAGGTCAGCCAATTCATGCATAACCCTCTTGATATACATCGGAAGGCTGTTAAAAGAATGTTAAGATACACCGTAGGCACCATCACCCATGGTCTCATTTTTCATACGTCCACTGATCTTCGATTCCTTGCCTTCTGTGATTCTGACTGGGGATCTGGCATCGATGATAGAAAGTCTACAAGTGGCTTCTGTGTTTACTTTGACTCTAATCTCATCTCTTAGTCCAGCAAGAAACAACATGCTGTTTCTTGATCTAACATAGAAGCTGAATTTCACAGCTTAACTTCCACCTTAGCTGAAATTACTTGGCTTCAATCTCTCCTCCATGAGCTTCACATCACCTGCAATGCTCTCCCAACCGTGTTTTGTGACAATGCCAGTGCTATTATGCTTGTTGCCAATCCTATACTTCACAATAGAACCAAACATTTTGAGATTGATCACTATTTTGTTCGCGATCGTGTTATTCAAAAACAAGTTTTTGTTCAACATATTCCTGGTACAGAACAGGTTGCTGATCTCCTCACCAAACCCATCTCTACTGCTGCTTTTCTTTGCTTCAAAGACAAACTCAGAGTCTTCCCTTTGCCACTGAGTTTGAGGGGGGATAATAGATGTAATACCAATAGTTAATTAGTTTGTTATAAGTTAGTTTAGTTTGTTATTTTTCCTCTCTTTTATCTCTTGCTATATATTAGCATCTTCTCTCTGTATTTTTGTAATCATCTCCTTCAATAATAATTCTCTTTCTCTTGTTTTCTTGTTCTTTCTCTCTTTCTCTTTTCTTTCAACACATAAGTTTTGCTGTTATGTATATTTGTCACCCTTCTTGCCTTCTGGCATGTATGCGGGACACACTATCATGCATTGCAAAGACACTATGCTATAACAAAAGGTAATTAGAGAAGTCAACAAATTAATTGAGTTTTTACACAAATCTCAAGTGTTGATTTGATTATAAAATATCAAATCATTGATTTTAGAGGTTAAGGGTTGAATAAGAAGATAATTGCTTTTGTCATACTTTTTGTTATGCAACAGTAATAACATAAACATGACACATTTTTACATTATTTGGTGTGAGTGGTCATATATTTTGTTCTATGAATGCAAGCAAGGCCTTCTTCGATAAGGATTTTTTGGTGATTAAGGCATAAGTATTAAGTTGTTATCTTTTAATTGGGCGAACAAATAGTCACTACTTAATTTTGCAAATCAGAAGAATTGTTTGTATACAAGGTTAGAAGTGTTCATGAGAGCTTCTTTATTGGAAAAAAACTCTATATTTCCAGTAGAAAAACCCTCAAAAATACTTATGACTTGTGTCAAAACAGGTCCTAAGCCAAATAAACATTACTTGTTCAAAAGTTAAGAATATGTTTGGATTTCTGTTCTAAGATTCCAAACAAACGTTCATCCTAATCCATGCTCTCGCATACTTCTCCGTTCAACTGACTTGGAGTGTGTGCTAACCATAAACCAAACACACAATAAATAGTAAAACAAGAGCCGTGACACTCTATTTATAATATCATGGTTAGTTATTGTGTGCTAAAGTTTACTTCATTTTAAGATCAAATAGACGCTAGGGAAAAAAGAAAAAATGTATCTTCTATGGGTGACTGGGGTTTCACACAAGAGCTTGCATAACACGAAACTGGTAACAGTCACTATAAGTCCCTACCACAGCCTGGAAAATTGTGATTCTCTTGAACAGTTTTTTCTTCTCATCAAAATGAGTATCTTTAAAAGAGTTTAGAACAATAAAAGTAGATGATAGCGTTTAGACAAAGGGTGCATGCTTGACCTGAATTGCTAATGGAAAACTGATCCTGTAGAAGAAAAGCATGACAAATCTTTGAGCAATGGATCTCTCTGGTTGCAAAGAGATACAAGATAAGTGTACTATGGAACAGAATAATAATTTTTTGCATTTGATAAATGATGGAAAACAGGAAATAGATGCCGTAGTGATCTTATGCGCCAAAAATCAACCCTAGATTCACTTCCGTGCAACACCCACCATTGCCCCAACATGAGCCTCTTGGCTCCTCAACCACTTGGGGAGACTAAAGTAGATGTGAAAGACAGACATGTATCAACAAATTGTTCAACTGGTTTCATGTGTTTCTTGAATTTTGTGCACCCTTCAAACATTTGTTTTGGTTTAATTTGGTTCATAAACCATAACCATAAAGTTAGCTTATATGTTATGTTTTTAATTAATCAATCATCATTAGATTCTCTACAAGTAAAGGTTTTAAATTATGATTTGCAAATACAATTACAATTACAATATCACCATTTTGAGTAGATGTGAAAGACAGACACGTGTCACCAAATTGTTCAATTGGTTCATGTGTTTCTTGAATTTTGGTGCACCCTTTAAACGTTTGTTTGGGTTTAATTTGGCTCTTAAACCATAACCATAAAGTTAGCCCATATGTTAAGTTCTTAATCAATCATTAGATTCTCTACAAGTCAAGGTTTTAAATCATGATTTGCAAATATATTAATTACAATTACAATATCATCGTGTTGGATCATTTTACAGCTGCATTGTAATTGTAATCACATTTGCCCACACTGATGTGACTACAAATGCGACTGAAACAGCAATCTAAAAACAAGATTAAAGATTTGAGGCTACCTTTCCCATTTTGATTGTAGTTTTTATACTATTAATTGATCCCAAACATATATTTTCTCAGGACTTAAAGTTGCTTGATTTCAAAGCAAGTACAAGATTGTCGTTTGAACTTTGAAGGCATTCAATTAGTCATGAAAATTTAAAACTGGCCATGAATTTCTATATTCAATGTTCATTCTTTTAGAGCAAGCTTGAACTGAGGAAAAAAGTATGTTTTATCGTTCAGTAAGTATTATTTATCTTAAAAAATATAATTAAATATAAATTACCATGTAACCTTCAATAATCTCATTCATTTTTTAAAACATTATACAATTCTCATTTTTTTTTAAAGTAATGCCTCCATCTATTTTTTCTCAAAATTCCTCCATCAAAGACAAAGGACTTGATGAAAGAAAGGGTAATGAGCATCCAAGCAGTGTGTCATTTCTAAAGATTCGGTCAAATAAGAGCAAAGAAAGACCTGCTACCACGCACTTTGGTTACATCATAAAAAGGTTTGCCATTATTAAAACAGATTAATTAAGCTAATATAATGCTGTTCAATCGCCCTAACTAAGTGTCCTTTTGTTAACATGTTTTGTTAAGATTTTTTACAATTGAAAATAAAAAATTATTTGTTACCTAAGGTGGGACATTTTTGTAGTTTTGGAGTTGCAAGTGGGTGGAAATATTGGAGCCTTAGGGAAAGAAAAACATGCAAAGGCACCTGATACTACGTACTGTCACGAAGATAATCATCAATTAAATTCTATCTATTACTTTGCTTTTTGTGGCAAATAGTCAAAGACAGATGAAATTTGAGGGAGAAGCTACGTAGTAGAGTTTTTTTTTTTTTTTTTTTTTTTTTTCTATCACATTATTAGTATATAGTATTTATTAGTTTAATTCATTATTAATCTTTGTGGCAAAATTAAATAGTTATTTTTTGTGAAATTTTCTCTTTTAATCACATTTTTTCATCAATATAATATTAGAATCCAAAACCTTTTTTAAGTTAAACAAATTTAGTGTCACTTAAATTAACGACTCTAAAATATTATTTGCAAAGTTGGCCATAATCATCCTTTAATGACGGCTGATACTAAGCTATAGTATGGCTGGAGGCCAGGAATGAGGAATCTTAGAAGATAACAAAAGATTGTGCAAATGTATATTTTCCTTTTATAAAAATGATATTGAACCAGATACCTTTTATCAAATGCGGTAGAAAGTGTCAAACACAAAATATCTTCGAGCATGACTTTAAATATCTATTAATTTTATGCTTTTGATGAGAGCACTATACTATAGAACCTAGGTAAACAATAATGCTCACATTTTTTGTTGGTGAATATGTGAACTATTTATGTGGATAAATATATGAATGATGATGTAGTGTGCGTGCTCTCAAACATCAAGACAAAGCTCTTTTTAAGCACCTTACTAACTTTATGTTATAATATATTATCACCGATATGGATGTTGTTGTGATAATGCGGACCTTGAATCATATGCAACTTAATTTGTCAGGTGTAGTTTTAAATTATATCTCTAAAAGTGACTTCAAATCCCGCTTGTTGAGTTTTGGTGAGAATTTTGAATGCAACTTTCGGTCCAAGTGGTAGTATATATTGAGGTTAGAGTTTGAGTATGTGAAATTGTTTCTGTTTCTGTCACTTTTTGATACAAGTAACATAATTTGAAATTAATTATTGAATGGATAATAAAGATATTAGTTTACAAATTATTAAATTAAATATAGTTTAACTGTAAGGAAATTAGTGATAAATAAAATTTATTTTTATATTATATTGAAAAATAATTTACATATTAATATAAAAGTAATCTGCATTTAATATTAATCCATATGACAACATATTTATGATTAGTTATAGGTTTTACATTAAGAGATTCGTAACTTTAATAATTAATAATTACACTTCAAAATAAACATAAACATGACTATTCAAAATCTAATAATCATTAGAATTTAATCAACAGTTAAAAATGACATTTAAATAATCATAAGTAGCTAGTGAAACAATAAAAAATTAAAAATAATAACGAATCTACATAACCAAAAACCATTCTGGTAGGGTTAAGAAAAAATTAATTTTATATTGTAATATAATAGGAAAAGAAATATAAATATATTAAAGATGTGATTTGCATTGTTCTAGTTAAGTTTTTAACAATAATAAACAAAAGAAAATGAACTAATTAATAAACCTAACCAAAATGTGTGTTTTTTCCAATATTTTCATCAGTTTATAATTTTTTGATTAATTTGATAATTCAAAATGTTTTAATCCTATTTTTGAATACTCCTGATATATCTAAGACGAACAAATTGCTCTCGTAATTAATGGAGCATCATAGTCCTGAACACTTTTAAATATGAAAAAAGAAAGAAAAGTGCAGGAAATTAAAATTAAAGATAGATAACTCCTTTGTGGGGTAATGAATTTCTTCTTCTTGTTAAAGTTCCATGAACAGCAATTTTCAAGTGGGCAGTGATCATTGATTAAAGTGATTGTTTGGTATATCGTTAAACATACTTCAAAGCCGAAAAAATGTATAAAAGGTCAAGTGTCCAACCCTTTATTCCTTTAAGATTCCCACGTTAGATTCCTTATTGATATTGTTAAAATTGGATCCGACGATTCGGTTCGATCGAAAATTGACTAGGTAACCAGTTTATATTAGGGGTGGATATCAGTGGAATGAATTTGGTCTCGAAAAAAAATTGAATTGGATAGTTTAGGTTATTCTTAATTTTTTTTGCTATGATTCAAATTGATTCGACTTTGTTAAATTCGAGATTTGGGCCTGAGTTACCTAACAAAAAATGATAAAAAAAAAAGGGAAACGGGAGAAAATAGAATAAAATGAAAAAAAATGAATCATGTCCATAGATTTAATACTGTATTACTACACTGAATATTCATCAATTATCAGTATCATTGTGTCACACAATATCTTATTATTAAATTAGAAGTCAGAAATAGGATCGGTTTAGTGATAAAAATTAAAGTAAATGCATAAAAATTTAGATTTGATCGTGGTTGTCATCGATCATTGAAAAAAAAAAAATAAATAAGAAACAAGTTTAACTAAAACAAAATGTCCTAGAACCTAAAAGTTCTTCCATGAACATGTCACATTCAAAGTCCGACCAAAAAATACATTTTTTAAAAAAATTATAAATCTCAATATTCATTTTATTAATATTATTTATATTATATAATATAAAACTAAGTTAGGTCAAGATAATCAAGTTTTAGATTATTCAACCTGAGACCAACCTAATTAGGAGACCTCGACCCCCGTGCCACGTTTTTTTAAATTATTTACCTAAAGGCCACGGGGGTCTAACTAATTCCCAGAGTGCCACGCGGCCTATTTCGCTGGCCAGTCCAGCGAAATAGGTTGGCTGAGGTGGCGCCTTCCTGATGGCCACCTATTTCGCTATACCATGCAGCGAAATAGGTAGCTGCCCAACGGTCAACTTATGTGGCGTGGCCTATTTCGCTGGACCCAGTAGCGAAATAGGCACGCACTAACCCAAAAAGCGGGGCCGTTACTGCCACGTGTCAACGCTGGACCTATTTCGCTGGGGTGGGTAGCGAAATAGGCCACGAGGCCCAGCATAAATACCCCACCCCCCGTGCTGGTCCCCCCTCCCTTCCCTCCTTCAAAATTTTAAATTCTTCTTCTCTCTTCTCTCTTTTGGCTTTTGGTGAGTTTCTTCTTTGATTTTGGGTGTGTGATTCTTGAGTGGAGTACAATATTACAAGTAAGTTTGCTTTATATAATTTATTTTATCAGCATTTTAGTTATTATATGTTGTTAATTATTAGAGGATAAAACATTAGGTTAGATGATAAGAGTTGAAACAATAGGTTAGACGATATGTTATTGAAACTTTAGGATAGAAGACAAGTAGTTTGATATTTTGTAGGATATAATTTATTTTTTTTTGTAGATGTTTTTAGTAATTCATATTTTTTATTGATTGTTGATAAACATTAGTTGTTTGATTATTTGAGAA